>JAVSCE010021557.1:0-77291 GCA_032199065.1 Smutsia gigantea
AGAAGGAGGAACATAATAAAGATCAGAGAATAAATAAATAAAATTGAGAATAAAACAATAGAAAAAATTAATGAAACCAAGAGCTGGTTCTTTATTTTTTCTTTTTTATAATTTATTTTGGTATCATTAATCTACAATTACATGTGCAATATTATGGTTATTAAACTACCCCGTTCATCAGGTCCCCCCCCACCAACCCCATTACAGTCACTGTCCATCAGCGTAGTGAGATGCTACAGAATCACTACTTGTCTTCTCTGAGTTGTACAGCCCTCCCCATGCCCCCCCCAACATTACGTCTGCTAATCGTAATGCCCCTTTTTCCCTCTTATCCCTCCTTTCCCACCCATCTTCCCCAGTCCCTTTCACTTTGGTAACTATTAGTCCATTCTTGGGTTCTGTGAGTCTGCTGCTGTTTTGTTCCTTCATTTTTTTTCTTAGTTCTTATACTCCACATATAAGTGAAATCATTTGATACTTGTCTTTTTCAGCTTGGCTTATTTCACTGAGCATAATACCCTCTAGCTCCATCCGTATTGTTGCAAATGGTAGGATTTGTTTTCTTCATATGGCTGAATAATATTCCATTGTGTATATGTACCACCTCTTCTTTATCCATTCATCTACTGATGGACACTTAGGCTGCTTCCATTTCTTGGCTATTGTAAATAGTGCTGTGATAAACATAGGGGTGCATATGTCTTTTACAAACTGGGCTGCTGCAGTCTTAGGGTAAATTCCTAGGAGTGGAACTCCTGGGTCAAATGGTACTTCAATTTTGAGTTTTTTGAGGAACCTCCATACTGCTTTCCACAATGGTTAACTATTTTACATTCCCACTAGCAGCGTAGGAGGGAGAGAGTGGGCATCCCTGTCTTGTTCCCGATCTTAGATGAAAAGCTTTCAGCTTCTCGCTGTTAAGTATGATGTTAGCTGTGGGTTTGTTATATATGGCCTTTATGATGTTGAGGTACTTGCCGTCTATACCCATTTTGTTGAGAGTTTTAATCATGAATGGATGCTGAATTTTGTCAAATGCTTTTTCAGCATCTATGGAGATGATCATGTGGTTTTTGTTCTTCTTTTTGTTGATGTGGTGGATGATGTTGATAGATTTTCGAATGTTGTACCATCCTTGCATCCCTGGGATGAATCCCACTTGATCATGGTGTATGATCCTCTTGATGTATTTTTGAATTCGGTTTGCTAATATTTTGTTGAGTATTTTTGCATCTACGTTCATCAGGGATATTGGTCTGTAATTTTCTTTTTTGGTGAGATCTTTGTCCGGTTTTGGCATTAGAGTGATTCTGGCTTCATAGAATGAGTTTGGAAGTATTCCCTCCTCTTCTATTTTTTGGAAAACTTTAAGGAGAATGGGTGTTATTTCTTCTCTGTATGTCTGGTAGAATTCAGAGGTGAATCCATCTGGTCCAGGGGTTTTGTTATTGGGTAGTTTTTTGATTACTGATTCAATTTCATTGCTGGTGATTGGTCTGTTTAGTTTTTCTTTTTCTTGCTTGGTCAGTCTTGGAAGGTTGTATTTTTCTAAGAAGTTGTCCATTTCTTCTATGTTTTCCAGCTTGTTAGCCTATAGATTCTCATAATATTCTCTTATAATTCTTTGTATTTCTGTGGGGTCCGTCGTGATTTTTCCTTTCTCATTTCTGATTCTGTTTATGTGTGTAGATTCTCTTTTTCTCTTAATGAGTCTGGCTTAGGGGTTTATCTATTTTGTTTATTTTTTCAAAGAACCAGTTCTTGGTTTCATTGATTTTTTCTATTTTATTCTTCTCAATTTTATTTATTTCTTCTCTGAGCTTTATTATGTCCCTCCTTCTGGTGACTTTGGGCCTCATTTGTTCTTCTTTTTCCAATTTCAGTAATTGTGTCTTTAGACTATTCATTTGGGAGTGTTCTTTCTTCTTTAAATAGGCCTGGACTGCAATATACTTTCCTCTTAGAACTGCCTTTGCTGCGTCCCAGAGAAGTTGTGGCTTTGTGTTGTTGTTATCATTACTCTCCATATATTCTTTGATTTCTGTTTTGATTTGGTCGTTAACCCATTGATTAATTAGGAGAATGTTGTTAAGTCTCAATGTATTTGTGAGCCTTTTTGATTTCTTTCTACAATTTATTTCTAGTTTTATACGTTTGTGATCTGCGAAATTGGTTGGTAGGATTCCAATATTTTTGAATTTACTGATGTTCTTTATGTGGCCTAGTATGTGGTCTGTTGTGGAAAATGTTCCATGTGCACTTGAGAAGAATGCCTATCCTGCTGCTTTTGGGTGCAGAGTTCTGTAGATGTCTGTTAGGTCCACCTGTTCTAGTGTGTTGTTCAGTGCGTCTGTGTCTATACTTATTCTCTGTCTGGTTGATCTGTCCTTTGGAGTGAGTGGTGTGTTGAAGTCTCCTAAAATGAACGCATTGCTGTCTATTTCCTCCTTTAGTTCTGTTAGTATTTGTTTCACATATGCTGGCGCTCCTGTGTTGGGTGCATATATATTTATAATGGTTATATCTTCTTGTTAGACTGACCCTTTTATCATTATATAATGTCCTTCTTTATCTCTTTCTACTTTCTTTGTTTTGAAGTCTATTTTGTCCGATACAAGTACTGCAACACCTGCTTTTTTCTCTTTGTTGTTTGCATGAAATATCTTTTTCCATCCCTTCACTTTTGGTCTGTGTATATGTTTGGGTTTGAGGTGAGTCTCTTGTAAGTAGCATATAGATGGGTCTTGCTTTTTTATCCATTCTGTTACTCTGTGTCTTTTGATTGGTGCATTCAGTCCATTTACATTTAGGGTGATTATCGATAGATATGTACTTAGTGCCATTGCTATCTTTAGATTCGTGGTTACCAAAGGTTCAAGGGTTGCTCCTTTACTATCTAACAATCTAACTTAACTTTCTTGTTAAGTTAGTGTAAACACCATCCGATATTTCTTTATTTCTCTCCCTTCTTATTCTTCCTCCTCCATTCTTTATATACTAGGTGTTTTATTGTTTAGTTAGTATTTGGGTGGTCTGCTTTCTTTGCTATGATTTATGTTCTCTGGTGACATCTTTTTAGCCGTAGGAGTACTTCCCTCTAGAGCAGTCCATTTAAGATATCCTGTAGTGGTGGTTTATGAGAGGCAAACTCTCTCAACTTTTGTTTGTCTGGAAATTGTTTAATCCCTCCATCATATTTAAATGATAATCGTTCTGGATACAGTATTCTTGGTTCGAGGCCCTTCTGTTTCATTACATTAAATATATCATGCCATTCTCTTCTGGCCTGTAAGGTTTCTGTTGAGAAGTCTGATGATAGTCTGATGAGTTTTCCTTTGTATGTGATCTTTTTCTCTCTCTAGCTGCCTTTAATACTCTGTCCTTATCTTTGATCTTTGCCATTTTAATTATTATGTGTCTTGATGTTGTCTTCCTTGGTGCCCTTGTGTTGGGAGATCTGTGGGCTTCCGTGGACTGCGAGACTATTTCCTTCCCCAACATGGGGAAGTTTTCAGCAATTATTTCTTCAAAGACACTTTCTATCCCTTTTTCTCTCTCTTCTTCCTCTGGTACTCCTATAATGCGAATATTGTTCCGTTTGGATTGGCCACACAGGTTTCTTAATATTCTTTCATTCCTAGAGATCCTTTTATCTCTCTCTGCCTCAGCTTCTCTGTATTCCTGTTCTCTGATTTATATTCCAGTAACAGTCTCTTGCATCTCGTCCAGTCTGCTGTTAAGCCCATCGATTGCTTGTCTGATTTCTGCATTGTCTTTCCTCACTTCCCTCACTTCCTCCCTCAGCTCTTGCACATTTCTCTGTAGATCCATCAGCATGGTTATGACTTTTAGTCTGAATTCTTTTTCAGGAAGACTGTGCATTTCCAACCCTTCAGGCTCCCTCTCTGGGGTGTTCTGGTTGATCTTAGTCTGGACCATATTCCTCTGTCTTTCCATGGGTATAGAAGTGGTCACTGGTAGTTGCCACGTATGTCAGCTGGGCTCTTTAAGACTTTAAAAAGAAAAAAAAAAAGAAGAAAGAAAGAAAGAAAGAAAACAAACAGAAGAAAGAGAAGAAAAATACAAAACAAAACAACAAAAAGAAAAAAAGAGAAAGCACCCACCAGGAATAGATACTGTGGGGATGCTGTAGGTGGTGCTGTTGGTCTACTATTCCGCAGCTATGGCCGCTCCGCTCTGCAGGGCCCTGTATAGCTCTGGCTGGGGTGGGAATGAGCGGGAGGCTGTTGATCTCTGTGAGAAGTCTTAAGTGCAGCCACCCTTTCCCAGTCGCCAGCTAAGGGGTCCGAAACTCCCCAGGACTCCCAGCCTGCTGGGCTGAGTGTGCTGGGGCGATCCGGCTCCTCTGCTGGGCTCCTGTCACTTTAAGACCGCTGAAAAAAGCGCGCCGTTTTCTTTTTTTTTTTTTCCTTCCTGGGAGCCGGCTGCAAGCACCCTGGTGCGTTCCCCGCTCAGATCCTGCACCCGCTGTCTCTCCCATCTCTGCTACACCACGCGATGTGTGTCAGCGCTCCCCGCGCAGATCACGGGGGCTGGTTATTTCGCGTGGGGTACTTCCACTGCCTCCCGGCTCCAAATCCTCTCCTCTCGCTGGTCCACTGGGGTGGGTGAGTGCTCAGGTCCCACCAGGTCACGGCTACATATCTTACCCGCCTCGTGGGGTGCCATGTCGTCAGGTATAGCTGCACACTGTGCGCTTTCCTGTGTATTCTGGTCTCTCTTTTAGGAATAGCTGTATTTGCTGTATTTTCATAGATATATATAGTTTTGGGAGGAGATTTCTGCTGCCCAGCTCACGCTGCCATCTTCCCGGAAGTCTCTCCAAGAGCTGTTTCTTTAAGAAAATAAAATGGATAAACCCCTAGCCAGACTTATTAAGAGAACAAGAGAATCGACACACATAAAGAGAATTAGAAATGAGAAAGGAAAAATCATGACAGACACCACAGAAATACAAGGAATTATTAGAAAATCCTATGAAAATCTATATGTCAACACACTGGATAACCTAAAAGAAATGGACAACTTTCTAGAAAAATACAACCTTCCAAGATCAACCCAGGAAGAAACAGAAAATCTAAACAGACCAATTTCCAGCAGCAAAATTCAACGAATAATCAAAAAACTACCAAAGAACAAATCCCTGATCCAGATGGATTCACCACTGAATTTTATCAGACATTTAGAGAAGACATAATACCCATTCTTCTTAAAGTTTTCCAAAAAATAGAAGAGGAGGGCGTACTCACAAACTCATTCTGTGAAGCCAGTATCACTCTAGTACCAAAACCAGGCAAAGACACCAAAAGAAAGGAAAACTACAGACCAATATCCCTGATGAACATAGATGCAAAAATATGCAACAAAATATTAGCAAACCGAATTCAAAAATACATCAAGAGGATCATACACCATGGTCAAGTGGGATTCATCTCAGTGATGCAAGGATGGTACAACATTCGAAAATCCATCAACATCATCCACCACATCAACAAAAAGAAGGACAAAAACCACACGATCATCTCCATAGATGCTGAAAAAGCATTTGACAAAATTCAACATCCATTCATGATAAAAATCTCAACAAAATGGGTATAGAGGGCAAGTACCTCTACATAATAAAGGCCATATATGACAAACCCACAGCCAATATTATACTTTTTTTTATTAAGGTATTGTTGATGTACACTCTTAGGAATGTTTCACATGAAAAAACAATGTGGTTACTACATTTACCCATATTATCAAGTCCCCACTCATACCCCAGTTCAGTCACTGTCCATTAGTGTAGTAAGATGACACAGATTCACTGTTTGCCTTCTCTGTGCTACACTGTTTTCCCCGTGATTTCCCACACCATGTGAACTAAACAAAATACCCCTCAATCCCCTTCTCCCACACTCCCCACCCGCCTTCCCACACCCCTCCCCTTTGGTAACCACTAGTTCCTTTTTGGAGTCTCTGAGTCTGCTATTTTGTTCCTTCAGTTTTGCTTCGTTGTTGTACACCACAAATGAGGGAAATCATTTGGCACTTGTCTTTCTCTGCCTGGCTTATTTCACTGAGCATAATATCCTCCAGCTCCATCCATGTTGTTGCAAATGGCAGGATTTATTTCCTTCTTATGGCTGAATAGTATTCCACTGTGTATATGTACCACATCTTCTTAATCCATTCATCTACTGATGGACACTTAGGTTGATTACATATCTTGACTTTTGTAAAAAGTGCTGCAATAAACATACGGGTGCATATGTCTTTTTGAATCTGAGAAGTTGTATTCTTTGGGTAAATTCCAAGGAGTGGGATTCCTGGGTCAAGTGGTATTTGTATTTTTAGTTTTTTGAGGAACCTCCATATTGCTTTGCACAATGGTTGGACTAGTTTACATTCCAACCAGCAGTGTAGGAGGGTTCCCCTTTCTCCACATCTTCACCAGCATTTGTTGTTTTTAGCCTTTTGGATGTTGGTCATCCTTACTTGTGTGAGGTGATATCTCATTGTGGTTTTAATATGCATTTCCCTGATGATTAGTGATGTGGAGCATCTTTTCATGTGTCTCTTGGCAATCTGAATTTCTTCTTTGGAGAACTGTCTCTTCATATACTCTGCCCATTTTTTAATTGGGTTATTTGCTTTTTGGGTGTACAGGCATGTAAGTTCTTTATATATTTTGGATATTAACCCCTTGTCGTATATGTCATTTACAAATATATTCTTCCATACTGTAGGATGCCTTTTTGTTCTCTTGATGGTGTCATTTTGCCATACAGAAACTTTTGAGTTTGATGTAGTCCTACGAATTCATTTTTCCTTTTGTTTCCCTTGCTCGAGGAGGTGCGTTCAGGAGGAAGTCGTTCATGCTTGTATTCAGGAGATTTTTGCCTATGTTGTCTTCTAAGAGTTATATGGTTTCATGAGTTATGTTCAGGTCCTTAATCCATTTCGAGTTTACTTTTGTGTATGCAGTTAAACAATAATCCAGTTTCATTCTCTTGCATGTAACTGCCCAGTTTTGCCAACACCAGCTGTTCAAGAGGCTGTCATTTCCCCATTGTATATCCATGGCTCCTTTATCATATATTAATTGACCATATATGGTTGGGTTTATATCAGGGCTGTCTAGTCTGTTCCATTGGTCTGTGGGTGTATTCTTGTGCCAGTACCAAATTGTCTTGAGTACTGTGGCTTTGTAGTAAAGCTTGAAGTTGGGGAGCATAATCCACCCAGCTTTATTCTTCCTTCTCAGGATTGCTTTGGCTATTCGGGGTATTTTGTGGTTCCATATGAATTTTAGAATGATTTTCTCTAGTTCGTTGAAAATGCTGTTGGTATTTTGATAGGAATTGCATTGAATCTGTAGATTGCTTTAGGCAGGATGGCCATTTTGACAATATTAATTCTTCCTATCCATGAGCATGGGATGTGTTTCCATTTATTGGTATGTTCTTTAATTTCTCTTATTAGTGTCTTGTAGGTTTCGGAGTATAGGTCTTTCACTTCCTTGGTTAGATTTATTCCTAGGTATTTTATTCCTCTTGATGCAACTGTAAATGAAATTGTTTTGCTGATTTCTGTCTCTGCTAGGTCATTGTTAGTGTATAGGAATGCCACAGATTTCTGCATATTAATTTTGTATCCGGCAACTTTGCTGAATTCAGTTAATAGATCTAGTTGTTTTGGAGTAGATTCTTTGGGTTTTTTATGTACAATATCATGTCATGTGCAGACAGGGACAGTTTAACTTCTTCCCTGCCTATCTGGATGCCTTTTATTTCTTTGTGTAGTCTGATTGCCATGGCTAGGACCTCCAGTAGTATGTTGAATAACAGTGTAGAGAGTGGGCATCCCTGTCTTGTTCCCAATCTTAGATGAAAAGCTTTCAGTTTCTCGCTGTTAAGTATGATGTTGGCTGTGGCTTTGTCATATATGGCCTTTATTATGTTGAGGTACTTGCCCTCTATACCCATTTTGTTGAGAGTTTTTTTCATGAATGGATTTTGAATTTTGTCAAATGCTTTTTCAGCATCTATGGAAATGATCACGTGGTTTTGTTCTTTTTGTTGATGTAGTGGATGATGTTGATGGATTATCAAATGTTGTACCATCCTTGCATCCGTGGGATGAATCCCACTTGATCATAATAGATGATCTTTTTGATGTATTTTTGAATTCGGTTTGCTAATATTTTGTTGAGTATTTTTGCAACCGTGTTCATTAGTGATATTGGTCTATAATATTCTTTTTTTCTGGTTTTTTTTTCCTGGTTTTGGTATTGGAGTGTTTTTGGTCTCTTAGAATGAGTTTGGGAGTATTCCCTCCTCTTCTACTTTTTGGAAAACTTTAATGGGGATGGGTATTAGTTCTTCACTAAATCTTTGATAAAATTCAGTGGAGCAACCATCTGGTCCAGGAGTTTTGTTCTTAGGTAGTTTTTTTATTACCAATTCTATTTCTTTGCTGGTAATTGGTCTATTCAGATTCTCTGTTTCTTCCTGGGTCAGCCTTGGAAGGTTGTGTTTTTCTAGAAAGTTGTCCATTTCCTCTAGGTTTTCCGTTTACCATATAATTTTTATAGTATTCTCTCATAATTTTTTGTATTTGTGTGGTGTCCATAGTGATTTTTCCTTTCTCATTTCTGATTCTGTTTATGTGTCTAGACTCCCTTTTGTTCTTGATAAGTCCCGCCAAGGGTGTATCTATTTCATTTTCTCAAAGAACCGGCTCCTGTTTTTCATTGATTCTATTGTTTTATTCTTCTCAATTTTATTTATTTGTGTTTTAATCTTTTTTATGTCCATCGTTCTACTGACTTTGGGCCTCATTTGTACTTCCTTTTCTAGTTTCATTAATTGTGAGTTTAGACTGTTCATTTGGGATTGTTCTTCTTTCCAGAGGTAGGCCTGTATTGCAATATATTTACCTCTTAGCACAGCCTTTGCTGCATCCCACAGATTTTGTGGTGTTGAATTCTTGTTGTCATTTGTCTCCATATATTGCTTGATCTCTGTTTTTATTTGGTCATTGATCCATTGATTATTTAGGAGCATGTTATTAAGTCTCCATGTGTTTGTGGGCTTTTTCATTTTCTTTGTGTAATTTATTTCTAGTTTCATAGCTTTGTGATCTGAGAAGCTGAATGGTACAATTTCAATCTTTTTGAATTTACTGAGGTTCTTTTTGTGGCCTAATATATGATCTATTCTTGAAAGTGTTCCATGTGCACTTGAAAAGAATGTGTATCCTGTTGCTTTTGGATGGAGTATTCTGTAGATGTCCATTAGGTCCATCTGTTCTAATATGTTGTTCAGAGCCTCTGTCTCTTTATTTATTTTCTGTCTGGTTGATCTGTCCTTTGGAGTGAGTGGTGTGTTGAAGTCTCCTAAAATGCATGCATTGCATTCTATTTCCCCCTTTAATTCTGGTAGTATTTGTTTCACATATGTAGGTCATCCTGTGTTGGGTGCATAGATATTTATAATCGTTATATCCAATTGTTGGACTGACCCTTTTATCATTATGTAATGTCATTCTTTGTCTCTTGTGACTTTTTTTTGAAATCTATTTTTTCTGATCCAAGTACTGTAACTCCTCCTTTTTTCTCAGTATTAGTTGCATGAAATATCTTTCTCAGTTCCTTCACCTTTAGTCTGTGTATGTCTTTGGGTTTGAAGTGTGTCTCTTGTTGGCAGCATATAGATGGGTCTTGTTTTTTATCCATTCAGTAACTCTGTGTCTTTTGATTGGTGCATTCAGATCATTTACACTTAGGGTGATTATCGATAGGTATGTACTTATTGGCATTGCAGGCTTTAGATTTGTGGTTACCAACAGTTCAAGGGCAATTCCCTTACCATCTAACAGTCTAATTTAACTTACTTCGTATCCTATTACAGACACATCCTAAAGTTTCTTTTTTTTTTTTACCTCCTTTTTCTTCCTCCTCCATTTTTTGTATGTTACGAATCATATTCTGTACTCTTTGTCTTCCCTTGGGTGACATCTTTTTAGCCTTAGGAATACTTCCATCTATAGGAGTCCCTCCAAAATGCACCGTAGAGGTGGTTTGTGGGAGGTAAATTCTCTCAGGTTTTGCTTATTTGTAAATTGTTTAATCCTGCCTTCAAATTTAAATGATAACTTTTCCAGATAAAGTATTCTTGGTTCAAGGCCCTTCTGCTTCATTGCATTAAATATATCATGCCACTCACTTCTGGCCTGTAAGGTTTCTGTTGAGAAGTCTGATGATAGCCTGATGGGTTTTCCTTTGTATGTGATCTTTTTTCTCTCTCTAGCTGCCTTTAATACTCTGTCTTTATGTCTGATCTTTGCTCTTTTAATTATTATATGTCCTTATGTTGTCTTCCTTGGGTCCCTGTGTTGGGATATCTGTGCACCTCCATGGCTTGAGAGACTGTCTCCTTCCCCAGATTGGGGAAGTTTTCAGCAGTCACCTCCTCAATGACACTTTCTATCCCTTTTCCTCTTCTTCTTCTGGTGCCCCTATAATGCAGGTATTGTTGCATTTGTATTGGTCACACAATTCTCTCAATATTCTTTCATTGTTAGAGATCCTTTTTTCTTTCTGTGTATCTCAGCTTCTTTGTATTCCTCTTCTCTAATTTCTGTTCCATTTACCGTCTCTTCTACTACATCTAATCTGCTTTTAAATCCCTCCAGTTATGTTTCATTTGAGATATGGAATTTCTTAATGATTGAATCTCCAACTTAAATTTGTTCCTGAGTTCTTGAATATTTTTCTGTACCTCCATAAGCATGTTTGTAATTTTCATTTTGAACTCTCTTTCAGGAAGATTGATCAGTTCGGTTTCATTTGGCCCTCTTTCTGTTGTTTGTGATATTTTGGTCTGAAGCATGTTCTTTTGTTGTTTCATATTTCTGTGTTGTGCCCACTAGTGTGCAGAAACTCCAGTCTCTGGAGCTTCTCAGCCTCTAGAGTGAGGTTGGTGGTCGTAGGGCAGCGGAGGTGGTGCCTGGGGGGGGAAGATCTGTTTCCTGATTCTTTTCTGGTGTGCCTGTCTCCAGTGTCAGAGCCAGTGGACTGAGCACACATGTGTAAACCTCTGTGGTTTGCGTCTGTAGCTGTTGTAGGCGGGGCCTCCCTCTGGCTGTCCTGACACCTGTACAGTGACTTCCAGTTTGCAGGCAAGTGCCTGCAGGCCAGTTGGAAGGTTTGGCAGGCTGTGTGTCACAGTGGGGGGCCTCAGAGCTGAGTAGGCAGCCAGGGGGATGGAGCACCTGAAGCTCCTCAAAGTTCCCAACCAGCTGGGCAGAGCACGCCCAGGAAGCTTCTCCATCTCTCCCTTCTCCCGCACAGCAAGCTCCATGCAAACCCCGCCCCTTCAGCAGCCCTCTCACTGCTAGGAAGCCTCTCAGACCGCCTGCCTTTCCTCTGACAAAGCGCAGCTGGGTGTGGATCCCTGTCCTCCGCAAATGGCCGGAATGTCAATTTCTGCAGCACTCTGCCTCTTCAAACTCCCCAATGTCCAGAGCACCACACGCTATAGGATTCTGCTCACAAAGCAGCTCTCCAGGGCCGGGTGCTCAGCAGTCCCAGTCGTCCACCCCCTCCCCTGCTCCGTTTCTCTTCCTCCCGCCAGTGAGCTGGGGTTGGGGAAGGGTTGCCAGATTAAGGCTTTCCTACGTTACCCTGTTTTGTGAGATCTCTGTTCATGAGGTCCGTTTGCTGTCTGGTTCAGCCTTCTCTCTCTCTGGGGTTTGAGGGATTTTGGACTGAACAAGGTTTTTCTCCCTTTTCATGGCAATGGAGGTCATTACTGGTGTGTGGCGTGTATGTCAGCTCGGGGAGAATAAAGTCCCTTCCTGCTTGCTGGTCATCTTGCCCGTCTCCACTGCCTGTGCTGGGCAGCCACACACAGGGAGCAGCCCTGGGTTGATCCCCTGAGCTATCATGGACGGTGTGTCCCTCGGGATGGCCTCGGGTACTGGCAGGGTTCTCAGGCAAGTGGTGTGTCTTCTCCCATGAGAATGGCGCCAGTTCATGCTCTCAGGTCTCCGCTGCTTGTGTCAGGCAACTGCACACAGGGAGCAGCCTCTGGGTTGGTCCTCTGACCTGCTGTGGACAGGGTGGCCCTTGGGGTGGCCTAGGGTACTGGAAGTGGTTGCAGTCAATCAATGCATGTTTGCCGCAAGAACAGAGCTCCTACGTGCTTTCCGGACTCCATGCTGGCTTCCTCTGCCTGTGCCAGTTGACCGCACGCAGAGCGTAGCCTCTGGGTTAGTCCCCTGACCCGCCATGGATGGGCTGGCCCTCAGGATGGCCTAGGGCACTGCCAGGGTTGCAGGCGAGCAGTGCATGTTCACCACGAGAGTAAAGCCCCTTTGGGCCTTCTGGACTCTGCACTGGTCTCTGCTGTCTGTGTCGGTCGTCTGTGGGCAGGTGGCAGCCTCTGGGTCTGGCCCGGTTAGCTGTGTGCTGGGAGAAGCGTCTGTGTGGTTGCTCTGGGTGGGGCTGCTCCCTAGTTGCTCCGTAGCAATGGCAGATCGGCTTGTTCACTTGCAGTGCTGGTCGGGGGGATTTAACGGCAGGCTGCTTATTGCTGTGAGGGGCTTTGGAGCTGTGTTGCCACCCAGGGGGTTAGGGTGCCTGAAGTTCTGATTATTTAGTAATCCTGTGCTTCACTCCCTCCCCACTCTGATTCTTTTTGTCCTGCCAATGAGCTGGGGCGGGGGGAGTGCTCAGGTCCTGCCGGGTCACGGCTTTGTATCTTACCCTTTCCATGAGAAGTTGAGTTCTCACAGATGTAAATGTAGCCTGGCTGGTGTACTCTATCTTCTGGTCACTCTTACAGGAATAGCTGTATTCGCTGTATTTTCAGTGTATATATGGTTTTGGGAGATGTCTACCACCCTACTCACACCACCATCTTGAGAAGGGAACTTGAAAATTACTTGAATTCTCCAAATTGTGCATAAAGGATAGAGAAACATTTGGATTTTTCTGTGCTTTTTACAAGCTGGTGTTTCAAATAGTCAGAAATAATTGCTGGCCTAAACAAGATAACCAGCTGATGTAAAATAACTTAATTTGAGGTTGGTTATGATTTTCAAGGAGCTTTATTGAAAAATTTTTTGTGTCAGACAGTGCTTCACTGTCAGATCTGTAACAGCCTGGCATTAGTAGATAGTACGACTTTAATTCCTTGGTACACTTTCCCATGTTTAAAACTAACAGTTCTTAGAACTTCTCAGTTGGTGTTTGGCTTCTAAGTCTCTTTAATATTGTCTTTCAAAAACAGATTTGATCATGTCATTCTCTACTTAAAGAACTTTTAGGGATTTCCTGTTGCCTGCAGAATAACCCCAAGTTCTTTGACAGAGCATGTTTGGTCTTTGGCAGTCTGGCCTATGATATATTTTAAGCTATTTTTCAGTGCATCATTCCCTTGATGCACTCCTTAGCGACACCCAGCTGCTCATTTGTCCCCATTTTATACTCTCACTCCTGGTGAAAGTGGTACTGTCCTGCTGCACCTCCCACCCAAACTCTTCCCTTCTCTTCTTGGCAAATGTGAAGGCTAATCTGACGCTCCCCTCCAACAAACTGAGCAACTACCATCCTACTAATTCCTCCATTTGTACTTGGTTGTAGCGCTGACCACCATGTATCATATTTAGTTCATATCTGTATTTTCCATTAGAATTCATGGAAGGCAGGCATGGATGGATTTTCAGTTCTCTCGTTTTGATGCCCAGTGTTATCACTGGCCCATAACAGGCACTGAAGAAATGTGTTGAATTGTTAAATTTGGCAGTTGTGTTCTTTTTAAAGCAGACTATCTGGGCATTTCTCACTTAGTAAGGAGACAGAGGTGCTGTTTGAGAAGGGAGGAGGACAAATGGTAAGACATAAGAAATGTTTTCATTATCAGAAGCTGTAAGAGTTTGCTTGTTCTTCACTTTAACACAGAAGGGACTTGAAAACTTAGAATGAGGAAAGCTGGAGGACGTAAGATGGCTATAGTGGAATGGTAAAATTTGTTAGTTGACCAGTGGAATGGAGCACTTATGGGAATAAAGTGCCTTAGTTGACACCTTTGGAAGTGAATACTTCTGTTCTCTAGGTTTTTAAAATTCAATAGGAAATTAAGTTATTTTACATCAGCTGGTTTTCTTGTTTAGACCAGTAATTATTTCTGATTTTATTTGAAACACCAGCTTGTAAAAAGCACAGAAAAATCCAAAATTTTCTCTATCCTTTATGTACAATTTGGAGAATTCAAGTAATTTTCAAGTTACTGGACTGCAAGTTGCACATATACTGCTCTATGCTTTGTAATGACAAATGTCAAGAAATTTTTTTAAAATGTGACTATGTATGGGTCTGTATAATTAAAAGTTGCCACACTTTTAGTTATAGAAGCTTTGCCTTCGTTTGTTGAAATCTACTTTTGTAGCTTTCAGGAGAGGTATAAAATTTTCCTCAGCTAGGGCTGGTTACTATTATAATTGGGATTTTCTCTACAATTGTGTCCTTTAAGTGGTTGTATTTTTTGTGTATGAAGGCATTTGACTTCTGTTTGTCAATCTGATATCTTGCTGCATCACTGAATCTTTCATTTTTTGAGTTAATCATTGACACTGTGGTGTTCTTCAAGTATGTCAGAAATTGTCAAACTTGAAAGGACCAGTGTTTTAGGCTTTTGCCATATGTCTCTGTTGTTCTCGGTTCTTTTGTTAATCACTCTTTAAAAATGTCTAAAACCATTCTTAGCCCGACAGTCACACAAAATGACCTTGGGTATAGCTTGCTGACTACTGAATATCGTATGCAAATATATATTTTGTTTCTTCTTTATCAATTCTTATGCCTCTATTGATTTGTCTAAGTGACTATACTTCTGTCACAGGGCAGAACAGTTGTGGAGGTGTGCACCCTTGCCTTGTTCTTGATACTAGTACAGACGTCTCTAGTGTTTTACCATTATGTAAGATACTAGCCTTAGGACTAAAATACATATTTTTTTATCTTATTAAGCAAGGATTCATCAGTTGTCTTTCCTTGAACGTTTGTGTAAAGAATGGGTTTTAATTTTGTGAAGATTTTATTAGCATCTCTAAAGATAATAGGATTTTTCTTCCTTGGACTTTTTAAATATGGTACATTCCACTAGGTCATAGCCTATTATTTTCTTAATGCAATGTTGGATTTTGTTAACATTAGAACGTTTGCATCAGTACACGAATGATGTTGGTATTCTTTTTGTCTTTATCAGATTTAGGTATCAGTGTTACACATTATCAATGTATGAAAATAAATGTGCATCATAAACATGGTAATTTTCATGCTTAGGAAAAGGTTATAGGGTATTAGAACTACCTGATTGAAGAGTTGGCTTAAATTCCATTCTGAAGCGATCTGAGCCTACTGGGTTTTTTTGTGGTATACTTTCTTAATTTAGGGAAATTGGTCTGTTTAACCTTTGTATCTGTGTTCAGTTTTAGTAATCTGTATTTCCTATCCATTTAACTTGGAAGGCAGCTATGCTCACCACTATACCACCAACGCCTATCCATTTAACTTGGGTTTTGAATTTTATTATACAGATCTGCAAAGTACTACATGTGATTCTTTAAATTTCCTGTTTATTTTTCTCATTCTTTCTGCATACTTCTGTGTTCTCCACTCCCATTCCCCCCTGCCCCTTAAAAATTATAATTGACTATATTCCCTATGCTGCACTTTTCATCCCATTATTTATTTATTTTATAATTGGAAATTTGTACTTCCTTATCTCCTTCATCTATTTGGCCCATCTCCCCAACTCATAAACCATCAGATTGTTCTCTGTATTTATGAGTCTATTTTTTAAATTATTTCTTTTTAGACTCTACACATAAGTGAAATCATATGGTATTTGTCTTTTTCTGACTTCCTTCACTTAGCATAATACCCTCAAGGTCTATTCCTATTATCTTAAATGGCAAGGTTTCTTTTTTTTAAAAGGCTGAGTAATACTCTATTGTATATTTACTGCATTTCTTCATCTGTTAATGTACACGTAGGTTGCTTCTCTATCTTGGCTATTGTAAGTAATGCTACAAAAAACAGGGGTGCCTATATCTTTTTGAATTTTTATTTTCTTAGGGTAAATCTAGCTTGAATGGTATTCCTATTTTTAATTTTTTGAGGGCTCTCCATGCTGTTTTCCATAGTGGCTGTACCACTTTACATTCTTGTCTTTTGGATACTAGCTATTCTGACTAATGTGAGGTGATATCTCACTGTGGTTTGGATTTGCACTTCCAGTGATTAGTGATGTTGAATATCTTTTCATGTGTCAGGTCCTATGCCAATTTTTAAATTTCATTACTTGTTTACTTGGTATTGAGCTGTATGAGGTTTTTAAAAAATATGTATTTTCGATATTAACCACTTAACTGGGTATATGACTTGCAAATATCTTCTCCCATTCAATAGGTTGCCTTTTTTTTTTTTGGAAGGGTTCTTTCACTGTGCAAAAGCTTTCTAATTTGATGTAATTGCAATAGTTAATTTTTTTATTTGCTTCCCATTTGAGGGGACAAATACAGAAAAATATTACTAAGATCAGTGTCGAAGAGATGACTGCCTATGTATTCTTTTAGGAGTTTTATGGTTCCAAATCTTACATTTAGGTCTTATAGTTTGTTTTTGTGTATGGTGTGTAATAGTATTCCAGTTTCATTATTTTTCATGTAGCTGATTTTTCCATCACCATTTATTGAAGAACTGTCTTTTCTCTGTTTTATATCCTTGCCTTCTTTGTAATAGATTAGTTGAACATATAAGCATGGATTTCTCTCTGCACTCTCTATTCTATACCATTTGATCTATGTCTCAGTTTCTGTACGAGTACTATACCGTTTAGATTACTGCAGCTTTTTAGTATAGCTTGCAATCTGGTAATATGATGTCTCCAGTTTTGTTCTTTCTCAAGATTGCTTTGGCTGTTTGGGATCTTTTGGAGCTCCATATGAATTAAGGATTATTTCTTTTAGTTCTGAGATACAAGCCAAGGTATATTGATAGGGATGTTATTGAATCTGTAGATTACTTTGGCTAGTATGGACATTTTAAGAATAAATTTTTCCCAATCATAAGCATGGTATATTTTCTGTTTATTTGTGTGGTCTCCAGTTTCTTTCATCAGTGTCTTTCAGTTTCTTTTAACTCCTTGGTTAAAATTTTTCCTACAAATTTTATTCTTTATGATGCAGTTGTAAATGGGATTTCTTAACTTAGCTTGTTGTCAGAGTATAGAAATGCAAAAAAGATTTCCATATATTGTTCTGGTATCCTGCAACTTCACTGGATTCATTTATTAGTTTTAACAGTTTTTTGGTGGAGTCTTTAGGGTTTTCAATATATAATATGTCATCTGCAGATAGTAACAATTTTACCTCTTCCTTACCAGTTTATATGCCTTTTCTTTTTTTTCTTATTAAGGTATTATTGATACACACTCTTATGAAGGTTTCACATGAAAAAACAAATGTGGTTACTACATTTACCCATATTATCAATTCCCCACCCATATCCAAATGCAGTCACTGTCCATCAGTGTAGTAAGATGCCACAGATTCACTGTTTGCCTTCTCTGTGCTACACTGTTTTCCCCGTGATCCCCCACACTGTGTGTACTAAACATAACACTCCTCAATCCTCTTCTCCCACCCTCCCCACCCTCCCTCCCACACCCCTCCCCCTTGGTAACCACTAGTTCCTTCTTGGAGTCTCTGAGTCTGCGGCTATTTTGTTCTTTCAGGTTTGCTTTGTTGTTATACTCCACAAATGAGGGAAATCATTTGGCACTTGTCTTTCTCCGCCTGGCTTATTTCACTGAGCATAACATCCTCCAGCTCCATCCATGTTGTTGCAACCTCCATATTGCTTTCCACAATGGTTGAACTAGCTTACATTCCCACGAGTGTAGGAATCATGAATGGATGTTGAATTTTGTCAAATGCTTTTTCAGCATCTGTGGAGGTGATCATGTGGTTTTTGTTCTTTTTGTTGATGTGGTGGATGATGTTGATGGATTTTCGAATTTTGTACCATCCTTGTGTCCCTGGGATGAATCCCACTTGATCATGATGGGTGATCTTTTTGATGTATTTTTTAATTCAGTTTGCTAATATTTTGTTGAGTATTTTTGCATCTATGTTCATCAGGGATACTGGTAATTTTATTTTTTTATGGTGTCTTTGCCTGGTTTTGGTATTAGAGTGATGCTGGCCTCATAGAATGAGTTTGGAAGTATTCCCTCTTCTACTCTTTAGAAAACTTTAAGGAGGATGGGTGTTAGGTCTTCACTAAATGTTTGTTAAAAATCAGCAGTGAAGCCATCTGGACCAGGCATTTTGTTCTTAGGTAGGTTTTTGATTAGTACTAGTTCAATTTCGTTGCTGGTAATTGGTCTGTTGAGATTTTCTGTTTCTTTCTGGGTCAACCTTGGAAGGTTGTATTTTTCTAGAAAGTTGTCCATTTCTTCTAGGTTATCCAGTTTGTTAGCACATAATTTTTTATAGTATTCTCTCATAGTTCTTTGGTGTCCATAGTGACTTTTCTTGTCTCATTTGTGATTCTGTTTATGTGTGTAGACTCTTTTTTTCGTTAAGTCTGGCTAGGGGTTTATCTATTTTATTTATTTTCTCAAAGAACCAGCTCTTGCTTTCATTGATTCTATTGTTTTATTTTTGATTTTATTTATTTCTGCTCTAATATTTATTATGTCCCCCCTTCTACTGACCTCGGGCCTCATTTGTTCTTCTTTTTCTAATTTCGTTAATTGTGAGTTTAGACTGCTTATATGGGATTGTTCTACTTTCCTGAGGTAGGCCTGTATTGCAGTATACTTCCCTCTTAGCACCGCCTTTGCTACATCCCACAGATTTTGCGGTGTTGTATTATTGTTGTCATTTGTCTCCATATATTGCTTGATCTCTGTTTTTATTTGGTCATTGATCTATTGGTTATTTTCATTTTCTTTGTGTAATTTATTTCTAGTTTCATACCTTTGTGGTCTGAGAAACTGGGTGGTACAATTTCAATCTTTTTAAATTTACCAAGGCTCTTTTTGTGGCCTAGTATATTCTTGAAAATGTTCCATGTCCACTTGAGAAGAATGTGTATCCTGCTGCTTTTGGGTGTAGAGTTCTGTAGATGTCTGTTAGGTCCATCTGTTCTAGTGTGTTCTTCAGTGCCTCTGTCACCTTACTTATTTTCTGTCTGGTTGATCTGTTCTTCAGAGTGAGTGGAGTGTTGATGTCTCCTAGAGTGGATACATTGCAATCTATTTCTCCTTTTAATTCTGTTAATATTTGTTTCACATATGTAGGTGCTCCTGTGTTGGGCGCACAGATATTTATAATGGTTATATTTTCTTGTTGGATTGACCCTTTTATCATTATGTAATGTCCTTGTCTCTTGTGAGTTTGTCTTGTATGTGTGTTTCCTTCTGCAGGTTCATAAAGTTTTTAGCTATTATTTCTTCAAATAAATTTTCTGCCCCTTTATTTCTCATTCTCGTACTCTTGTAATGTGAATATTATACTTAATGTCCTAAAGGTCCCTTAACATGTTCACATATTTAAAAATAATTTTTCTCTTTGCTGTTGTTAAGCTTGTTTTTCATATCACTGATCCATTCTTTTGTATCCTCTAATCTGCTGTTGATTCCTCCTTGTGCATTTTTCAGCTGTGATTGGTTCTTTTTTTTAGATTTTCTATCTGTCGAAGTTCTCAACTGAGATCATCAACTCTTCTTCCAAGTTCAGTGAGCATCTATGATGATAGTTTTGTTGAACTCTTTATTGGGTATATTGCTCATCTCTGTTTTTTTTCCTGAGGTTTTGTCTTTTGTTTGGAACATACTCTTCAGTCTCATTTTGTCTGACTCGTTTCTTTCTCTGTATCATGTAGTCGGTAGGACAGCCATGTCACCTGGTCTTAGTGGCCTCATGTAGAGCATGCCCTGTGGGGTCTAGAAGCACAATGCCTCACCTCCCACCACAGCTGATTGTTCCAGGGGTGACCCCTGCACGGGCTGCATGCATCCTGCTGTTGTGACTGGTACACAGCTGCTGTGCGCATACTGTTGGGTGGGACTGTTGACTCTGTGCTGGGTCTGGGAGTGAGTGAGTCTGTGGAGACCCTTTAAGAACAGTTTGTTTCCTACAGCTCTCAGCTTCTTCCAGAGTTAAGCCTTGCTGATTTTCAAAGCCAGATGAAGAAAATAACATTTTTGATTGGTCTGCTGTATTCTCAATTTGATTTCTGCTTTGTTACTTTTGTTGCCCTTTTTACTTATTTTTATTTTACCAAAAAATTTTTATTGCTTTGTATTTTCCTCTTATCACTGTTCTACATGTACTTGTTTTTTAAATTAGATGACGTTTTCATTTCCAGATAGACCATTTTAGTTTGTTGGCTTCAAATTTTATTGGATTATGATCAGAACTGATATTAACTTTTTGACTGAATACTTTCTTTCATGCCTTAGTATGTTCTGTATTATTAGTGTGTAAAGTTTTACATAGGTCTTTTATATCATTTTTTGTTCAGTTGGTATGTCTTGTACTGAGAGTAGTTTCTTAGTTTCTACATATATCTAATCATAGCTCCCTATAGTTTTGCTTCATAAAGTACACTAGATTCATATTTGTATCATTATGAATTTGGTTTTAAAAAGTTGTTTTAATGCTTTGTCTTCAATGTTGTTTTTCAGATATCAAAGAGATCTTTTTAAAAAATTGTGTTCACTTGCCTGAGATATCTTTGTTCATTCCTTTATTTTTATCCTTTCTGAAGTACGTTTCTTGAAGATCTGATTTTGTAAGCCAAGTGGAGAATTTTTCTTTTAGTGCTAAATTAGGTCAACTAAAATTTATTTTTTATGACTCTATGAGTATTTTATAATTATGTCTTTGCTCTTTAAAAATATTTTTGGGGGTATTTAAGGTTTATATTTTTGTTTTGATAACCTATTGTTTAAACTGTTTTAAATGGCACTCTTTAACTTTCATTATTAGCCTACACGTTTGTTTTCTTTCCCTCTCAAAGTTTGTTACATACAATTGTGCATGAGTTTCCACTCTCATCTGAATATTTGTCTTAGTAGTATTTGGATATACTAAAACACTCATTTTCTAGGTCTTATGGAGTTTTCTCTCTAGATTTCTGAAGACGGGCTCACAAGTACTATGTTCTTATATGTTTAAATGGCAGGGCCAAGACTTAAACATAGGTTTTCACATTGTGAATTTGGTGCCTTTTTCTCATTACTTATCCTTGTTGATACACAGTGTCAAATGTAAGTTTGTGGTGAGTGTCTTTAAAGTGACTTATGGCATGAACTTCATAGCCTGGTTTGGTGGTGGGTCACTTTTATTTTTTATTTTTATTAAGGTATCACTGATATACAATTTTATACTCAGGTTTCACATGAGCAACACTGTGGTTACTAGATGCCCCCCAGTATCAAGTTCCCCCACACACCCCATTACACTCACTGTCCATCAGCGTAGTAAGACGCTATAGAATCACTACTTGTCTTCTCTGGGCTATACTGCCTTCCCCGTGCCTAATCACAATGCCCCTTAATCCCCTTATTGGTCCCTTCCCACCCACCCTCCTCAGTCCCTTTCCCTTTGGTAACTGTTAGCCCATTCTTGGGTTCTGTGAATCTGCTGCTGGTTTTGTTCCTTCCGTTTTTGCTTTGTTCTTATACTCCACAGATGAATGAAATCATTTGGTACTTGTCTTTCTCCACCTAGCTTATTTCAGGTCAGTTACTTTTCTTGTTGCTGTATTTTAACTGTTCTTTCTTTTATCCTATAGGACCGAGCCATATGTCACTCTATGCTCGAACCCACAAAGGATCAGTACTTTCTCAGTGGTCTTTTGGCAATGGCACTCCTGTCACAAGTAAAGGAGGGGACTACTTTGTATTTTACTCCCATGGACTCCAGGCCTCTGCATGGCAGTTCTGGATAGAAGTACAGGTAGGAATTTCCCAGCACTACTGGTATCATTGATTAGCTTCCCAGGTCGTATTCAGCAAGAACCTTGGGATTAGTATTCTGCCTTTGTAGAGCTGGAGAGCTAACTAGTATTCTCTGCCAGGTGTTGGAAGAACAACCTGAAAGAATGGTCACCATGGCCATTGCTGCCCACTACTTTTCTGGGGAAGACAAGAGATCCTCCTGGCTGGATGCCCTGAAAGAGAAGTTCCCAGATTGGACATTTCCCTCTGCCTGGGTGTGCACCTACAATCTCTTTGTGTTTTAATACCTGCCCAGTGGGATACTCCATGTGACATAGTTTCTCCCTCGGTTACATGGATGCTTGTAATGTAAAGTCAATGAATTCTAATGAGCATATGTTCAAAGAGTTTTGTGGGCTAACACTCATCAAGGCCAAGCACTGTAATATTTCTGCTATGGGGTAGTGATGCATAGCCTTGTTGATACTTGAAAAATGCCAGTTTTCTAGCACTTAAGCACATGTGCGTATTGCCACTACACACATATACCATAAGGACAAAAGTCAAGTCACTTCAGTAGTTGTCTCCTTAGAATCATGAAAAATGTGGAAGATACTGTAAGACTGTTGTGAATGAGAAAAACGACATTTTCCAATTAAAGCCCAAGATCATTTATTGTGTGTCAGTGGCTGACAGGTAAAACACCATTCACTGAAGTAATGATTCCTTGAGGCCTAAGTTTTTGCTGCTTCAGGGAGCCTCGAGAGTGGGGTTTTCATCTCTATAGTGAAGCCCAGCTCAGTGGTTCTTGAGGTCCACTCTTGTGATGCTTTTCTGAGGTTGTTCTCAATGTCGGCAACATGTCTGTTCCTCTCTCCATTGTAACAGTTTGAGAAGAGGAGCATTTTGCCAAAACCCATTTATTCCCTATGGGTTTTGACAGGCTCTTTTAGTTCAGAATATTATTTAAGTACACAACCATAACTTACTTCCTCAGAGCACCGAGTTGCTATGGTCGGTATTCTGGGGTGGGAACAGAGTGGGGTGAGGGACGGTTTTGAGTGGCGGGCATTTATACAAGTATTTATTCTGTTGGTTTTATAGGAGTCTTCTGTTATCTGAGGTTAATCCATTAGGACATAATTTTGATGCACTGGGTCCTATTTTTGTCTGTTTTCCAACTAGTTGAACAGATTAGTTTTTAAGAAACTTACTGTCCAGCAGAGCTTGGACTTGACTGTGTGGCTTGTACTGGAATGAGACCTCTATATACCTATGGCTGCTGGTGTTCAGATCCTGCATGGCAGCTCTAGGACTTAAAGGTGCTTTTCATTTTAAGGAAGATGGCTGTGTAACTTGTGAGGTGTATCACAGGAGTGGAAGGGTTCAGTGAGATCAGAGCTGAATTCTGCTTTTTTCTATTAGGTCGGACAAATTCTGAGTTTAGCAAGCATAGGCTAGAAAAAGATTTTAAAAGCCACAGAATGTGCACTGCAGAAGGAAATTCTTCTTGAAGCTGCTTGTGTAAAGTGTACAATGTGTTTTCTCAATCAAGCTCCTCTTATTGTAACTCCTTTAAGCAATGCCTGGGCTCTCAGACAGCAGGGCTGCAGCCAAAGCTGAGTAACAACATGCTGGCTGTCACGTGCATGGACACTGGAGTGGTTGTCAGCCTTTGTAGAAACAATATAGTACTAGCTTCAAGTGCCTGGCCTTTGCCACATTTATCTGTGAAGTGAGATCACTTCTGAATGTGTCAGGCAAAGTTTGCAGTGTTTATACCTCGTATGGAATCACAGTTGTGGATAAACAGTAATTTCTGTTGCTGTGGTTAGAGTACTAGAAATTTATAGGCAAAATCATGGTTTTCACATTCTAAAGCTTCTTCATGCAAGGTCAGTAGTAAAGATGCACACTAGTCTTGGCATATACTTAAGTCTTCTGGGGGCTTGTTTTAATGCCAGAAATGGTTAAGTAATTACAGTATTTATGGCTCTGTTAACACAAAGTGTCAGAGCAGTATCCCCTGGGATTAAAGAACTCTAGTAATTCATCATTTGAATAAATTAATTTCTAATGCATTATTTCCTATAGAATTTAACAGTACTGCACATTTGGGGAAAATGATTTTCAAGAAACTTCTTACATTGTGTTGAACCTAAGAATGTTGCATCAAATATTTGCATAGCTTGATAGAATTCCTAAAATGTTACCACTGAGGGGGGCCATAAGCCAGCTCACTACCTCAGGAAGCTGTAGGAAGGATAACGATGTCTGTCCATTTCTTTTCTTGTTTTGCTGACTTATTTGTTGCCTTAACAATGTTACCGAAAAACCTTTTAACATACTAGTTAGTATCTTTAAACCCTCGAAAATAACTACTTTTATACCCCCCCGAGTCAACCTAGGTCTTTTAAGTGCTATTTTAATAGGTCTTGTGATCAAAGAACTCAACATGGAAATAAATCCATTCTATCAGGTAATGAAACTAACTGTGCATCTAAACTTCACAGAAATTCATGACCTACTTGGTAAATATTGAGCTTCAGTGTATGTAGTAGTCTTAATCTTCTCCACTGGACGTCACTGAAGTGCTAGTGAAGATGTTCTTTCACTGGGGAATAGGAGGACAGGAAGAAGAAATTCTTTGAGCCAGAGTGATCACTGCTCATTCTGATCACCACAGAAGGGCACTGCCACTCTCAAGAGCATGCGCCTGAGCATTCCATGACCTCTGTACAAGCTGTTTTGCTTTCTGAGTGAATTCCTGTCAAACAGTTCAGTACAAAGATAAAGCAGCTGAACAACTTCTATTCCTAATATTCTTCTGCCTTCCTTAAGAGCCAATAAAGCCAAATTTATGCCCTGAATGTCTGTTTTTATACTACTTGATTTCTTACTTGATTTCTAAGAATAGAATGTGATAGCTTTTTTCTCTAAGTTTGGCCCTTGAAGTGACCAAGTGGGATCTATCCCAGGAATGCAACATTGGTTAAACATCTGAAAAATCAACGTAATACACCATGTTAATTAATGGCCCTATGAAGCCAAAAAAATTTTGACCAAGGCTGACACCGTTTCATGATAAAAGCACTCAACAGAAGCGTACTGTCTCAACTTGACAAAGCTCATCTGTGAAACACTGAAGGCTTACAACAAGGATGTCCACCGTTCACTCCAATAGAAAACAGTATTTAACACTATTATTAGAGGCTCTAGCCTGAGCAGTTTGGTAAGAAACATCCAGACTAGAAAGGCAGAGAAAATCACCTCTAGGTGCAGATGACATCCTCCTCCACGAGAGAATCCTAAGGAAGCCATAAAAAGACCCTATTAGTTAATAACAAATGAATAGAGCAGTATTGTAGGATCCAATATCAATATACAACAGTTATATTTCTATATGGTCCATTTGCAATAGCATTAAGAAAAATACTTAGGAAGAAGCTTAATAGTACAAGATTATGCACATGGAAAGACATCCAGTGTTCACAGATAGGAAGGCTTCATATTAAGAAGCAAATACTCTCCCAATTGATCTACAGGCTGAACATAACCCATCAAAATTCTGCTTCCTTGTGTGTGTGCACACACAGAAAGTGACAAGCTGATACCTAAAATTCACAGGGAAACTCGAGACCCAGAATAGCATCAAAACAGTCTTGAAAAAGCAAAAGACTCACACTTTTAAAACTGCCTGTAAAGTAACAACAGTAATCAACATACTGTGGTACTAGAATTCAGAACAGGCATATAGATCAGTGTAATACAATTAACAGTCCAGAAATAGACCTATACATTTATAGTCAATGGATTTTCAAAACTCAATGGGGAAAAAAAACTTTTTAGTAAATGTGCAGGGACAACTGACTATCCACATACAAAGAACAAAGACCCCACAACTTCATTATATACAAAAATTAACTCAAAATGGATCAAAGACCTTAACATAGGAGATAAAAGCATAAAATTCTTAGACATTAGACAACATGGACATAAGTCTTCATAACTTGGATTAGACAAGTTTCTTAGATATATCCAAAAGCACAAGCAGCCAGTGAAAAGGTTGTATTTCACCCAAATGAAATACTTTCATGCCTCAAGAATCATGAAAGTGAAAAGATAAGCCTTTAGAATGATAAAAGTATTTGCAAGTCATTTATCTGATTAAGGTCTAATATCCAGAATATATAAAGGACTTGTGCAAAAAGACAGACGATTCAATTGTGAAATGGACAAAGGATGTAAACAGGCATTTTTCTCCAATGGCTAATCGTATGAAAAGACATTAGCTATAGGGAAATGCAAAGCTAAACATGGGATACCACTTCATACCTGCCTCAGATGGCTATAACCCAAAATAGCCAATAACAAGTATTGATGGCAGATACTGGAAGCTATCTCCACTGCTAGCAGAAATGTAAAAAAAAAAACGGCACAGCAAAGGCACTCTGGAACATTAGGCATTTCCTCAAAAAATTAATCATACAACCTAGCATTGACCTTCCTAGAGAACTTAAGACAGAAGCTTTAATGTGACTGTTCACGGTAGCATTATTCATGACATTCAGAAAGTGGAAACCACCTAAATGTTCCTCACCTGATAAGTGGATAAACAAATGTATATATCCATAACATTTCAGAGTATCACTCAGCCTTATAAAGGAATCAAGTACTGATATATGAAGCTGAACCTTGAAGATATCATGCTAAGTAAAGGCAAAGCCAGACAGAAACAGTTGTACTATGTGATTCTACTTATATGAAGTATCCAGAACAGGCAATTCCCCAGAGAACAAAAGCAAATTAAGGCAATAAGAAAAAGGCAAAATCTTTTTTTTTTAATTTTGTTGCCCTTTTATCCCCCTTGGTAACCACCAGTCACTTTTCAGTGTCTTATGAGTCTGTTTTGTTCCTTCTGTTTTACTTTTACATTCCACAAATAAGTGAAATCATATGGTATTTGTCTTTCTCTGCCTGGCTTATTTCACTGAGCATAATACCATCTAGATCCATCCATGTCGTTGCAAATGGCAGGATTTTTTATGTTTTTGGCTGAATATTATTCCATTGTGTATATGTACCGCATTTTCTTTATCCATTCATCTACTGATGGACACTTAGGTTGCTTCCATCAAAATAATTTTTAATTCCACCTATTTTGATGGCTAAGTCTCCTCTATAGTTAAAAACAAAGTTTTGTTGATGAAAATCAAATGGGACACAATTTTATACTTTGAGTATTTTCCAAGTCATCAACATGGACTGTCTCTCCCAGTCTTCTTTTCAGGCAGCGAGGATGCTGCCAACTCTTGATGCTCCTATTCTATTCTAAATAATTCTGCATATAAATTTTAAATCTGTATGGGTTTCCAGCTATTTCATAAGGAAAATTCTAAGAGGCAGAATTATCTAATGAAAAGAATTTCTTTGATTTTTAGTACATATACTTCTTCTGTTAACCTGAGACGATGAATAAACAAAAGTTCAGGTAATGGTTTTATTGCCCTTTACCAAGTAAAAAAAAAACATGTACATTGCAGACATAGCAGCAACTTTAATTACAAGCAAAGATGGACTCTACCTCCAAATGACTTCTTGTTTTGGTATCAGCAAGTAATTTAAACTTCAAAATAGTCATACTTGAATGCTTAAATTCACTGGTTAAAATTATGGCTTAAACAGTTGACATGTGAACCAAACAAGGCAAAATAAAATACAAAATTTTAAAAGTATATACAAATTACCACAGGATTTTCTGTAAACTTAACAATTTTTTTTATCTTGGGGCCACCATTTTATTAGTTGAAAGACAAGTATTTTATGGGAGAAAAGGTTCATTCATGGTATTAACCACAGGAATACAGTCAACTTCTTGGTGACCTGCTTTTAAGAATGTAAGATGAACCCAGCAGAATGAATGTCAAGATTTTTGAAAAGATCACAGCTGTTTATGGTGGTAAATTATTTTTATTGACTGAATATTCACACCAAACACGAAAATAATGCTAGCAGTTCTCCCATTGGACTAGGACAAGAGAAGAAATGTCAGTTTAGTTTTTTGCTGGGCTGCATGTACTCACATGGGAAGTTATTTCCTATCTTAAGGTTCAAGGAAAGGTAGTTTAAAACAAAGGCTAAATTACAAGTAGCACCAGAAGGACCAGGTTCCAATAATCAAATATTCCATCCATTCAGGAGTTTTTGTATGTGAAATTATTGCACTTGTAAAAAGTAAAGATAGTAAGTTACCAAACTCAATAATTTAAAACAGTTTGATGAATTCTGAACTAAACAATTTCAAAATGGTGTTGAGTTTCCCCTCAAAGGAAATCTGGCTAGGACAACTAGCCATTTATTTTAAAAGGCAAGGAAGGATAAGGACCGAGTTTTATTTCTAAATTGTAACTGCACTATGAGAAGAGAGGTTGTTTCACATACTGGTATGAATTTGGTCCACATCAAATACATTGTTCTTATAAAAATAAACAAGTTTGTTTTTGTAAAAAATAACATTGCATTCCTTTGTTCAAACTGCACAGTACAAACAAGCTGTCTAAATTAATACTGTTAAAAGGTAATTAGAAGTACATACAATGGATATGTGTTTAGCCTGAAGCAATTAAGGAGTATGCAGTTATGTTTTCATAATGTATGAAAACTAAAATTTTAAACTTAAGTCAGATCTAGAAATACATAAAATATTTTAAAAGTTATAATGAGTGCATTCTTTACATACTAATTTTTAGGCATGATAATATAGGATTTAGCATCTATTTACATAAAAGTTCATTTTTATCCAATTTACAAAAGCAATAAATAAGAACACATTAATTTGCACAAAACCTGTTTCAATGCATGATCAGTGTGACCACTTCTGTTACTTTCTGACCAAGCCAATAATAAACCTGTCTTCTATGAAGACTGCTCATATTTGGAAAAAAAGAGCAAGCCCTGTCTTCATTCCAAGAGTATTTCTAGCCATGCAGAATCCAGCATAAAACCTTACAAATTATAATACAAGCCCTAAAAATATGACAATGCCTCTGAGTGTATTTATACAAGAGTATTCACAAAAAGATACAGTTCTTTGATATAAAAAATTCAGTGGTATCTAAGCATAATTGATCAGAACCCCTCCAACCTCTGCCCACACTGATTTTACAGGAGACAAGCAGGCACACTGACTCACAAGTGACCCGCTTCCATCAGTTCAGGACTAGATTTAACAGGCTAGCAAAGCCTCAGAGCATGTCTCCACTTCACCTGCACATGTTCTGCTAGGGCAGCCATCTATTCAGGAAGCCCAATTAGGGAGTCCAGCGCTCTAGATCCAAGGGGGCACACAGGTAGCCCAGTACATGATGAGCTAGAGCAAGCACCTTAGCATTTATTTTTAAAAAGCCGTCTGGAGACACGCTGAACCAGAAAACCTGTAAGAAGCTGTAAGTAGTGAAAAAGTAAGATCATCAGGGGCAAAACAATCCCTATTTTAAGAGCTACCAACCTTTATGAATAAAACCAAAATATTCTTAAGTACATCTGTACAATATTCTTTATTACTTTTCACTGCAGCTTAAAAAAATTTTTCTTAAGAAAAATGATTTATTTTATATCACATTTTTATGGAGTCAAAGAGATTGTTTAAAATTTAGTAACACCTTACCAGAGTCTCTGAGCTGAGAGTTCTCTCCCTGGTTAAACCATCCAACTAGGTCACAGTATCCTCAGTTGCACACTGCTGCTAATTAATACTGCCCATGATGAAGGTACCTCACTGTTGTTAGGACACAGAACAGTCGTAAGTCCCATCCTGAAAAGGTTCTTCCTCCTCAGTTCGGATTGTGCCCTCCTCTTTCTGGCTGACCATACTGCTACCTCCGACTTCGACCTGGGGGATGCTTCCATGGCCCGAGGAGCCCCTGCTCTCCTCTGCCCGGGGGCTATTCTGTTCAGGAGTCTTACCCACAATTACTGGCTGGAAGGCTTCAGGCTGGATCTGCTCTTCTGTTATTTCACTGAGTTTCTGTAGTTGTGGCTTAATGACGTTTAAAAATGGCTTATATCCAAGACTAGGTAGAGGAAAAAGGAAATTAGCTTTCATCTGCCATACTCAAAAGGCTCCATAGGGTGTTATGGACAAATTCCTACTCAACACTGATACTAGTTAGGTCAATGATGGGTACAGGAGGAGAGAGAAGGCACAGGGAGGTAGAGAAGAAAGGGCAAGTAGGTGCCCTGGCCAGCATACAGGGAGCTGCACACAGTTTACCTGTGAGTCTTAGATTTCTGAGCACTAGAAGCAAAGACTGACATTCTTTATCCAGTATTACAACTGAAAATCATATTCTACAGTTTAAGGACCCAAAGGATTTTAGACTTGAAGAAGAACCTTCAGAGAATATCTGACCTAAATGAATTTATCAGTTACAGAAAACTAGATTCAAGTAAGGGAAGCCCAAATCACACATCATTGGCGACAAAGGGCTGGAATCCTAGGCTCTTAACTTCTATTCACTACTCGTAATTTGGGCTTCCTAGTAACCGCCATGGAATGTTAAATTCACATGGACCTTACGAATTTTTACTTTCGCAAGTAGACATTTTTAGGTGATTACCTTCAATTCCACAGAAAAGCTCCAGTCTAATTCTAAGATCATTTATACTGCAGTCAATCAAGTCAGTGACATACATTCCCTTTATAAACTGAACACCACCATCTCAAGGATAATTATCATTTAAATGGCTGGGTATGGAATAGTAATTGAAGAAAATGTAGCCTTAAAAATGAACATACAAGTGTTTTTATTTCTCCCAATCTAAAAATCTCTATATAAATGAACCAGAACTAAGCCTTACTGTTAAAGGACAGGATTCAGCCAACGTAAGAAGCCTAAGGAAACGAACACTTACCAATCTGTAGAGGCCCAGCGGTCCACTGCATGTAGCCCTGTTTTTATATTCTGTAACATCTCTCCATCTACCTCCGAAGACTGTATAATAACCAAAATTTGGTTGATTACTGCAGACTCTCTAAGAATCAGGCCTATGACAGTGCACCAGTCCAGACATCCTGCCTCCATGAAGATGTGTAGCAAATACCTATATATAAGCAGAAACAAAATGATTCATACCAAGAAGTATCTACAAGTTACTAATGGGCAATCATGATCAGCAAAGTAGCCCCTGTACCGTTTGCCCAAATATCTTGAGTAGGCATTCCGTACTTTCAAAATGCTGAGAAACTCACCGAAGCTGGACCTGGGATTTGTGAGGCCCTTTACTCGCCAGCTCCATGGAGATGTGCTCTAGCTCTGACTGAGTTAGACTGAGTGTGGAGAAATTTTCATCCACCATTGTCCAATCCCCATCCACCATGGAGCTACTTTCAGTCAAGTCTGTGGCTGAACCAATACTGCATTCATCACCTGAAGAAGAATTGCTGAAAGTTATGTTATAATTTTTAAATATTAGCTGCTCCTCAGATGTTGGTATCTCCTCAGGATTTTGAAACCAAAACATTATACTCTGCTAAAATTCCCACATTGTATTAACAGTAAATGTTTAAAAAAACATATTTTGAGAGATAACTAGGCATTACATGCCTTTCTATGGAAAAACATACTATCACCTATTAAGTAATCTTGCCTGCTGCCAAAAAGAAATCTAGCTATGTAAGTTGATCAAGTCTTTAGCTTCAATTACCAATTTATAAGAAATACATAAAATACATAAAAACAAGAAATACATGTATCATGTCATAAAGATGCAACAACCACAATCTACATTATTATGAGAAAATCCATAGAAGCAGGTTTCTTCAATGAATAAGTTGTGAGAGAAAAAGATGGGGATAGGAACAATCACTAAAAAGATCACAATGTGGATCTTGATTCAAACATAAAAATATTAACATTATGTAACAACTGGAATTTGCTTACTGGATATTTCATGGTATTAAGGAATTGTTAAATTTCATGGAGATGATCCCTAAACACACACATTTTTTTTTAAGAGAGTCCTTTTAGAGATACATACTGAAACATTCACAGATAAAATTTATCATGTCCTATCAGTAGATGAATGGATAAAGAAGATGTGGTTCATATACACAATGGAATATTATTCAGCCATAAGAAGAAAACAAATCCTACCATTTGAAACAACATGGATGGAGCTAGAGGGTATTATGCTCAGTGAAATAAGCCAGGCAGAGAAAGACAAGTATCAAATGATTTCCCTCATATGTGGAGCATAAGAACAAAGAAAAAAACTGAAGGAACAAAACAGCAGCAGACTCACAGAACCCAAGAACGGACTAATAGTTACCAAAGAGAAAGGGGCTGGGGAGGATGGGTGGGAAAGGAGGGACAAGGGGGAAAAAGGGGCATTACGATTAGCAGATATAATGTTGGGGGGGCCTGGGGAGGGCTGTACAACTCAAAGAAGACAAGTAGTGATTCTGTAGCATCTCACTATGCTGATGGACAGTGACTGTAATGGGGTTGGTGGGGGGGACCTGATGAAGGGGGTAGTTTAATAACCATAATATTGCACATGTAATTGTAGATTAATGATACCAAAATAAATTATGAAAAAAAAATCCCTGCTTAAAAAAAATTTTTTTTTATCATGTCTTGGGCCTGGTTCAATAATACAAATGAGGGGAGAAACAGATGAAACAAATCTGGTCATGAGCTGGTAATAACGGAAGCTAGGTAATGGATACACAGGGCTGGAGAGCAAGTGGTCCATTATATATTTACCTTTACTTTTTAAATATGTTTGAAATGATCTAAGTTTTCTAAAAAAAAAGCAATGGTACCACCTCATGTCCATCAGAATAGCTACTATAAAAAAAACTAGCAAATAAGTGTTGATGGGGATGTGCAGAAATCAGTACACTGTCAACATTGGTGGGAATATAAAATGGTACAGCTGCTAAGGAAAACAGTACAGTGGTTCCTTCAAAGCATTAAAAATAGAATAACCGTATGACCTGGTAATCCCACTTCTGGGTATATAACCAAGAGAATAAAAAGCAGAATCTCAAAGAAGTATCTGTACTCTCATGTTCATTATTGCATTATTCACAACAGCCAAAAGATGGAAACAACACAATAGTCCATCATCGGACAGATGAACAAAATGTGGAATATACACATAATGGAATATTATTCAGCCTTAAAAAAGGAAGGAAATTCTGACACTTGCTACAACAGGGATGAACTTTGCGAACATTTTGCCAAGTGAAATATGCCTGTCACAAAATAATACATGAAGTATCTAAAGCAGTCATATTCAGAGACAGAAAACAGAATGGTAGTTGCCACAAGTTGGGAAAGGAAGGATAGGGAGCTGTTATTTAATGGATATAGAGCTTTAGTTCTGCAAGATGAGGGGTTCTGGAGGTTGGCTGCGCAACCCTAGGTATACTTAACACTGCTGATCCATACGCTACAGACTGAAAACTCAAGCAGCAGGCGCGCGCCATACTAAGAAAACTGCTGAGAATTAGACCTGTTGCTACTTGAACTCCTATCATTATATAAACCCAAACAACATAAATCACTTTAAAACTTTTTAAATTTGTAATTCATCCACTGCTTGAAGAGCAGAGGCTGGCACATCCTTTTTAGTAAAGGGCCAGACAGTCTAAGTATTTTAAGCTTTGAAGACTAAGAAGCAAAATTAAGGATATAGTATCATCCTTAAAAGAGAAAAAGAAAATTTCCACAAATTTTTACCAAGGAAACAAAAACCAGAAGATAACTGAGTGCGTACATTTTTTATGACACAGGTCTACTTATGAGAAGACCAGAATTCCTTATGTGGGGATAACAACACTTTGCTTATTACATTTGCTTACTAACTTCAAAGTCGGTATTTCTGTATCATCAAATAGACTGCAAAGGTTTATCTACTAGTCCTGATTTGTAATGAGATTTTACCTATTTCATTTATCTAAAATAAACATGGCAAAGTACAATTCAAGTCCAATTTGGTCTTGTAGTAACTGTCCACCTCTCCAGCAGATGCTAATGGTTAATCCTCAAGGACACATCTTGAAAGAGTGAAACTATCTCTGAAGTGCTATAGCACATACACTTTCTTACAAACTGAAGAGCTAGGATTCAAAATGGCATTTACCTTTATTAGATAAAGGTGATAGGAAGGCATCTTGCATTTGCGGTCCATGGGATGAGGCTGTATCTGTCTCATGGTGTGTGGGGCCAATGTTGCCGAGCCAGCTCTGACTTCGCTGGACATTAGGGACGCCAGCATCTATCTCAAGGTTTAAAAAAGGATCAGCTGACTGAGACTTTAACAGCTGCTCTCCCACTGCAAAGCAGGTCCAAAAACAAAGTAAACATTGGGAATTCAAGGTGCACACAGTGCCATTTCCAACTCAGTTATTTCAGCTTCTCTTCCTCTCACCTCCAAATATTAAAACGTCAAAGCCAATTACTGTCCTACAATGCACCATCTACCTGCAAACTAACCACAGATGGGGGGCTGAAATCACATGGACTGACTACCTGACGCTATCTAACAGTTATCTTCTATATGTCTTATTAGAACTAGGGAAAACTTCATTATGTTCACCTTTTAAGTCATTTTCCTTGGTTCTTAACATGACAAGAAATTTCCAAATGCCGTAATAGAAGGTTTTTGTTTGAAATACCATGTGATAATTAAAAGCATTCTTTAAAAGACTATTTTTCTTTCATCAAAATACAGCTTCACTTTGTCTTTTCCTAGTTTGGAAGATGGTCCAAGCTCTCAAAGATTCATTTTTACCATTTCTCTGGAATAAGTCTTGTCACGTAAATCAGTTTAGCTTATTTTGAGGTCCATAACTAACCAATTCCAAAACTCCTACCTACAAATAAGTGTGGTAGTACCCATATTCAGCACATTCTCAACTTGCTGATTTTCTGAGATAACAATGGTTGGATTTATAAATTAGACTTCAGCATCCCAAGACTTAGAGACAGGTTCTACTTTACTTATATCCTTGGTCAAATGATAGATGTTCCAACTGATGTACAAAATGTTGACTTTTATCTGAGTTTAGAATGAAAAGACTTTCTTGAATATCAACTAACAGCAGAATGTCTAAAAATTTGGAGTAAGATACAGTTCTCCTTGTGCACATGACACAAAGCCTAAGTCACCTGTTCGGTATTTTCCATTCTTGAAAGGAGAACTGATAGAAGAGGCTGGGATGATGGGAAGTGGCCACAGGAAATCTTTGTGGAGTCTCTTCAGGGCTAACACAAAGTTGTCTACCCGGGCAGCTCGGGTACGTTCCTTGCATAGCCAACTAATTAGTTCAAAGCCCAGCTGGGCTGCAAAGCAGCCAAGGTCTTTTAGCCGAACTTCTTCTAAAAGACGCCGAGCATGTCTCCAGAGCATCATGTCAATATACATATTCTCAGCACAGTCACTGTCTTTGCTCCATCTGTAAGTGGGAACACAAGAAAGCTCCAGGAAATCTTTACTGGAGGACTTCACACACTTTTATGCAGCAGCACTGGTAATGTTGAGAAGGAAATAAGAGATCCAAGATCTAATTCTGGTTGAAAAGGAAGATAACAATATCAGGGTTTCTCCTCTGTGTGATGCCATGACATGCTGAACAATACTGGGAACACAGGAGGCTCTTAAAACATTCGTAAAATGAATACATGTACTAGGAAAAAATAGACAACACAAAGCCAAACCAGGAAGAAGGTTGTAGCTGGTTGAAGGAAAGAAAAGGAGCAAATTAATGTTGTATTTGAAGAAACCCATGAAAAGAGGGAAAGAGATCAGACCATGAAACCAGGGAGAGAGAAGCAAAGTGAAATGAAGTCTCTCAATGTGAGTTATGTAGACAAAAATAAAACCAATTTTTAAAACTTAACGACTGACTACATACAGTCTATCATCCCTTACTCACGGAGCTGATGTACCTGGGCTGGTACCTGGGTAATGTGCTTTCAGCCAGCCAGAGGCAGCACTGGAGTGAGGTTGCCTTGATTCAGATCTTGGCTGTGCCACTCATTAGTTGTGTGAACATAACCAAGTTTATTTTCTGGGCCTCTGTTTCTTCCCCTGTACAATGTGGGTATCCTTATAGAGATTAAAAGGCCTCCATGTGTACTGCTTAGAACCATGCCTGGCACATAGCACTATGTATGCATTAGTCAGTATTTAAATTCAGGGTACAGCCAAGATGCTCCTGTTTACCTGGCAACTGTTTACAGTCCTCCATGGTTGCATTTTACCTGTACATAGCCCAGGATGTATATGTGTGGGGGTGGTATTAATGGGATTGACTATGACAAGAAAAAGCAATAAAACATTAAAACAGAAATAGTTCAATAAGCTGTCACTGTGTGCCAGGCACTGTAGGTGACAAGAAAACAGAATATAAAAGGATTAGGAAAGGGGGGGAAAAAACGAGCCAAGAACGTGTAACAGCACAGGAAGGACTACAAGGACCTCACACAGCACAGGAACTTCTAACTATTTTATAATGTTCGGTATGAGTTCATGGTTACGTCTCAGGAGACAATAACCCATCTATGGGTGACTTAGGCCTCAGTCTCCAGGATATACTTTTGGTTCTCCCACTGTTTAATGACTTCTCGTCAAGACAGTCACAGGAGAGTCAGTACATGAGGACTACATTTAAATTTTTTAGTGAAGAAATAGAGTTGGAGAGAAGGTAAACTGTTGACTGTGAGGCTTTTGAGTTATCTGCAGATTTATCTATCTTCCTTTTTACTCTGGTCCTCTGTTATCAAAGGTACTTTAAAGTTATTTGCATTCTGAATAAGTAAACCAAGACCTAACCTAGCACAAGGGGCAAAACTATACAGAGTAAAGAAGTGTGAATTTTGGAGGAAGAAAAAAAAGGGAAGCCTTTTGGGAATGGAAAAGGGACTGCAACTGGATCGAATAGATGTTTTCCTAAGATCCAATTCTGCAAATGTCCTGAATGCAATGAATCACAGAATGCCCCCACAGAAGTAATGATTCTTTATTCTTTTACCTTTTCCCAGAAGGACCAGATGGCATACTTAGTGTTTTCTGTAAGCTGAATTTACTAGCAGGAACATTTTCAGCTGACTGAGATAAACTGATACTTCGATTCCTGAAGAACTCAAATCCGCCACTTGAACTGGGTTCCTAAGATCACACACAAGATGCAGCATGTTAGGGAAAGATGCCGTGCAGCCTATGGACTACAGAAGCTGTGCTACTGTGCAACTAACCTGAGCTGTAGGTGTGGATGGTGGTGTCTCAGATTCTCCAGAGCCAATGGCTTTAAGAAATCGAATCATGTGTCGACACAGGTCCCATTTGCCTTGTTCCAGAGCTGTACTGAACAGAAGGGTGGCATGTTGCCTACTTACTGCTGGAACTTCCATATTCTACAAAAACAACCAAGGAAAGCAAGCATTCTTTTTATACTGCAAATGATTTGTGAAGATACAAGCAATTTATCATCTCCACAGTTCCTAAACCCAGAGACAGGAATGTAGCCACAACACTGTAGGAGATAGTTCAATACTAAGAGTAAGAGGAGCATTAAAAAGCAAGGAAAACTGAGGCAAATACTCTGTTGGTATAACTGACTTACTGAACTTCAACTACACTCCAGATACCTTACATACACCTGATACAGTCTTTCATTTGTCCCAGTGACTCTGCAAAATAGGTCTATCATTTCTGTTTTACAGATGGGTAAAATGAGTTAAGTCACTTGTTGAAGATAAGCAGAAAAGCAGGATTATAAATCTGGGTTTGCCTGACTCCAAGAGAGCTGAGGTCTGTCTCTTGTGACAGTTTCCTGAGGATGTGACCAAGAACAGCTTTGCTCTGGGCAACAGAAGTAGTGCTACACGGGCAGTGTGCTCAGTCACTCCCGCACATTTAACACCACTGCCTGCCTTGGCCTTCTCGGAAAGGTGCTTATTAGACAAGTTTAACTGGAACTATTAGATGACAATCCATAGAAACTTAGTAATCCTGATAAAGTTTCTAATTCCACTGCTTGGGAGATACTGAAAGTTTAAGTAACCTAAAACGAAAACAACTACATTACAGTTTCTATTTTTATGATTCTGTGGCTTTTTAAGACTAGCAAGGAATCATAGGATTCAGGGTCATCCAGCTCTGCTTGAATATGTCCTGTGCTTTTTAATCAGGGTCCTGAAACAACTTCATTGATAGGAAATCTGCCTCAGACAGTTCCAAACCAGGTTCATAGTTAGCTTCTTAAATTGAAGGTAACAACTTCGTAGTTATTTGAAAATACCTTTAAGTGCAGCTTATCAAATCCGTATCAGAATGACAACTTCTCAAGCCCTTTTATCAAGTATATAATGAAACAAATTTTCAGGAGTCTCAGAGAGCCCATTATCTTGACAACAACTGTGTGCTATGAGGAGAGCTGCCGTGGCAGGCCTGAGGTCACTCAGCTCGCTATGGGGGGCCTGACATACGGTGCTCTGTCATGGCCCACGGTCAGAGCCGTGTCCCCTCAGCAATTCCACACTATCAGGAAACAAATGTATTACTGTGGGGGGCTCGAAGAAATCCACTAATAAAACAATTCTTTATTATGTTTCTTATGTGAGACTTCAATAATCTTCTATTATGTATGTACTTATATGTATTATATATAACACATATAATACATTTTTTCAGTATTGATCAAACATTCAAAATAATACTGTAAATTCATTAATATTTTGGGCCTACTTATGGACATATAGGATCTTAAAATCTGTGATGTTATGCTATGATATTCAAATTTTGTGTCACCGTTTGATAATAGTTCTTCAAAAGGAAAAGAGAGAAAGTGAACAGAAAACTGGACTGTATTAATTCCTAAGACACAACCACAGTGTCAACACAGAACATTTTTTCCCCCCTAAGTTTAAACTGATTAATTCTTGTACCTTTGTAAGGAAAGAATTGTTACCTGTAAGATAATAAGGTAAGAGGCAGCTGTGTCCAAATCCTGAGCCATCAAACATTCCTCAAACAAGTCCTTGGGGTTTCCAACGGCTGCAAATAGGTAATTCCACAGGGCATATTCAGTCTTCCTGGCACAATGAACAACTGTCTGCAGGAAGAGGGGAAACTCGGTGATAAATTTTGCCACAGTGGGAAGCAGAGGGTCGGGAATGGGCTCCCGTGAGGTAGCTTCTTCTTCCAGTACTTCATGGAGCATAAGCTCCAGCACATGAGGGAAGTAAGGTAATGCAGCACAGGACTGGGCTAACAGTAAAGCTTGCTCCCCAAGGTTCCTGACAAGCAGCTGACGTAAAATGTGGTGGAGGTAGATCTGAGAGGTTCTCTCCACAACACAGAAAGGGAAGAGCACCTCCAGCTGTTCCCCAGCACTGTTCCAAGTGTATAAAGAATCATAGAGTAAAGTGTCATTGACAGCACCAAGGACTAATGCATCTTCAAAAAGAACAGCCAGGGGGTAAATATTGATGTGGAAAGGCAGCATGATCCGCTGAGACAAGAAGGAATGGGGCTTGCGATGATCCCTGGGGAAGAGAGGGAGCCAAACTTTCATTCCTGCACCTCCACAGCTCAGCCAGAGCGCCTCTAGAAGGTGACGCTTCTGTTTATTTGCTCGACACGTAGTCCAGACATTTTCAACAGACTGGGCTAGTACAACAGGAGGACAGAATGGCAGCTGGAGAAGGAGAGACAAGAATCAGTTTTTTTCCTATTAAAACTGTAGGTTTTTAAGTTACTATGTACTAATTTCCTAAATCTTTCAAAATGACAGCATGACTTTTGGGGAAAATTAGGAGAGTCTATTCAGAAGAGAGTTAATTAATAGTACCCTGACTTTCAAAGTACATATATTTAAATAACCCCCCCCCCCCAAAGTTCACCAATTTAATGTTTCCCCATTAGAATCTGAAAATAATGCCTACTCAGTAACATCTGGAATATAGGACATTTTAATATCATTTCAGCCTTATCCTTCACTTTTCACTAATAAGTCTTATACCCAGAGGCTGATAACTAATTTTATATACTTTCTCAGTTTCTAGTCACAAGATGTACTCTCTTCTTAAATTCTTTTATTCCTTCATTCTAACTCCACACATTCTAACTGTCCTAAATGACTTGCAGTCTACTCACAAGTTTCCTCTGGTTAGGGTTACTGTCCTTCTTCCGGACCTGAGGGCCTGATCTGTCCCTCTGTATCATGATGAGCTGTCCTGCAAGATTTAGCATTATGCTCTCTGCATCACGAGCCTGAAAGAAAAGTAAATTGGATTCATACTGATTTGTAGGTATGTTTTCAGCATTTCCCCCCATCCATATGGTTCACAGATTAAATAATCAAAAAATATTTGTTGAGTGTGTATTATGTACAGCCATTCTGTTAGCCTGTGTACAAGGAGACTTCTGGCTAGGGTAGAACAAGCTTACTATAATGAAATTAATGAACAATACAAGTGAATGTAAAATTAAGGGCAAAGCTGAATTACCCTGGAAGAATCAAGAGAACTTCAAAAATTCATAAAAGAAGAGATCACATCAATAATCTAGCTGGTGCAGCTAGAGAAAGGCTTAATGGATGAGGTGGGACTGAAGGATGAGGAAGACATACATGAGAAGGAAAAGAGTTGATACTCTGGTTGAAGAATTCAATGTAAATAACATGGAGGTAAGATAGAACAGTTCTTTGGGGAATATGAGAACAATCTGGCTAGATTAGGTTTATTATGAAAAAAATGCTGGGTTTTAATAGACCTTCATGGAAGGCTTAGAAAACCAGGCTAAAAAGAAAAAAACAGCAAGAAATACTTACTACTTTTGGTTATTGATTATGGGAATTATTAAAAATTCTATTAGACATTGAGTTATTTGAGGAAGTAAAAAAAAATAAAAAGAACGGTGTGAGAAGAGAGGCAGAAACCTCCCCAAACCACATAAAATGTGAAAATACAGCAAATACAACTAATCCTGAAAAAGCGATCTGAAGACTGCAGAACAGACTGCCTACATCTGGGGAAAAGAGAAGGCCTCACAGAAAAGGGTAAAGTAACAAAAGCCCCAACCCGGTAGGATCCAAGCCCTTCCACCACCTCAGTTTACAGGCAGGAGGAAGAGAAACGGAGCAGGTCAAGAGTAGAAACGCAGGACCACTGAACACCCAGCCCTGGATCTGCTCCAGGAGCATAAACCCACATTTTACATGGTAATCTGGAGATTAGTGGGGTTGGAAAGCAAAGACATGGAATACTGGGAGAGATGGAGATTCCAGCACTTGTGGAGAACAGGTAAACAAAATTAGCCCCCCAGGACTAAAGAAAGCTGGGCAGTTTGAAAGACTCACCAGCAGTTGAGAGGGTCGCTAAAGGAATAAAGATTACATAGAGCTCGTGCTCAGGAAAAAGGGCCGGTGGACAAAAGTGTCCTGGCACACTCAGTCCACCAAGTTGGGAACTCTCAGAAGCTTAAGACACTCCATCCCACTGGCTAGCAATGCAGGCCCATTCCCTCCCCCGTCCCCAACTGCATACACAGCCTGCCACTCCTTCCTGACAGGCACCAGTCCTGCTCACCTGCCTCCCCTGCCATCACGCCAGACCAGCCAGAGGATGGCAGTTACGGCAGCTACAAGGGCTACAAGGGCGTAGCACAGAGGCTCCTCCTTGCGCAATTGGCCGACAACCTGGCAGGGGAGGCAGGCGCTACAACTGGGAAGGCAGGAAAGAGCTCTTTCCTCCTGGCAGTAGCAAGTACTGCTCACCTGGGACCCTCACCATTGCTGCAGGTGCTTGGCAGCTCCAGAGAATAGAGCTTCTTTCTAGGCACTAGAAGGTGCTGCCTACATAAAGTTATTGTTCCATAGGAAACACCAAAAAAAATGAAACAGCAAAAGAATTTAGTCCAAGCAGGACAAACGCCAGAAAGGGCTAAGTGAAACTGAAATCACCAATCTTCTTGATAAAGATTTAAAATAAAAGTCGTAACAAAACATGCTCGCGGAGCTCCAGAAAAATATTCAAGATCTCAGGGAGGACCTCAATGCAGAGAGAAACTTTGAAAAATACAGTATCTGAAATGAGGGACTTAAAAATAGATTAGATGAGGTAAAGGAAACAGTAAATGAAATACAATATTAAAGAACAGGAAGACGAAGCTGAGGCACAGCGAGAAAAAAGGATCTCTAGGAATGAAAGAACATTAAGAGGACTGTGTGACCAATCCAAATGGAACAATATTCATACTACAGGAGTATCAGAAGAAGAGAGAGAGAAAAACGGATAGGAAGTCTCTTTGAGAAAGTAACTGCTGAAAACTTCCCCAATCTGGGGAAGGAAACAAGTCTCTCAGGTCATAGAAGTGCATATATCAAACCCTAGGAAGAAAACACCAAGACATATAATAATTAAAATTGCAAAGATCAAGGACAAGGAGAGACTACTGAAAGCACCCAGAGTGAGAAAAGATCACTTATAAAGGAAACCCCATCAGGCTATGAGCAGACTTCTCAGCAGAATCCTTGCAGGCCAGAAGGGAGTGGCATGATATATTGAATGCAATGAAACAGAAGGGCCTCCAACCAATAATTCTCTACCAGGCAAGATTATCATGTAAATCTAAAGCAGGGATTAAACAATTCCTAGATTAAGCAAAAATTGAGGGAATTCACCACACTGTCTCTACAGTGTATCGTAAAGGGACTGCTCTAGATGGAAGTGCTCCTAATGCTAAAAAGCTGTCACCAGAGAAAATAAAACCACAGTAAAGAAGGTAGACAAATTAATTACTAAGCAAACGCAAAACTGAATCAGCTACCCACAAAGTCAGTCAAGGGACACACAAAGAGTACAGAATATGACACCTAATACATAAAGAGTGGAGGAGGAAGAAAAAGAAGGGAGAAAAAAAAGAACCTTTAGATTGTGTTTGTAATAGTGTAATAAGCAAGTTAAGTTAGACTGTCAGATAGCAAAGAAGCTGCCCTTGAACCTTTGATAACCATGAATTTAAAACCTGAAATGGCAATAATTACATATCTATTTAATAACCACCCTAAGTGTAAATGGACTGAACGAACCAATCAAAAGACAGTTACAGAATGCATAAAAAAGCAACACCCATCTACATGTTGCCTACAAGAGACTCACTTCAAACCGAAAGACATACACAGACTAAAAGTGAAGGGATGGAAAAAGATATTTCATGCAAATAATAGGGAGAAAAAGCAGGTGTTACAGTACTTGTATCAGATAAAATAGACTTCAAAACAAAGTCACTAGAGACAAAGAAGGACATTACATAATGATAAAAGGGTCAGTCCAAGAAGAGAATATAACTATTATAAATATCTATGCATCCAACACAGGATCACCTACATATGTGAAACAAATACTAACAGAATTAAAGGGGGGAAATTAACAGAATGCAATGCATTAATTTTAGGAGACTTCAACACACCACTCACTCTAAAGGACAGATCAACCAGACAGAAAATAAGTGAGGACAGAGGCACTGAACAACACATTAGAAGAGATGGACCTAACAGACATCTAGAGAACTCTATACCCAAAAGGCGTAGGATACACATTCTTCTCAAGTGCACATGGAACATTTTCCAGAATAGATCACATACCAGGCCACAACAAAGAGCCTCAATAAATTCAGAAGGATTGAAATTGTACCTACCAACTTCTCAGATCACAAATGTATGAAACTAGAAATAAATGGTGCAAAGAAAACGAAAAAGCCCACAAACACATGGAGGCTTAACAACATGCTCCTAAATAATCAATGAATCAATGACCAAATAAAAACAGACATCAAGCAATATATGGAGACAAATGAAAACAGCAGCTCAACACCTAGACTTCTGTGGGACGCAGCGAAGGCAGTTTTAAGAGGAAAGTATATAGCAATATAGGCTTATCTCAAGAAAGAAGTATACGAAATGAACAGGCTACACTCACAATTAATTAAACTAGAAAAAGAAGAACAAATGAGGCCCAAAGTCAGTAAAAGGAGGGACATAAAGATCAGAGAAAAAAATCAATAAAATTGAGAAGAATAAAAGAAAGAATTAATGAAACCAGGAGCTGGTACTTTGAGAAAATAAACAAAATAGATAAACCCCAAGCCAGACTTATCAAGAAAAAAAGAGTGTACACACATAAATAGAATCAGAAATGAGAAAGGAAAATCACTACAGACAACACAGAAATACCAAGAAGTATTAGAGAATACTATGAAAAATTATATGGTAACAAACTGGATAACCTAGAAGAAATGGACAACTTTCTAGAAAAATACAATCTTCCAATGACCCAGGAAGAAACAGAAAATCTAAACAGACCAATTACCAGCAATGAAATTGAATTGGTAATCAAAAAACTACCTAAGAACAAAATCCCTGGAACAGATGGCTTCACAACTGAATTTTATCAGACATTTAGAGAAGACCTAATACCCATCCTCCCTAAAGTTTTCCAAAAAGTAGAAGAGGAAGGAATACTTCCAAACTCATTCTGTGAGGCCAGAATCACTCTAATACCAAAACCAGACGGAGATACCACAAAAAAAGAAAATTACAGACCAATATCCCTGATGAACATAGATGCAAAAATACTCAACAAAATATTAGCAAACTGAATTCCAAAATACATCAAAAAGATCATCCACCATGATCAAGTGGGATTTTTTCAAGGGATGCACGGATGGTACAATATTCGAAGATCCAACATCATCATACACATCAAGAAAAAGGACAAAAATCACATGATCATCTCCAGAGATGCTGAAAAAAGCATTCGACAAAATTCAACATCTATTCATGATAAAAACTCAACAAAATGAGTATAGCGGGCAAGTACCTCAACATAATAAAGGACATATACTACAAACCCACAGCCAACATCATACTTGACAGTGAAAAGCTAAAACCGTCTCTTCTGAGATAGGGAACAAGTAAGGATGTCCACTCTCCCACTTTTATTTAAATAGTACTGGAGGTCCTAGCCATGGTAATCAGACAACACAAAGAAATAAAAGGCATCCAGATCAATAAGGAAGAATTTAAACTGTCCCTGTTTACAGATGACATGATGTTGTACATAAAAAACCCTAAAGAATCCACTCCAAAATTATTGTAACTAATAACTGAATTCAGCAAAGTTGCAGGATACAAAATTAATACACAGAAATCCATTGCATTCCTATACACTAACGATGAACTAGCAGGAAGAGAGAAATCAGGAAAACAATTCCATTTACAATTGCATCAAAAAGAATAAAATACCCAGGAATAAACCTAACCAAGAAGGTGAAAGATTTATACCCTGAAAACTACAAGACACTCATCAGAGAAATTAAAGAAGACACCAATAAATGGAAATAGACCTCACACCCATGGATAGGAAGAATATTGAAAAATGGCCATGCTGCCTAAAGCAATCTACAGATTCAATGCAAGCCCTATCAAAATACCAATAGCATTCTTCAACAAACAAGACGAACTAGAACAAATAGTTCTAAAATTTGTACTGAACCACAAAAGACCCCAAAAAGCCAAAGCAATCCTGAAAAGGAAAAATAAAGCTGGGGAATTACGCTCCCAACTTCAAGCTCTACTACAAAGCCACAGTAATCAAGACAATTTGGTACTGGCACAAGAACAGACCCATAGATCAGTGGAACAGAAGAGAGAGCCCAGATATTAACACACACATATATGGCCAATTAATATATGATAAGGGAGCCATGGATATACAATGGGGAAATGACAGCCTCTTCAACAACTGGTGTTGGCAAAACTGGACAGCTACATGTAAGACAATGAAACTGGATCACTGCCTAACACCACACACACACAAAAGTAAACTTGAAATGGATAAAAGACCTAAATGTAAGTCATGAAACCCTAAAACTCTTAGAAGAAAATATAGGCAAATATCTCTTTGAGTATAAACATGAGCAACTTTTTTCTGAGCACATTTCCTCGGACAAGGGAAACAAAAATAAAAAATGAACAAATGGGACTACATCAACTAAAAAGCTTCTGTACAGCAAAGTACACCATCAGTAGAACAAAAAGGCATCCACAGTATGGGAGAATATATTCATAAATGACATACCTGATAAGGGGTTAACATACAAAACATATAAAGAACTCACATGCCTCAATACCCGAAAAGCAAAAATCCCAATTTTTAAAAAATGGGCGAAGGATCTGAACAGACACTTCTTCAAAGAAGAAATTCAGACGGCCAACAGACACATGAAAAGATGCTCCACATTGCTAATCATGAGGGAAATGCAAATTAAAACCACAATGAGATATCACCTCACACCAATTAGGATGGCCAGCATCCAAAAGACTAAGAACAAAAAATGTTGGTGAGTTTGCTGAGAAAGGGGAACCCTCTTACACTGCTGGTGAGAATGTAAGCTAGTCCAACCACTGTGGAAAGCAATATGGAGGTTCCTCAAAAAACTCAAAATAGAAATACCATTTGACCCAGGAATTCCACTCCTAGGAATTTACCTGAAGAAAACAGGATCACAGATTCAAAAAGACGTATGCACCCCTATGTTTATCGTAGCACTATTTACAGCAGCAAGACATGGAAGCAACCTGTGTTCATCAGTAGGTGAATAGATAAAGAAGATGTGGTACATATACACAATGGAGTATTATTCACCCATAAGAAGAAAACAAATCCTACCATTTGCATCAACATGGATGGAGCTGGAGGGTATTATGCTCAGTGAAATAAGCCTGGCAGAGAAAGACAAGTATCAAATGATTTCATTCATTTGTGGAGTCTAACAACAAAGCAAAACTGAAGGAAAAGAACAGCAGCAGACTCACAGACTCCAAGAAGGGTCTAGGGGTTATGAAAGATATAGGGGCTCGGGAAGGGGGTTGGGAAGGGAGGGAGAGGGGATTAAGGGGTATTATGAGTAGATGAGTAGTACACATAATGTGGGGGAAGGGGTACAGGCAAGGCAGTCTAGCACAGAGAAGACAAGTAATGACTGTGGCATCTTACTACACTGATGGACAGTGACTGCAAAGGAGTGTGTGTGGAGGTACTTGAGTAATATATATGGGTGAATGTAGTCACCAGAATGTTGCTCATGTGAAACCTTCATAAGATTGTATACCAATGATACGTTAATAAAAAAATAAAAATCAATCAATCAATAAAAGCTTACTGATATTCTGTACATGAAGGGTAGAAAAAGAACTGAATCAATAGTGATATCAGGGTATCATACTAGGTGAGAAGTTAGAGAAGTTGAGGTTATCAATTTGGGAGGAGAAATTAGAGAAGGAAAGCTGAAGAGTTTCCTTTGATTGTCCATTAAATTTAAAAGAATCTTACAATTTTCAAGTAAAGATGCTCTGAGAGATGACTGAACTAGAGATGAATATGCCAGAATCATAACCACAGAGGTGAGGGTAGTTAACTGAAGGAAACATGAGCTTTCTGAGGCCAAGTATAAAGCGGTGAAAAATTAAGGACCATCATCTCAGCTTTTGAAAGAACTAGGAAAGCAAAATGTCACCTAAACCAAAGATGGAAAGAAGTTTAGGAGGGAAGGGAGAATTACTCAGAAGATGTGGGAGGGTGTGCCTTTGAAAACAGGTTTCTCACTGACATAAAGTTGGTACAATGGAAGCAAGCCTTAGAATAGGCATTTATGCAGTTGGGTTCTGGAGGCATCACTACATACCCCGTTACTTCAGCCATAAACTGTGGCACTATCCTCTTTCCTCATAATTAATTAATCATGGATCCCTCTACATTTTATATTCATTCCATTTCTTTCTTTCTTTTTTTTCATTGTCCAAGTTCAGGCCACTAACACCATTCACCTAGACCACTACAATGATCTCCCACATGCTCTTCCTACATCCAGTTTTGTTCCACTCTAGTTCATTTTCCTCCTTAGAGTAAATGTTACAAAGCTTAGATCTAGTAATACACAGCTTAAAATATTTTAGACTTTACAATAGAGCCTAAAGTCCATATTATCAGTAACACTCATATCCTCTCTCACATTCTCTGTTCTAGTCACCCTGAAATTCTTCCAGTTCCCTGAATGTGTCATGTTCTCTCTTATCTATGGGCCTTTGCACTACTGCTTCCTATGCCTGAAATTTCCCCTACTTACTTAGATATCCAGCACCCATTCTTCATGTTTCAATTTAAATAGTACAGAAATCTGATTATTCAGACTACCCCAGATTTTTGTTATATACTCCTAGCATAACCTGTATTACTTTTTGGCACATACAACACAATTATAATTAATTACGTATGTGATTATTTCTTTATTGTCTGAGCAGAAACCACACGTTTGGTTCGCCACTGTAACACAGTATCTCATACAAGGTACATTCTAGACTCCTAGTATTTATCTGCTGAGCAAGTAAATATAATTCCTGATATCAATTTAAAACATTAAAAAAACACAAAACATTAAAACACTGAAATGAAAACTCTAAAGAGCTCTTATAATGGAATGGTACCTGCTGTGGCATTTTCAAGGCGATTCCATTCTCTGTACTCACTGATGTCAGAGTGACAGATACTACTAGGAAAGGGTGAGGAATGTAGCGTGACATAGAGACTTCCTGAAGAACTTGAATACCAGCCGTAGTATTTGGGCTGCAAAAGAAAAAAAAAAAGAGAAAGAAACCATACACCTCAATAATAATGCTAACAAGGTGGTTTTTATTTCTTTTTAGCTACTAAAAGTACCAGACTTCACACCTGTGGAGGGCTCAAATGCTTTCTACCTAAAGTTCCCTCCTCCCCAAATATTCTTCAAGCAGCAGACTGACAAGGCTGAAGTATCCAAAGAACACATTAGGAGATGAGGGAGAAAGAAAGGGAATAAGATGTGAAAGGAGGAAAACACCTAGGGAAGAAGCTACAGCAATAGCTTAGTTTGTTGAGAAAGGACATGGATTCTATCTGAGGCTAGTTTATTTCTTAATTTTCATCTTGACATTATCCCCAATCACTAAGCTCTTTCAGCAAATACACACTTCACGGCTACTTAAAAAAAGAAACAAAAATCTGATAGCAAAATAAAACTGAAGAGGTGCAGACTAAATGCTTTCAGTTGACCAGATGCCAAGAAAGAACACAGACAACACACAACAGCAACAGGACAGCTGGTTTTTCCTGCCCGAGACTACAGACCTCTAGCTCAGGGGAAATGTAAGTCAGGCTGCTAAGGACATGCTTCTTAAGGCCTTAAAGCTGTAGTCTTTCAGATTTCCTCAAGTGTCTGGAACACTAGGATAGTCAGTAACCATTCGTTTTCAAGGTTGTGAAAAAAGTAATATCCAAGGGTTTATACCATCACAAACTAGATTTGTTTTTTCTCCAAATGAATCTAGTAAGATTTGCTGAAGAAGTTAGTGCAGGCTCTTTAAGTAGCTAAAAAATAACTGCTTTATGAATATCAATAAACACTTGCTTTTTAAACTTCTGAAATGAAGGAAACTAAATATAAAATTAGAATAACTGTTTTGAGAAAATGACAACTACAGAGGACACATGATAAACAGAAATAGCTTAGTTGGTTAAGCCAAACAGGAGCAAAAAGTGATTTGTCATATACTGTATACCTACCCATCAGATTTTCTTTCAATACTGTAAAGGCATATTGAACAGTCTGCTCTAAATACTATTACCATGTCCCGGAAGACACTAAGCAGTAACGTTTCAGCTTGTGCTTTGGTGATGTGAGCAAAGGCATTGTCCAGATTTGATGTTCGCAAGTAAACTCTGAGCTGAAGAGAACAAAAATAAAGTGATATGAATAAGATGTCTACTATATATGAATAAATACTCTAGATATGCTAACTTTTTTTCAAGTAAGAGGAGTTAAAAGATGAATCTGAACATAATAAATGTTTATATTCTCACCAAAATGCTATTATGATACTCCTTTTAAGACCTAATAGGAGAATAGCAGTTTCTCAAAAAAATATACAAATCCATAAATTAATGAATTTCAAGAACAGCAGCCATCCTTACCAACTTTTCTGCTTTTAACTTTATTACTTACCAACTTTACAGACAATGTCTAATAGCTAAAATCCTTAAAGTTATCTTAGCAGTCCTGATTATCTCTTTAAAAAGGTCTTTAAAGTAGTAACCTGAAATGAAAATCCTCTTAGCTAAAAATGTCATACTGTTGATTAAAAAATGTTTTGTTCATCTTCCCATAAATTATTTTTCTATAAAACCAAATAATGTTTAATATCTTTAAGACATAAAAACCTATTATTCCTGACAGAAAAAAACCCACCTCTTCTTGACGGTCACTTATGTTATAACATGCAAGGACAATGAAGTCATTCCACCAGGCTAAGCCACCTGTCACTGTCATATTTTGCTCCTAAAAGAAAACATATTTACCTTTACTTATGCTGCCAGAAATAATAATAAGCAATACACTTATAAAATATTCCTAAGCAGACTATGAAAGCTCAAATTATTTCTGCTCTATTGTCTGGCCTTCCAATTAAGTGTTACTCTAGGGTTTTTATTAATAAGGATTCATATCCTATTTTGAAAAAATTGACATTTTTGTAAGAAAGAAAATACATCATTCAAAATAACTGAGTACCATGTAGCATCATTATTCCCACATTCAACAGACCTTTAAATTATGGCTTTATCGTTTATCAGATAAATGCAAATTTATTAAATGTTAATTTCCTTCTCTTTTCCTCCTACTTGGTTCCTGAAAAATCCAACTACATTTGTTTGTAGTATTATCCAAATATTTTTATCACACACAGGCAAGCAAGCCATGATCTCAAATTGTGGAAATTTATTCTGATCAAATATGATGAACTCAAGCTGGAATGTAAGGGTAAATCCTCAAGTTAAAGAATTACAGTGTCTGATCTTTATGAGAATTAAAAACCAAACAACCATCTCAATACAAAATCCTTTACCAAATATCAAGTACTCCTTCAGAATTGACTTTCAGAAGTAATTCAACATAATTTTTTATTATTTGACTTTATTTAAAAAATACTGACTTACTTGATGGTTATTTCATATTGTGATTCTTATACTTTGAGAAATCTGTTTATAATTTCAAAGAGACTCACCTGGGTAATGTTTCCAAAAAGTTTCCATTTCTTGGTGAGTAAAGAGTAGTGTGCAAAACCAAACCTGCCAACCACAGCAATATTCTGTCCAAGCTTGTCAATAGCTGAAAACTGGTTTAAAAAAAAATTAAGAATTCTTCCTTGCAAACCTATATACTTTATTAGGTATAAAGAGCTCAGTATTGTGTCAGGCAAAAAGACTATTAATAAATGTTTGCTAAGTAATTATATGTAAAATGCTAAGTTTAAAAATTTGCATGCCAGTACACTAACAATGTCCAAGGGACCAAATATTCGTATTTTACTTTCAAGAATGCAACCACTGGAAGACTCAGTAAGTTAACACCAACAAAATAACAACTCACCCGTATAGGCCAATTGGTCTCTAGATAGATGTTGGAAATCTATAGAAAATAACACATCAATCTGGTTAAGACTTCTGAAATATATTTAAATTAAAAAAAATTATAACCACAATATGATATTCATTTTCCTGTACAATGTTTAAACTGTTTTCAAATAATGGGTATTACTAGCAGAAAACTTGGAATTTACCATTTGGATACCAACCAGTATTTCACATGTCCTGTCTTAATCATTCATCTCATTTTAAGTTTCTAAGCATCAGGTTTTCTTCTTTTCTCTCTACACTGTTTTTGTTTGTTTTAAATATTGAACACTCAATAAATACAGACTGACAAAGACTTTAGACAAGCATCTACAAGGGCAGCCAAGAATTATGTATATAACCACAATTCGAGTTTGCTGATCTGAACCATCCCAAAACAACTTTATCTAATAAAATAAGAACCTCACAAGAGTTTTGTTTTTGTTTTTTAATGGAAATATTTTCATTATTTTTATGTTTTTCTGATTAAAAAAGCAATACATGCTTATAAAACTTAAATATAAAAAATGTACAAAGTACAAGATGAAATTCTCCTGTTATATCATTATTCAGGGATAACCACTGGTTAGTTTTTATTCTATCTCTAAACATCTATATACATGTAAGAGTATCTATAAGCTCCTGTTTTTTTATTGGGGCATTCAACTTAATTCATATACAGGAACTTTTACTATATTATACACATTAACTCTGTATCTAAAACATAAGTAGTAAATATACCTTTCCCATGTTGTCTTACACTTCTGTACAGTCTTTGTATCACTCTACCTACCAAGAATTTTAAACTTAAAGAATCCTCTGTGAGTAATCAATGTAGATTAAGAAAATTCTCGCTTTACTGAGACTGATCTCTCTATTAGCATACTGATTAAGTAGTTTTCACGAGCATGTGGCAAGTGCGGGGTGAAAATTCAGAGAGAATGACAAATAAGGAAGAATCTTCTGTTACTAGAATAAGAGAACCTTCAATTCATGCAAATCTATTTTTGGTTTTACTCAAAGAAAAATTATTTATTTTAAAAAAGACAGTCAAATTAAAAAGCCATGTAAATGCAATCAAATCCAATAAAATTCTTTGTGTAATGTGAAGGCAAAACAAAAAGCAAAAATATGCTGAAAACATCTGTATTAGTCTTGATAAAATGGATTCATAAAACTGTTAGATTTCACTTATTATGTAGTAAAGTCAACCTAAAATTTAGGTAAAAATAGTAGCTTTTAGTACATCAGGAAGTTCTTAAAACTCTAGTGCTAGTTTGTGGACACCTACCTTATAGGATAAAAGGTAGCAGTATCACAATACATGCTTGAACAATGCTTAGCTTGTATCTTACCAGATATAGTGTACTATTCAGGCCAGTTAATAAAATTCACCATGATGGGTGAAATCAATTCAGGATAATGGTAATTTGAGGTAATGATCAGGTTAAAGCCACTTTGTAGGAAGGTGTGAGTCAAAATTTTTTGTGGATTAAAAAAATGAAAATAGGCACTTCAAGAAGGATATATGTAGAATATAATTGAGCCAGCCATTCATGATACTAAAAAGAATGGCTAATTCTCCCAAACATTGGTGTTTCATCAGTACTCAGGAAACATGTGAATAGGATTTCAACGTAGATTCCAACATACAGAGTTTCTAATCATGGGAGCCAAGATTAAATCTTATATGATATCTCACTAATGAATATCTCTAGGAGAAAACAACTTGTTCTTTTAACCTCCAAAAGTGTATGAAGTGCCATAAATGGCAAATGAGTTTATTTTCCCAACTCAAAGCTTATTTAAAATGAAGCTTATTTCTCAAGCAGTTTTGAGTCTGAAGATGCTATGAAATGAGAACAAAAACTTTAATTTGTCCCAGTAGGTCACCTTTATTTATCAACATGTCACCTGAACACTGAACTCTACCTCTAATACTGAGAATAGGAAATGGTAGAGGTAAGAAAAGAGGCAGCTAATGAATAATTAATGAAACCCAGGTCATGACCGATTACTCAGGGCACAAGTCATGCTACACTACTGGGGTGGCAAATCTGAGCACTAAGGTACAGAATCTCTACTCTTAACATTTTAGGATTCTCCATTCTTCAAAAGAACCTAAATTTACCCTTTTCCCCCTTAAAGTCATTCTGCTAAAAACCCCATTTCTTGCCTAGACTACTTTTGTCTGAAACTGATATGACTGAGAGCCATCCTGCTAAAAAATTTCATCTGTGCTAAATACCACATCTGGTAGGTACATCTAATACACATTGTAGAAAGGAGAGTAAATCATTTATAAATTAAAGTCTTTAAAATCCTCTCTGTTAACAGCCCTAATATATTATTGCCTGATACACTGTAGGCGCTCATCTACCACATTTTGTGAAACTTATTCTTTCCAAATAATCAGGTTAACTATAAAACCAACATTTCAGAACAATGGATGATAATTATTCACGTACCTTTCAGAAATAAATATTTCTATCATACAAAATATTGAGTGTTAAAATAAATGGCAGTCCAAGAAGGCACACCCCCTAAAAACTACAAAGATGATTGTTTTGTTTTGTTTATATGACATTATTTGTGCTCCATCTGTCAAGAAAGTACTTTCAAAATTTTTAGAATTTGTAGCTAAGAAAACTAAAAAAAACCCCCAAAACCCCACAATCTTCATAGCAACTCCTAATCTTGCTTCTGACCAGTATGTACTTATGTTGTTTTAAAGGAAAAAACATAATAATGCAGAATCTTCTGACCAGGAAACTAGTGAGTATCAAACAATCCAGTAGTCTAGATGAGGAACAGAGCAGCAAAATTAGCTTGAGTTCATTTGATGAACTCTAAGCTGTACAAAAAACATACAAACCATAAATCATGCAAACAAAGCCACTTTGAGGGAGAATGTGGGCACTTATTCTAGACAAGAGCATATGCTGGAGGAGAAAATTGAACAGGTACTCATGCTTCCTCAGGGAATCAATATTAATGGCTAAAAATCCTTGAAGGTAAAGCATTAGCATTATAGGGGCTCTGTAAACCACCCTACCAAAATACCACAACACTCCACTGACACATGTGGCTGGAGTGCCAGGAAAACAAGGTATAGAGCAAATCAAAGTGGAAGGACTGCCAAATGGGCACATTGCAGATTTTATCTTGAGGTCAGCAGTATATGGTATGATTCAACAATTTAGTACTTGGGTTTTAAAATATGTTAGCTTGTTACTTTTAATTTCTATCACAGTAAGGATAAGTCTGCCATTACTCTGCTGTGTGACTTTGGGCAAGTCACCTAACTTCCCTGAGCATCACGTTCCTCATGTATAAAATCCAGTTGGACTAAATGATCTCTAAAGTCTTTCCAGCTCTAAAAATTCTATGAGTCTATTATAACTTAATTGTTTTGGGAGTACAACTCTCGCATTATTTTTATTAGTTTTAAGGACACTGAAAAAATTAGGTAAAGCTAGAGTTGAACAAGTTAATCTTTCTGAATATTTTAGGCATCTAAAGAACAGAATGACAAGAGGAATCTTGCTAGTACCTACTTTGCCTAAAATCGTAAACTCAGTGTGCTTCTAATATGGGATACTTCATAGATGGATCAGAATCAAAGAATCACTGAATTTTTGAGCTGGAAGGAAATTCAATTTTTGTTATTGCCTGATGGACTTTTGAGTCCAAGACCTACCTTCTGTGATCCTCTGCTACTTGGCCCTCTGCAACACAGACCTGGCTAGGCAGAACTGGCATTGATGCTAGGTCAGTGTAGAATGAATAGTTCAAAGTATGGGGAAATGAAAATAGCAGAGAAATGGCTATAGGAGAGAAGGGAGCAGTGGAAAATTTTAGTCAAAAGAAGTAGCTGTTGCAGTTTTATTTAATAAATGTTACTAATTATAAAATGGTATGCACAGTTTGATTTTATGAATTTATTAATGTAAGTTAAATACATTTTTCTCTTGGTGTATACAACATTTCAATGGAGGAGATAGTCTGCCTTCAATTTTGCACATAATGACCATTTTTTCTGTCTCTCATCTCCACTCAAAGTCAACTGAAAATAACATGGGAGCTGAAGTATACTAGTAAGGTGAAAGTACACGATGTAGAAGTGAGAACTGTGGAAACAGAAACTGTTTAAAAGAAACTTATCCAAGAGTACGCTCTGATATACCTAAGACATTTTGGTATCAAAAAGGGAAAGAAAACCCTCAGGACTTTGAAACTGTGTATAAAAGTTTCTTTTAAGAAATGTCATTTTACTGGTTTATCCAAATTAATTTTATTTGGCATCAAAATTCAGAGTTAATTTCTATATTAAATGCCAATTTATCAGAATTACTAGAAGAAACTAGTTTAAAAGTTATACCAGACTGAGTAAATAATCTGGAACAAGATTAAGTAATGATTATTAACAGTAAGGTTCTAGATGGATCACAAGTCTGCAATTTAGGTTCAAAGTCAGGCAGTAAACCTCAGTGTGTCCCCATTACGCAATGTGTCCCCACTTAGCACAGGGTACTAATTGATATTGTCGCTTTCCATGAAATTACTACATTTTTACCTATACAGAGAGTGAGAATTGAACCAAAAAATAACAAAGGACTGGAAGTAAAATAAAGTTTTGCTCAATAAGAGGGCAAAACATAAACTTCCAGTTTCTGAAACTGTTCGAGACTGAACACAGATGGGGAAACACGCTACATCAAATGGAAAGGAAGGAAGAAGAAGACAAGAAGACAAGAACACAGAAAAGCAGCAGACAGACATGACAGACAAAAAGGTTAATAAGTTTTTCGGTTTTCTAAAGCAACAGAAGAAATACTTTAAATGAGCTCCAGGTGCTGTCTTACCAAGGACTAAGTCAAGAATCAGCAGTAACTGAAAACTTACCTGTACCACATGCCAATGCCGATGTCCAAGTAAAGTGCTTAAACCCTGAGACTCTAAACCGCCATCTGCAAACGGGCTCTTTTCCCGACTGGACTTATGTTCAGAGTGTGAAGAACTCCTGGGATTCTGGTTTTGTGAGGCTTCTCCACAGTTCAAGTACAACCGATCCTCCCCTTGAAGCAACACTTGCTCTTGGTTACTCTAGATGAAGGAAAAAGGAAACAGGGGCAAAGGAGAAAAGCAAATAAAAATAACTAAATTATCAGACTGAGAAAGTAAATAATACATTGATTTAGTTTCTTTAAGTTGAAGTATAGTTGACATACCAGTTTCAGGTGTACAACAGTGATGTGACATGTATATATCTAGCTCATAAAATGCTCACAATAAGCAGTTAGCATCTAAAACCACACAAAGTTATTGCAATATTACTGACTTTATTCTCTATGCTGTACTTTTCATCCTTGTGATTTTTTATATTCTGTATTTATTTATTTATAACTAGAAATTGAACCTCTTAACACCCTTGGCCTATTTTGCTCTGCGCACTCCCCACCCCCTGCCACTGTCCTCCCCTCTGGCAATACCAGTTTGTTCATTTTGTAGATTCTATGTAAAAGAAAAACCATATGGTACTTGTCTTTGAGTTATTTCACTTAACATAAAATCTATGTCCATCCATGTTACAAATGGCAACATTTCTATCTTTTATAATGGCTAATATTCCATATTGTATATATACCATAACTTATTTATGCATTTATCTATTGATGGACACTTAGGTTACTTCCACACCTTAGCTACTGTAAATAATGCTCCAATAAACATAGAGGAGTGCACATGTCTTTTCAACTTAGTGCTTTCCTTTGGGTAAATATTTAGAAGTGGAATTATTGAGTCACATGGTATTTCTTTTAGTTTTTAAGAGGAACTTCCATATGCTCTCCATAGGGGCTGCACCAGTTTACATTTTCATCAACAGTGCAAAGTTTCCCCTTTCTCCGCATTCTCACCAACACTTAATTTCTTCTCTTTTTGATATTAGTCATTCTGATTAGTGAGAGGTGGTATCTCATTGTGGTTTTAATTTGCAATTCCATGATAATTAGTGATGTTGAGCATCTTTCCATGTGTCTGTTATGTCTATATATGTCCTGTACCCATTTACTTAGATTGTGTGTGTGTTGAGTTGTATGAGTTCTTTATATATTTTAGATGTTAGCCCCTTATTAGACACATCATTTGCAAATACCTTCTCATACTCAATAGGTTGCCTTTTTGTGTTGTTGTTGGTATGTATCACTGTGGAATAACATTTTGTTGTATTCCAATTTGTTCATTTTTGCTTTTATTTCCTTTGCCTGGGGAGGCATATCCAGAAAAATATTGCTAAGACTGATGTCCAATAGTTTATTGCCTATGTTTTCTTACAGGAGTTTGATTTCAGGTCTTACATTTAGTTAATCTATTTGTTTATTTTTGTGTATGGTGTAAGAAAGTGTTCCAGTTTCATTCTCTTGCATGTAGCTGTCCAGTTTTCCCAGCACTACTTATTGAAGAGATGGTCTCTTCCCTATTGTATACTCTTGCCTCTTTTGTTGTAGATTATTTGGCTATAAAAGCATGGAATCAAGGAGTGTGATAACTCTAGTTTTGTTCTTCTTTCTCAAGATTGCTTCAGCTATTCAGGGTCTTTCTTGTGTGCGTACAAATTTCAGAATTCTTTATTCTAGTTCTGTGAAAAATGCCACTGTTATTTTGATATGGATTGTATTGTATTTATAGATCACTTTGAGTAGCATGGCCATTTTAACCATTTTTAACAATCTTCCAATCGAGTACATCTTTCCATTTATTTGCTGTGGCTAGGACTTGCAATGCTATGCTGAAAAAAAGTGCTGAGAGTGGACACTGTCTTGTTCCCGATCTTCTAGGTAAATCTTTCAGATTTTATATACTCATACACCACTGAATATGGCATTAGCTGAGGGTTTGTCATATATGGCCTTTATTATGCTCAGGTATGTTCCCTCTATACCCACTTATTGAGTTTTCATCATGAATGGATGCTGAATTTTGTCAGGTGCTTTTTTGCAACTATTGGGATATAATGATTTTTGTTAATGTGGTATATCACACTGATTCATTTGCAGATATTTAACCATCTTTGCATCCCTGGAATAAAGCCCACTTTGTTGTGGTGAATGATCCCTTTAATGTATTCTTAAATTTGGTTTGCTAACATTTTGTTGAGGATTTTTTCCTCTGTGTCCATTAAGGATATTGTAATTTTTTTTAAGTATCTTGTCATTTTGGTATCAGAGTATTGGCCTTCAAGACATATGCACCTCTATGTTTATCACAGCACTGTTTACAATAGCCAAGAAATGGAAGCAACCTAAGTGTCCATCAGTAGATGAATGGATAAAGAAGATGTGGTACATATACACAATGGAATATTATTCAGCCATAAGAAGAAAACAAATCCTTCCATTTGCAACAACATGGATGGAGCTAGAGGGTATTATGCTCAGTGATACAAGCCAGGCGGAGAAAGACAAGTATCAAATGATTTCACTCATCTGTGGAGTAAAAGAACAAAGGAAAAACTGAAGGAACAAAACAGCAGCAGACTCACAGAACCCAAGAATGGACTAACAGTTACCAAAGGGAAAGGGACTGGGGAGGATGGATGGGAAGGGAGGGATAAGGGGGGGAAAAGGGCATTATAGCACATGTAATGCAGCAGCAGGGGACATGGGAAAGGCAGTATTTACAGAGAAGACAAGTAATGATTCTATAGCATCTTATGATGCTGATGGACAGTGACTGTAGTGGGGTATGTTGGGGGAACTTGATAATAGGGGGTCTAGTAACCATAATGTTGTTCAAGTGATTGTACATTAACAATACCAAAAAAAAATGGCCTTAAAGAATGAATTTGGATGCATTCCTTCCTGTTCAATTTTTTTGAATAGTCTGAGAAGGATTGGTATTAACTTTTCTTCAAATGTTTGGTAGAACAAACCTGTGAAGCCATCTGCTCCTGGACTTTTGTGTGTTGGGAGTTTTTCATTACTGATTTAGTTTCATTACTAGTAATTGGTCTGGTCAGATTTTCTATTTCTTCCTGGTTCAGCCTTGGGAAAGTGCGTATTTCTAGAAATTTATCCATTTCTTCTAGGTTGTCCAATTTTTTTGGCATATAATTTTTCATAGTAATCTCTTAAAATTGAGTTCTTTTTTGGTAAATCTAGCTAATGATTTATCAATTTTCCTTTCAAAGAATTCTTAGTCATTGATCTCTTTTTTAAATATGTATTTCATTTATTTCTGCTCTGATCTTTGTATTTCCTTTCTTTTACTAACTTTGGGCTTTGCTTGTTCTTCTTTTTCTAGTTCCTTTAGGTGTAAGTTAAGACTGTTTGGGAATTTTCTTATTTCTTGTGTTAGTTATGTATTGCTACAAACTTCCCTATTAGAACTGTTTTTTATTCTGTCCTAAAAATTCTGAACACTTGTGTGTCCGTTTTCATTTGTCTCAGTTTATTTTGATGTCCTCTGACTTCTTTGTTGTTTGGTAGCATGCTGTTTGGCCTCCACCTGTTTATGCATTTTCCAGTTTTTTTTCTAGTTTCATACCATTATGGTCAGAAAAAATGCTTGATACAATTTAATCTTCTTAAATTAATACTGAGACTTGTTCTGTGGCCCAACATGTGATCTGTCCTGAGAAACATTCCATGTGCACCCAAAAGTGAAATCTACTGTTTTTAGATGGAATACCCCGTTAAGTCTTTCTGTTTTAATGTGTCATTCAAAGCTACTATTTGCTTACTGAATTTCTGTCTGGATGATCTATCCACTGATGTGAGTGGGGTGTTAAAACTCCTCTACTATTACTGTCAATACTATTACTGTCAATTACTCCCTTTACAGCTGTTAATATTTACTTCATATACTTAGATGCTCCCGTTTTGGGCACAGATATTTGTAATTGTTATATCCTCATTGGCTTGATCCCTTCATCACTGTGTAATGCCTTGGTCTCTTGCTAGTCTTTGTTTTGAAGTCTATTTTGCCTGATGTAAGTATAGCTACCCTAGTTTTTGATTCCATTTGCATGGAATATTCCATCACTTCACTTTCAGTCTGGATGTATAGGTCTGAAGTGAGTCTCAGACTTGAAGCATATAGATGGGTCCTGTTGTTTTTATATATCCAACTACCTTGTATCTTTTGATTGGAGCAGTTAGTCCATTTACATTTGATTTGATTACTTTATTCTTATGCTTGGATTTTCTCTTTATTTTTTGTGTGTCTATTAAAGGTTTTGGTTTGTGTTTACATGCAACATTGGGGAGAGTCAGAGAGCTATAGAAAACCTAGTCTCTGCTCTTAAGAGGTCTCCACACTGCATCACTCAGTCCAAGACCCAGCACAGATGCAGCAGTTTGAAAAATACCTAGGTTATATGTGAAAGAGATGTACTGACTTTTAGGACATGTGCTGGAGGTGCAGAGATCAGTTTTCTCCATGAATGGAAGTCTTGGTGGGTGTCGTTTTTCTTGCTGTCCTTCAGCCTAGCAGGCCCAATGCTTGTGGGAGCCAGTTCTAACACTCTCCATCTACCATGCTAGCTAGCACCTCTTGCTCCATCCTAGTGTTCCCTTTCAGACCCACCCCACCCAACCTGCCACTCCAAAACTTTTTAGGTACTGACTTCTGGATTTTCCTCTGCACAACAGCATATTAAAGACTCAGATACCCATACTAAAGAAATCTGTATATAGCTTTAGCTCCTTTATCTCAAACTTACATTAGAGTAGAACATTTTCTTATCCCGTGTAATTGCTATTGCTATTTCTTTTAAGTAGTGCTTGGTGGAACACACTTTGGGAAGTGCTATTCAGATACAGACTAAATTTTATTTAAGTTATTCAAGTAAAGCTATAAATACTGCTTTCCCTCAGGTTGCTTGTGATCTTATTTAAAAAACAAAAACAAAAAATGAAACTTGATTAGAAAATTTTGGTGTTATTAAAAAGAAACACAGGAATCAGAAATAATATACAACATAAGATAATATGCTAATTTTAGGAGGATACTCAAATCTGTGTCTTATGAAAAACCTGATAATCTAGTGAATGCCACTAAAATAAACAGTTTTAATTAAACTTACCATACAAGGGTTTACGGTGAGTACACTCTTGATAAACTGAAATAGCAGAATGCCAGGGTGCTTAACTGTATTCTTGGGGTCAGAATCAATTTCAGTATTTTGAGAACCAAATCCACTGATTACCCATAGGTGATAGCCTTCTGCACCCCAGCTCTTGGAGAGAGGAGGAGGGAGAAAGAGAGTAATAAGGAAAAAATAAAAGCAATAAAAAATTTGTTACCCTTTCCTAGTTTCAAATATACAAATTCTGAAATAAGCAACATAACAGCATTATTACTATTAATGATTTCTGAAGGTTAAAGAAACCATGACAAACACAGACAATACTATATGCAGTGCTCTCTACTTAGAATAATGAAGACCCTACACAGTCCTAAGAAATGCCTATTGCTGTCTGTAATTTCTCCATTAACTTAATTCAGCTGCCTCTCAAATAGTTTCCTTACAGAAGACCCATGTAACCCAGCTGAAGCTTGACAAAGAAGCACCCAAACAGATGCAGTTTTGTATAGCTTTAAGAGACTAAGATTTTCATTCAGCTCGGTTACCATTTTGTTTCATTACTATGACCAAACTATTTGAATTCCCAGGGTTTTTAAGTCTCCTCCTTTGTGAAAATGAGAGGATTCAAATAAATTCTCCAGGACAGTTAATTTTAATATTCTATACTAGATTCCATAGTTTCTCTTTTTTAAGATTAGTGATTTCCAACCTGCAATCCTAACAGGTGGAGGCATGTGGTCCGTGAATTCATTATTCAAAAGCTGTGCTCTTTTGTTTTTCTTTCCCATGGTAAAAATTGGACAGTTAACTAAAATTAGCTTAGATTCTTAGTTTGTAACTGAAATATCTACTTAGTGAAGCTGCTAACACTGGCTGTTGCATGCCATCTGGAAGCACTGATGGGCATTTAAAGAAATGGTGCTTGTTTGAAAACATTTTTAAATATGCAGGTGGGAGAAAGACATCAAGTGGGATCCTTGGTGGTAAAAGGTTGTGAACCACTATTCAACCCAACCATGGTGGTTTTAATTCTTCGAGAAACTGAAGATCAGAAAATGCCTTCCTCTATGGAGCAAGAGATAAAGGTAGTGATAAGCCTCATAGCCACTAATTTCACAAAGATGGTATGCAGAGAATTTATAGTAAGAAGATGCTTTTACAAAAAGAGAGAGGTTACACCTCACTGCTTTCTACAGAAACTCTTGAAAATAGGTTAATAAATAAAAATAGTTACAATAGTGACTATAATTCTCTTGACATACAGCTATGGAAAGTTTAAAAATATGCTCAAATAATGCAAAAGTCAATGTCCTCCAGGAAAAATACTCAAAGAGCATTTCACTATGTGAAAAGAAAGGTGGCCATGAAAAGTGGGTACTAGTGAGTCACATAAGAAATGGAGCTATGCTTTGGAAAAAGGCCTGACTGGAACAGTCACTATGTTCACAAAAATAATAGGGGCTTGCTGGACACATGTAAGGAAAACCAAAACCAAATACTGAAAATTGGGCAGCCTCCTGATCAAAAAAACAAACTTTTGTCAAAGCAAGAACGGTGTAAAAGAGAAATCCATGTTTTTCACACACATACCAATGTTTTATAGAGAAAGTATTTACCATGGAGTTGATCTTAAGGGGATCTTTTTTTGTACCATCAGATCTATAACTGAAACAGAATAGAAACTTAATTAAGAAGTCTTCTAATTACATGTAATATTTAGCTTTAACTTTAAAAAATCAAATTGATTTTGTTCCTTCAAAATAAAAATATGTAACAATGCATGAAATATGAGACTGCTGGTCGATATACCCAGTATATCACTAAGACACTAGGTCCTAAGTAACTTCTTGACAGGGCCATGCAGTTTGGAAAGGTGTATTCATTTTGTCAAGACCAAGGTTCAGAGTAGTATGTGACTGGGCATAAATACCAACATTATATTAACCTACATTAACCCAAAGAGATAATGTAATTTCCATTTCCTACTAGTTATATACATACATGGCTTACTGCTCTTATTAGACAATAAGCTACTTAAAGGCAGAAATTTCTGATTTGGCCTTGAATTGAACATGCTTTCACACACACAATGGAGGTTCAATAAATAAATGAGATTTTTATTGAATATCAGTTTTAAAAGGATGGATATTTGAAGAATCAATCAATATATTCTGAACAAATTAATCCCAAAACTTCCGAATTATTTTGGGTTAAGAGTCAAATATGATAAAAGTATGACACAAAGTATGACAATTTTGTGTATGTGCATATTATCTGGGATAATGGAGTTATTTTATTTAAAATTTGTTTTTATTGACTCACGCAAAATCTCCTCCAAGTGTACAGATCAGCTGGGCTCCAAATACACTCCATAAAGAAAGGCCTCCATATTCCCAGGTCACTATTACAACACTGTTGTCAGGAGACCATCTGACCAGTTTAACAGCACCTGTTTTGTTCCAAATGTCTGGTAAAAAATTGTGAGAAGAGTTAAAAATAAATGATTCCTTTAGAAACAGCATTTTTTATAGTCTATATATTTAAGGTGAAATAAGCAGAAAGTCATGTCAGTTTAATAATGAGATGAAAGAAATCCTGCTCATTTAGGGTTATTTAAAATCAGGAAGGCCCCATTAGTCTTGACCTGACCTAAGGAGTACAAACTCAGTGCCCAAGTGATTTAAAACAAGTGAAAGCAAATTTTGGCCACTATTAGCTTGAATAACTACAACTGTGTAGTTTCAGAAGTCTTTGGTTTTGGGCAAATCAGTTTCTGTCAAATGCAGATAATACCTCTTGAATGATTCAACACTGAATATGGAAGTACTGTGCAAAGTTTATGGTATTTTAAAAATGTAAAATAATATTTTACCACTATGTGTATTCTCAATAATATCAGAGGGATTCAAGTTAAATAAATTAGAACTTAATCTTATATAAGGAGTAAGTAGGTAAACTCCAGCTTGAGTACTCCAGATGCTCATATCTTCCTTTAACTACTAAGTTCTTTCGACCCCATTTATAATTACTAAAGGAGAAAATTTCATTGTGTAGTAAAATCCAAGTTTCTTTGTTAAATGAAATATGCCAGCATTTCCCATCAGCAATTCAAAAAGATCTATAGTATTACTTTTTTTTAATTAAAATTCTTTCCAACTGTAACATTAATAAATTTCTGCTCTAAGTACATCTGCCACAAAGGAGTAGTATACATATTTTTAGCCTGTAGAAGACAGGCTTGATTAAAAGAGTAAGAACTTTAGAATGCTCATGCTAGCAATTCCTATCACAATTCAGGTATGTGAATAACTGTCATGCATGTAGATGAAAATAACGGGAGCATATGTAAGAAACATCATTTCTTATGAATTTACTTTATACTTGTCCAGGAGAGAAATTTAAAACCAAACCAAGAAGAAACATATAAAATCAAAGTTTACAAAATGAAAGCAATTCCATACGCAAGAAAATAAAAAGGCTTAGATATGTATTTACTGTAATGAAAAGATGTTAATGTTCACTGAAAAAGGTTACAAACAGTATTCCTATATTACTCCACATAAAAAAATATATAGATACGTACATAAAATGCGTTATCTACTTCTGAAGCATAACACATATTAAAATCTAGTTGTAGAGATACACAATAAAATCTTAGTGGTGATTAACCTAATCTTCAAGTGGCTGGATTAGGAAAATTCATCTAGCTGGTAACATAGAGATGATGATAATCTGCATAACGAGAAAAATATTGTCAAGTAACCCAAAGACTTTCTGTTACAGAGCTGAACTTCCCAGCTCAGGATTCACTAAGGGTTCAGAAATAGACTTGTTTTGTTTTTAACTATGCATCCAGCATTTAGAACAGTGTCTGGCCTATAGGACTTGTTAAGGTATTTGCTGAAGGAATAAACTGAATTGGAAGGCGTAAAAATAACAGAGGCAAGGAGATCAGGTAAGAGACTACAATGAGGTCTGAACAAGGAATATAGGGGCTAAAATTAAGTGAAGACAGAGAGAACTAAATAAAGGGTTAAAAGAAGTATCCCAGGAGCCTCTCCAGTCACAAAGAAATCCCTAGGTCATAGAGAATATTATGTTTTAACAATATTTGAACTAGAGCATTCATCATTTAACTTAAACATTCATTCATATATCATTACCTGTTCATTAAAAATGTTAAAATAAGTGTTAACATAAGAATAAGAAAAGAGGACTCACCAGGATATTGTTTTGCTGTTAACTCTAGTTTATGAGACAGCAGCATAGCTCCAGTGGTGTTGTCTATTGTATAAACCTGTACTGAGCCACTGTGGAAAAACAAACTTTTAATGAAAAGATAGATATAAATACAAAAAAAGCATTATTATGGCAACTTTTATGTTCTGGTAGGAGAGTAAACTTGAAAAAAAACACACTGTAAATAACTTGCAGTTAACTCATAAATTTGAATACATGTTCTATTATCTACCAATTTCACCTCCTAGAATATATCCCAGAAGTTTCCTCCTCTACATTTATCAAGAAACATGTACAACGTTCATTATAGTATTGTGTATACATGCAAAAAAAAAAAAAATCTGAATGTCCAGCAGTAAGAGAAAGGAAAAATAAAATGTGGTATATTCACATAGTAGTATGCCATGCAACACTGAAAATGAGCACGCCTTAGGCACATGCAATACAATGGATAGCAAATATATACATACATGTAGTATATAATTCTTTGTCTATACAGTCAGAAACATTCAAAACATAGTAAATACATTTGTGTGTAAAAATACTACAAAGAGCTAATATATATGTATTCCAGATTAGCAACTGTCTTGGTGGAGAAAAGGTAATATTAAAGAAGAGGGCAAGTAGGGGGCTTCATCAGCACTGATAACATGCTATTTCTCATGTTAGATGGTAATTTATACAGCTCTCCATTTTACTATTTTTTGTATCTTATTTTTGTATCTACACACATGATACATGCTCTTTTGTGTATACGGTGTATTACTTCATTTAAATAATCTCTACAAGGGTCAAATTTATGAAGGGCCATAAACCAAAACTGTATTATATCACTGTGTGTGTGTGTGTACATGTTACTTATAACTACTTATATTACTTCTAACCTACATTTCAAAACTGAACTATAATGATCATAAAAAAATACCATTTCTGCTTATATAGCTATTTTCAGATAAAAAATACAACATTTTGAGAATATTTTTAAATCCAAGGCTGCTTTTGCACATATTAGGATGACACTGGCTTATGACTACCACGATATTCTGGCACTTATATGTGCTCCTTCATGGCAGGAGAAGTCAGATGGGTTCCCCACAGCAGCTCTGATTCATTTGTAGCAAGGTCCAACTCTTCTCAAGGATCAGGACTGGGACTAAATAAAATATTTGAAATAATATGCCACTTGAGGTCATCCCACAGCTCACTGAAGCTCTACTTAACTCATTTTTTTGTGTTTCATTTTGGCTAATTTCTCTTGCTCTGTTCTAAGTTTATCGATCTTTTCTTCTGCAATGTTTGGTGTGGGTCTTTTTTAGAACTTCCATGTTTAATACTCAAAAGGGAATCTCTACAGCTCTCTCTGTGCCCCTGTCCTCTTTGGTGTCTTTCCTGTGAGCCCTAGCTGCTTTGGTCTCCTCATATTCTCATTTCCACATATTCATCTCAGGGGATCTGCCAGGCTCTGTCCCCCAACCTCATGTTGTGCCCTGGAAACTCTCTCAAAGCAATTAAGCCTGGGACATTTGTAGAATTTCCTTATTTTGTTTCTCCTCTTTCAGGGATCACTGTCCTTTGTTGCCTGATGTCCTGTGTCTTGAATTCAAAACACCTTTTTAATATTTTTGTCCACTTTCATGGTTTTTTCAGGTGGGAAAGGAAATCTCATCTGTTATTCCATCTTAGTCAGAAGCCAAATGCCTGGATAGGTATCTTTCCAGAGCTCCTGCCCAACAGGACACTTTGCTGAAAGGCAGCACCAAGTAGCCAGGAGGTATTACTTGCTTTTGCTTTTCCATCTGACAGTTCTCAAGTGCGGCTCTGGGTTGCTGAGCTCTAACAAGTCAGTGACGGCTTGTATTATATTTCTAATATAAGAAGTAGCTGCTAAGCCAACACTTACAAAAGATGGACAATTACCCTTTTAAGTATTCTACAGAGCCAACATTCTTTAAATTATTTTTCTTTGCATTTTTCATTAGCACATTATAAGGGCAAAACCTTTTTCATTTAAAAGATACACTTTCTTATTTCAAAGCAGAAAACATTTCTATAATAAAGATATGGCCCATATTTTCACCATAAACGATCAAATTTAACATTATTAATACTGGGACAACTCAACATTTATTGCTGCATGATGCCAAAGGAAGTATACAACATCACACATGACAAAACTGTTTAACAAGAAATCTAATCAAACCTTTAAATATAAAAGTAAGAGTGAGACTGTAACACTGATTCCTCTGCTAACTGGCATCCTAAAAGAAAACTGGCTTCTAACAGAACTCTAAGGACACCAGCTACAGTCTAGTACTCAACATGATTAATTCTGGTAGTGCTGGCAAATTAGGGCTAGAAGCCCCCCATCTGTTTTGTCACACAGCTACAACCACAAAACTTTTACCCCAACCAATCATCATGCCAGAGGAAAGGCTAGAACTCTCTCAACCAATGACAGCTGAGATGACTGAAACACTGAAGGTCAAGGCTCCACCTTCATCATCCCGGGGAAGGGCCAGAGTACCTCTCCTGGATTCTAACATATGGCCGTGCTAGACCCCTAGGTGCTATCCCTGAATGTAGGCAATATAACAGCATATCTGCCATTGCTCCTGTCTCTTTGAGTTTCTTCTAAATGCCGATGTGTTGTCTTTCTAGTCTTTTGACTGTACGGGCACAATTAGAATCGGCTTCAAGGTTCCAGTCACTACAGGTGTTAGAAACTAATTAAATGCCATTATGAGGAAAATAATGGGACAAATTTAGGATGTATGACATTCTATAAACAACTGATCTGCACTCAAAAAAGTTAATGTCATGAAAATGAGAAAGAAGGTGTAAAGAATGTTATAGGCAAAGGTGACTGAAGAGAGATAATAGCCAAATGCTAACTGTGATAGAATCTGGTAGGAACAAAAAAGCAGCAAAAGAAATTTTGGTGACAACTGGGTTAATCTGAGTATGAACTGAGTATTAGATCTTATTAGGTATTTATCTTTAATTTTCTCATGTGTAATAAAGATACTGGGTTTATATGAGTGTTTCTTTTCTGGAAACCAAGAAATAATGTAAATGTCCATTAACAGCAAATCAATAAATTATGGTATTTTGTACGCTAGAACACTATTTACAGATCATTAAAAAAAAACCCACAAAAATAAATATGATTTCAGCTATTGGCAAACATGGACAAATTTCACAATGTTGACTAAAAGAAGGAAAACACAAAATACAGGATATGATTATAGTCATGTCAAGTTCAAAATAAAGTAAATTAAATTATATTCTTTAGGAATGCGTATACGGATGGTAAAACTATAAAGCCAAGGAAGTGATTATCATAGAAGATGAAGATTGGATATAAGTAACTTGAGGTGAGAATGGGAGTTGTGATTAGGAAGTAAAAGGGGTAAAACTTGTATCAGCTGATAATGTATTTCTTGACCCAGTTGTGGAAAAAGACAGGTGTTTATATTACAATTACTTATAAAACTGTGAATATCTGGATATGCACTTTTCACTAAGTATGTTTTTATTTTATAATATGAAAAGTTGAAAAGGATATTATAAACTCTAGCCAATATATTTGACAGTGTACATGAAAGAAACCAATTCCTAGAAAAATGTAACTTTCCAAAATGACTTAGGAAGAGATAAGAAAATCTAAATCTTCTAAAATCTATTTTTAAAACTGAATTCAATCAGTAATCCCAAAAATTCCCACAAAGAATATGAAAAAAAAAAGCTTTTCCTTCTGTCTTGTATTAAGTTAAATTTCCTTTTATTTTTACATTTATCTCCTCAGTAAGAAGGTGTTGAGGATGAGGATCCCTCCTTTACAAAGAAATTATTTAGAATGTAATGAAGTGATTTATAACATGTTTATTACTTATACTAATAGAAATATTTTTATACTTGACATAGCTGAAGATTTTACTAGATGTGTGGTCTATAGAATCATTAAGTCTCATTTTGATGGTAAAATGGAATTTCAATTTAAGAGTTTTGAATGTTAAAAATCACTATACATATTATAAGGTATTACTGTAAGTATCTGAAATAATCTTTTTATTTGAGCTTAAATGTAAGTTTGACAAAGTCATGTCTTTGTTGTTTTCTAATGTACCCAAAGTGCTTAGAATTGAGCTTGGTGTATGGTAGACACACACATATTTGTTGAATGAATAGTTTGCATTCAGCTTTACTTCTAAAACCTGCATTATTTGAATTAAAGCAAGAAACTGATTTTATGTATGTTTTAAATATACTCATTAACTAAGGCATAACCCATTAACTCAAAGGCAATGTTAACACTGATGTCTTAAAAAGCAAGGATTATTTTTAAGTGAATAAACATCTTCCCGATTCACTTTTAAGCAATAAGGAACTGAAATTTTAATTGATTTAATCGTTTCAACCTCTAACCAAATTTCCTACCACTGAAGAAAACAGTCCCTTTTACAAATTAAAACAATCTCCAAAATCTGCCCTTTAGATTTGTTTGCTTCAATCTAATGAAATACTATTAGCTTTCATATAAAGGCTGATTCATAAATTATATAGGTATGACAAGGTTTACAAGTGTGTTAAGAACATCTTATGTTTAAAAATCATTGTTTTTGGCAGTAAGACTCAAAACACAGAAGTCTGTATCACTTACCTTGTACAACCAAATGCCATTAGTCGATACTTGTTATTTACCGCTACACAAGTTCCATCAGTAACATCTTGTGGCCAAACTCCATGAAGTTGCTAAAACAAAGAAAAACAGTTAAGGTTTAAAAAGTGTTCTCCAAAATATACAGTCATCAATATAATTCACCTTCAGTAAACACACAGTGCTACAGTTTATTTGGTTTCACTGGTGTAGGAAAATATCCCATCAGGACTATCTGAATTTTCTCCCTTAAAACCTAAGTGTAGGGAAAATGGAAATATCATGGCCAGGATTCTCACCTTGCCTGATTCTAATATCACCCATTGTATACGTACAAGCCTGCTTGCACCACCTGTTGGGCAGTGAGATGTTTACCTGCCAATAAAGCCTCACCATAAACAATGTCCCACGGAATTCCACCCAGTGCTCGGAGACTGGCAGAGGGTAGCCACAGAGCCCCGGTGCTAGGAAGGAAGTAGCAGAGGCCCATGCTGGGGAGCAGGAGATGGAGCCACCACCAGAGGCAATATGCTGGGTTACAGAGGCTGTAGCCAGGCCAGAGATGGAAACTGGCTTAAAGCTTGTACATAGCTGGGTGACCACCATGAGAATAAAGCTTGGTATGAGCCCCTTTAAACCCCCATTGTTCCAGTGTTGTTATTCGGTCTCATCGAATTCATCGTGAACTTCCTCAGAGCAGGGACTCCCCTCCTCCCAGAGCAACAATCAATTTCATTCATTGGTTCAGTAATAAGCTTGGTCCAGGGCAAATCAACATAATTCATCTTCAATAAACATACGGTTTCACTGTTTATTTGGTTTTATCTGGATAGGAAAATATTCCATCAGGACTACCATCTCAATTTTCTCCCTTTAACCATCAATTTCATTAATTGGTTCAATAATATTCCCAAATGAATTCAGTCTAGTGCTAGTTAATTTATTTATAAAACACTAAAAAATGGATATTTCATCTTCAAATTCAAATTAAATGAAATGATTTTCTGGTTAGAATGCAAACTTTTTGACAGCACAAACTGCATCTAAGTTGCTATCGCTATTCTCATCTTCTAACACATAGTGTTTAACCTCGCAATCAGTGGAAAACTGTAAATTTTATTTGCTCTACCCTTTAGAAGCCATTTCTAATTTTTCATTTGCTTACTATTCTTTATTATTCCTTTGCTTTATAGTATCATGGTTAATAGCATGGTATCTGGCAGCCTGACAAAACATCTCAGGTCTACTAATTACTTGCTAAAATGGTTATTTAACCTCTTCAAACTTTGTTTTTTTTATGTAAATTCTTAATGCCAAGCATTCAACAAGTTAAACATTTAATAAATGAATGACATTATTGTTTATGTGCTATTTGATTCTGAATATAGACACAGAATAGATTTAGCTCCGTTGTCTGTTTTTATTTGCCAAATCAAGGGTGTCTGGATTATAAATTCTAAGGCAAAGGTCATCATGACTGTTAGGTTTTAGTAAGCACAAAAAAATAGCATATTATAATATAGCACTTTATTTTTGGATTATTCCACCAGTAAACATTAGAAGATGCAATATAAATACAACTCTATTTTAAATATACCACCACATATTTTACTTAATTCTAACCATGGAATATTTCGCAGGAATTTTTTTTTCTTCAATTTTAATAAGAAAACTAGACTATTTTTGATTTTTAAAAAAGGGTGAAGATAGCATTGAGCATTATTTGTTTGGACCACTGCTTAGACTGAAATTCATTCATTCCTTCGTATTAACTAATATTTTCCAGGTGCCCACTATTCAACAGGGGCCACTCTAGGTGCTGAGAATAGGGCAGGTATACAAAACACACCAAAATCCCCTTCAGTTTCCTGCCTTCCATTTGTTAGAAGGCTGACAAGTTAAAAAAAATAATACAGTATTTTGGAGGTTGGTAAATGCTATAGGAAAAACTAATAAAACAATTATGGGGAAGAGGGAGTATGGGGGAAGGATGTACTGTGAAATGGTTTTCCCTATGAAGATACATTTTGAGGAAAGTACTGGAGGAGATACGGCAAGTACAAAGGCCTATTATAGTACTACTTTTGGCATGTTCAAAGAACATCAAAGAGGCCTATGCAGACAAAGTAGAGTGGAAAGGGGGAAGGAGATGAGGTAACAGATATAATAGGAGTCCAGTTTTATACCGCTTTGAAAGCCACTATAAAAACTTTATTTTTTTCTCCAATATACATATGGGAAATCACTGGAATTTTAACTTTTTCTGTTATAAATTATTATACACTAGAGAAGAATACACAAAAGAAAAATGTGCACCTCAATAATATCACAACACAAACAGTTAAGGAATTACCACTCAGGTCAAGAATTATTAGTTTCCAAGGGTCCCCCAACTGTGTCCTTGCTAATCAATATCCCCTCACTTCTACCACAAAGTACCAATATTCAGACTTACATGGTAATCACTTCCTTTTCCTTTAGACCATTACCACTTAAGTAGGCATCGAAATACTAATTTAGACAGAACTCCCTATGTTTCTACTGTTCCTTTAATTTTACATAAAACAGAACCAGCACATATTCTTGTGTGTCTAGCTGCTTTCATTCAACATATCTGTGAGAGGCATCCACAAGTATATTATTGCACACAGCCTCATTTGTTCATGCTCACCACAGCCTCAAACACTTGGGCTCAGGCCTTCCCTAGCCTGGTAATTCTTTATTGTCTTGTTAGCTCCCCAAAGCTTTTAAGCACATTTTAAAGTATTCTCTCTCTAGTTTTTCTAGTTTTCTCAGATTTTGTTCTTATTATCTAGTCCTACTGAAAGGTTCTGAGGAGAGAGGTGGCATAATCTGCCTATTTTAATCTATCTGTTAAATGTATTAATGTTAAAAACAGTTTTTATAAAGAACTTAATGCCTAATAAATATTTGTCATTAGTGTATTTCCCAATTACCAGTAATGCATACGCATTGTTTTCTTATAATTCATATTTTCGAATTTAAATTTACTTAGTAATAATGTCCATCTACTTTTCATTATTTTTTAAATCCTTAATTTACTGGACAAATTTAGCCAAACACTAATAAAAGCTGATATTCAAAAGAGGGTCAGTCACTTTTTCAGCTCTCATATTTTTGTTTTCAGTTAATACATTTAAATCCCAAACATAATTACAAATATATATGCACTGTGTAAAAAAAAATTAGTCAAAAGCTTACTTTTATTCTTATTTTACATAGTGACATGTTATCATAAATGTATCACTTAACACTTACTATTTGAAAAGGTGTAAGAGAAAATAGTTATTAGGAATACTGAAGCAGAAACCGTACTGAAGAAAATATACCCTTAAAAAGTTAAATTCCGAGTGTAGATAGACTTCCGGGAAGATGGTGGTGTGAGCAGGGCGGCAGAAATCTCCTCCCAACACTATATTTATCTACGAAAACACAGCAAATACATCTATTCCTAAAAGAGACGAGAATACACAGGAAAGCGCACAGCGTGCAGCTACACCCGAGAGGACTCGGCACCCCAAGAGGCGGGTAAGATACGGAGCTGCGACCCAGCGGGACCCGAGCCCTCCCCCACCCCAGCGCACCGGCGGGAGGAGAGGATTCAGAGCCGGGAGGGAGTGGAAGTGCACCCCGCGAAGTAGCCAGCCCCGGGGATCTGCGCGGGGAGCGCTGACCCACATTGCGCAGTGCAGCGGAGATTGGAGAGACAGAGGGGCAGAATCTGAGCAGGGAACGCGCCAGGGTGCTTGCAACCGGCTCCCGGGAAGGAAAAAAGAAAAGCGCGCGCTTTCTTCAGCGGTCTTAAAGAGACAGGAGCCGAGTGGAGGAGCCAGATCACCCCAGCACACTCAGCCCAGCAGGCTGGGAGTCCTGGGGAGTTTCAGACGCCTTAGTTGGCGACTGGGGAAACGTAGCCACACTTACACTTCTCACTGAGATCAACAGCCTCCTAGATGTTCCCACCCCTGCCAGAGCGATAAAGGGCCCTGCGGAGCGGCGCAGCCAGAGCTGTGGAATAGTGGGGCAATTGCGCCACCTACAGCATTCCCACAGAATCTATGTCCGGTGGCCATTTTTTTTGTTTTGTTTGTTTTGTTTTGTTTTCTGTTTTGTTTTTGTTTTTTCTTTTCTTTCTTTTTTTCTTTCTTTCTTCTTTTTTTTTCTCCTCTTTTTAAAGTCTTAAAGAGCCCAGCTGACATACGTGGCAACTATCAGCGACCAATTCTATAGCCATGAAAAGACAGAGGAATATGGTTCAGACCAAAATCAACCAGACAACCCCAGAGAGGGAGTCTGAAGGGATGGAAATGCACAGTCTTCCTGAAAAGAATTCAGAATAAAAGTCATAACCATGCTGATGGACCTACAGAGAAATGTGCAAGAGCTGAGGGAGGAAGTGAGGGAACTGAGGAAACACAATGCAGAAATCAGACAAGCGATCGACGGGCTTAACAGCAGAATGGATGAGATGCAAGAGACTGTTAATGGAATAGAAAACAGAGAACAGGAGTACAGAGCAGCTGAGGCAGAGAGAGATAAAGGATTTCTAGGAATGAAAGACTATTAAGAGAAATGTGTGACCAATCCAAACGGAACAATATTCGCATTATAGGAGTACCAGAGGAAGAAGAGAGAGAAAAAGGGATAGAAAGTGTCTTTGAAGAAATAATTGCTGAAAACTTTCCCTCGCTGGGGAAGGAAGTAGTCTCGCAGTCCACTGAAGCTCATAGATCTCCCAACACAAGGGACCCAAGGAAGACAACACCAAGACACATAATAATTAAGATGGCAAGATCAAAGATAAAGACAGGGTATTAAAGGCAGCTAGAGAGAGAAAAAAGATCACCTACAAAGGAAAACCCATCAGACTATCATCAGACTTCTCAACAGAAACCTTACAGGCCAGAAGAGAATGGCATGATATATTTAACGTAATGAAACAGAAGGGCCTCGAACCAACAATATTGTATCCAGCACGATTATCATTTAAATATGATGGAGGGATTAAACAATTTCCAGACAAACGAAAGTTGAGAGAGTTTGCCTCTCATAAACCACCACGACAGGATATCTTAAATGGACTGCTCTAGATGGAAGCACACCTAAGGCTAAAAAGATGTCACCAGAGAAAAAAAAATCATAGCAAGAAAGCAGACCATCCAAATACTAACTAAAGGCAAAGAATAAAACACCTACTATAGAAAGAATGGAGGAGGAGGAATAAGAAGGGAGAGAAATAAAGAAACATCAGACTGTGTTTACAATAACTTAACAAGAAAGTTAAGTTAGATTGTTAGATACTAAAGAAGCAACCCTTGAACCCTTGGTAATCACGAATCTAAAGCCAGCAATGGCAATAAGTACATATCTATCAATAATCACCATAAATGTAAATGAACTGAATGTACTAATCAAAAGACACAGAGTAACAGAATGGATAAAAAAGCAAGACCCATCTATATGCTGCCTACAAGAAACTCACCTCAAATCCAAAGATATACACAGACTAAAAGTGAAGGGATGGAAAAAGATATTTCATGCAAACAACAAAGAGAAAAAAAGCAGGTGTTGCAGTACTTGTATCAGACAAAATAGACTTCAAAACGAAGAAAGTACCAAAGATAAAGAAGGACATTACATAATGATAAAGGGGTCAGTCCAACAAGAAGATATAACCATTATAAATATATATGCACCCAACACAGGAGCGCCAGCATATGTGAGACAAATACTAACAGAATTAAAGGAGGAAATAGACAGCAATGCCTTCATCTTAGGAGACTTCAACACACCACTCACTCCAGAGGACAGATCAACCAGACAGAAAATAAGTAAAGACACAGAGGCACTGAACAACACACTAGAACACATGGACCTAACAGACATCTACAGAACTCTACAGCCAAAAGCAACAGGATACACATTCTTCTCAAGTGCAGATGGAACATTTTCCAGAATAGACCACATACTAGGCCACAAAAAGAACCTCAGTAATTTCAAAAATATTGAAATCCTACCAACCAACTTCTCAGATCACCAAGGTATAAAACTAGATATAAATTTTAGAAAGAAATCCAAAAGGCTCACAAATACATGGAGACTTAACAACACTCACCTAATTAATCAATGGGTTAACGACCAAATCAAAACAGAAATCAAAGAATATATGGAGACTAATGACAGCAACACAAAGCCACAACTTCTGTTGGACGCTGCAAAGGCAGTTCTAAGAGGAAAATATATTGCAATCCAGGCCTATTTAAGTTAGGCTGAAGAACATTCCCAAATGAATACTTAAAAGACACAATTACTGAAATTGAAAGAACAAATGGAGGCCCAAAGTCACCAGAAGGAGGGACATAATAAAAGATTAGAGAAGAAATAAATAAAATTGAGAAGAATAAAACAATAGAAAAAAATCAATGAAACCAAGAGCTGGTTCTTTGAAAAAATAAACAAAATAGATAAACCCCTAGCCAGACTCATTAAGAGAAAAAGAGAATCTACACATAAACACAATCAGAAATGAGAAAGGAAAAATCACGACGGACCGCACAGAAATACAAAGAATCCTAAGAGAATATTATGAGAATCTATATGCTAACAAGCTGGAAAACATAGAAGAAATGGACAACTTCTTAGAAAAATACAACCTTCCAAGACTGACCAAGCAAGAAAAAGAAAAACTAAACAGACCAATC
>JAVSCE010021558.1:0-52723 GCA_032199065.1 Smutsia gigantea
TTTGTTTCCAGTGCTGACGTGAATCCCCCTGCAGTGCCCCCCCCCTTCTTCCCTTCCCAGCTCACCCACCTGGTCGGCCCTATCTCACTCCACTTCTGACAGACCAAATCATTTCCTCACCACCAAAAAGGTTGAATCAAATAAATACTTTCTCTAATGAGGGACCATTTGGTAGATTATTTTTTTAAGTGATCACCTATTTAAAAACTGCTCTAGATCTAAAGTCTTTCTTAGAGTCAATAGTTGATTCTCTTCTCTTTGCTAAGATTTAGCAATTGAAACATTCCACACAATGATGGAATATGTCGAAGTAAAGACTCTGAAGGAGATGGAGCTGTTTATCTCCAAGTCTGTATGGAGATTTTTAAACTAGTGATACCTTTAATCCTCTGTTTCTGTGTTTTGTGTGGCCCTTCACTAATTCCTGCATGTGAAGTACTTTATTACCACTTTAACCTGTGCAGCTTAATGGAAACACTTTCTTTACTTGGTGCCTTTGCATTCCAGACAAGGCTGGGTTTGGAAATAACTTCACCACGGTGGACAACAAATCCACAGCCCAGAACGTGGAAGCCATCATCGTCAGTGCCATGTTTAAATCCCTCATTACCCGCTGCGCTTCAACCACACATGAATTGCACAGCCCTGAGAACCTGGTGAGAAGTCCACCTCTTCTTCCCACAGGAGTTCTGTCTCTGCTCTGAGAAAAGTTCTCATGTCCTGGTTCTCATGAACAAGAAAGGTGGAAGTCTCAAAGTCTGAACTTTAAAGTTAAAATACCTATTTCCCTGAAGGTGCCAGTAACTCACGGTGAAGCCTCAGTAACACATTTCTCCTCCTTGTTGCTCATTATCCTTCCTCCGATTGACTTACCTTCCTCTTTCATGTCAGAGGTTCTGTGGTGGCTGGAGAAATAGTTGCAAGGTACTCTGAGCCCTTCAGAAAGGAGGTGGTAGGGCACAGCATGTTGGCTTATGAAGTATTGAAGAATGTTACGCCAAGCATTTTTTTGAAACCATTTTTTAAAAATTAATGCAAATATGCTGATGAATTTGGTTTTGCTTTCTTTTATTGAACGCTATCATTTCTTAGCTACTGCTCATAAAAGAGTTTGTTAATTAAACCACTGAAGCCACAAGTGGTATGGGAGGAGAACCAGGCTATAAAAGGTTAGTGCTTAATTGCTACCAAGGAGATTGTGGTTTAAGATACTAAAATGTAGATTAAGGCCAATAAATCTAACATGAATACATGAAATCAGTTCTCTCTGGGAAGTAAAGGAGCATAGTCTCTGTTAGATATTATGACTTCTGTGCAGAAATCTGCCCATTTATACATCTCTCTGCTAATTTACCCTCATTAAGGAAATAATTTTAAACTATTCAAGAACACTAAAACTATTCTCATAGCTTGAGATTAACAGAATAAAATCCCAAACTGAGGGGAATTTAATTCTGCTGACAGTCAAAGCCACCCCATTAAGGTTCTTGGAGCTTGAGAATAACACAGGCATGAGCCATGCATTCGATCTGGCCATGGCAAGAAGTAATTTGACAAGTTGGTGATAATGTATGTGATGCTTACATATCTTAGGCCATAAATCATGTACAGTACAAATAACTGTATTTGTTAATTTTCTTTAAATCACCTTAAGTTTGACTTTAAACCCGCATTACACCACATTGACTGGAAGTTGAATCCCAGTCGTTCTTGGGTTTCCTTATTTCATGAAGTGGTACAAAGACCCCGAGGCTTAGGTAGGACATAAGACCTAGAGGTCCCTGGGTCTCAATCATTAGTCCACACCTCTGACTGCACACGGGGTTGCTTGCTGCATGCTCAGGGCTGGGTATGCTGCTGAGTTTGGAGCCTCTGTTCTTGGGGGTCTTGCCCTTTCCGTGGAGGAGCTACTAAATGGTATAGTGACAGCACAGGGGACTGCTGCCCGCAGGGCTCTCTCCATGGTTTCCTCGGTGTCTGTTCCTTCTGCTTTTCTAAAGGTCATGGAACCAACTTGTCCCAGTGCTTTAGGTTTTAAAAACCAAAGTTATCAAGGTGTTTTTCAGGCTTCTCTTTTCTGCTTTCCTCTGAACCTTTCTTAAGGCAAAGAATACACTTTACTTCTTAAAGAGGGAAAAGTGAGGGGGAAATGCTGAGGGCTAAGCTTAGTATCTAAAAAAAAAAAAAAAGATCCTATGTATTTTTTTAAATGTTGATTCACCAATATATCGGTTTTCATCTATTATTAAATGCATCATCTTCAATTCACAGTCATGTTCAAATGGACTCCAACATACATATTGTTAAATGTATCCAGCAAAATGCATTATCTTTGAATAGCAGGCTCTGTTAGAAGTGTCTGGAAGACTTAGCATACTTTAACACAGTGATGCAGGCTTGAGGAGCTAAGCAAGGACTGAAAAAAATCTCCAGTCTAAACAAAATTCTGATTGCCTTTTTTCTTGCAGGCATCTCTTCAGAAGTCACAATTAAGAGAGAAAATTAAAGCTTGGGAATCCAGTGGTTAAAACTATAATTGATGTCTTTCTAATGATTCTTGGTAATGTTGCCATAGAAGCAATGGAGTGGCAGTAGACTATTGGTTTCATCTTCATAAATTATCCAACTTTTATGACTCCTTACTGATCTAAGGCTAAGGAGTTACCTTCTCCCCCCTTCCTGTGAAAAACAATTTAATCATACAACTATCTTTCTCTAAACTTTCTTTCTTGCATCCGAACAGGGGCTGTATTGTGACATCCGTCAGCTAGTCCAGTTTATCAAAGAGGCTCATGGGAATGTCTTCAGGAGAGTGGCCCTCAGTGCTTTGCTTGACAGTGCTGAGAAGTTGGCACCAGGAAAAAAGGTGGAGGAGAATGAACAGGAATCTAAGCCTGCGGGCAGTAAAAGGTTTGAAGCATGAGCCCTGAATATGAGCATTTGCCTTACGTCAGTAGCATATAATCTTCTGTCGTGCTGTTGCTGCATTTCCCCGTGTTGTATGTGACTCCAGGGCAAGGATGGTGGAGCTATCTTGTATAAGTGGCATCATTCATGAGATCCAGCTGCAGCTTAGAAAAGAATAAGTACATCCTGCCTTTGTATGAATCAGAAAGCAGTTGATCCCAAACTTTCATATACTTGAACCTCACTTCATAGCTCTTAATCATATGGTTAAATGTTGCTCTTTTAGTCTCTCCTAGAGATAATTTATATTTTTCTCCAGAAAGGAAAAGTAATTATGATACCATATCATCCTGTTCACTAAGTGATATTTTAAACATGGCAAAAGACAAATTGCTGAACCATGCCCTGTTGTTTCTCCTTCTAGTAAACATAGATTTATTTTATGTCTATCCTGTAAGAAATGTCACTTACAAAGATTAAAGGAAGCTCCCAAACTTAAAATTCTGTTTGCAGTTAATGACTGTTTGCAATGATGGTAGTATTCTTAGGCAGTAGAGCAGCTAGGTCATGAGGCAAATGGTGTGAATTCCACTTAATATGGACTCAAGGAGACATAGGGTTTGCAAGCCGTATAGGCTGTTAGTTACAGAGTGTTTTGCTTTATGGAGTATATGAAATATTGAGGGGTGGTGTCCTGTTCTGTTGTGATTGGTGGAACACACCATTTGCCTAGGTCGGAGGCGGAAAGCATTGTGGATAAAGGCCAAGTGTCCTCTGCCCCAGAGGAATGTCGCAGCTTCATGTCCGGCCGCCCCTCACAGACTCCGGAGCAGTAAGTAGCACTGGTTTTGTCTCCAATGCAGTGGGCTGAATTCTTCTCACTGGAAGAAATTCTATTTTCCAAACTGCTATTAGTTTGCTTTTCATTTCCTTTGAACTTTGCTGTGCTTCTGCTCTTTGCTTTTCATTCCCAAGGCCACTAATTTCTGGAGGCACAAATCATAAATAGCCAGGTTCATGCCTACAGGAAGATCCCTAATGCATTTCCCATTTCCAGTCTCTACCTCACTCTGCCCTTCATGCATCTCCTGCAGATAAATCTTGAAAAATAGCATGTATATCCAGTGGGCTGGTGGTGTCATCCACTTTCTTGCTTAAAATCACTTATAACATTTAAAATTTAAATGTGTGAATGGCTGTCAGTGTGCTCAATGACACTTTTTCAAAAATAAGTAAGACAAACTTCCCTGTGCCAGCTTTATCTGAAACATAGACTTTAGTCCATTTCACTTTGGTCCTCTCTTGAGATTTATTCCAATGTCCTCTGACATTAGTTTATCTCCACTTTGTTAATGACAACATCAAAAGCACCTTGAAATTAGTGTCCCCAGAAAATGTGATAATTAACCATAGACACTAAATATACAGCCTAATTCTATACAAGTCTCATTTGTATTCATTCTTCTTTTGAGAACTAGGTATTCACAGAAGTATGAGCAATATCTGAAATGTGAATTTTATTTTAGATATATCACTTTAGATTTAGTATGAAATGATTGTCCTTCCAGAAGTTCTGGGATCCTCTTTCTATTGTCAAGATAATCTCAGTTATCAAATAAGACCTTGATAATCCACAACAAGCAAAACAAAACCTTCAAAGAACAAAAACCTACATAGTTCCTGTAGCCATTAAATCCTACAGACTGTCCCTAAGTGAGTGGAGAAAAGTAGAGAAGGGTCCAAGAACCAGTGACTTTTTGTTTACCATGACAGCCCCAGTGCTTAGAAGGTACCTGGCCCATGGTAGGCCCTTAACATATATTTCATGAATGAAGTACAACCCATCCATGAAAGGATAGAATTGTCAAATTACCATTAAGCCTTTTTTTAACTTGTTTTCTCAAAATCAGTTTTTCCTTTAAGGACATAATAAAACTCCAAACATAAGCTCTAATGGAAAAAAAGTTAATATGAAAAGCCAGGTTCTATAGCTGAATAGTCACAAACTAGTGAGCACTCCTTACATACACAGCCTGTGCAAAAAAAAGGGGAGGAGACCTTTTTTTCCCCAAAAAATAACACTAGCAACTATTGAGCTAATCTGATCAACGAGAATGATCTAATGGTAAACTGATTTTAAAAATAAAACCATATCATCACAGGTGATTTGGTTTTCTAGACCGAAAAATATTCTTTCTTCAGTGTTCTATAAACACGATTTCTCAGCATCTAGAATGTGTCTGTTCTTTACCCTTGAAGGAAGATACATGTTTTAATATGCCTATACATAAAAATTTCCTCTTGGAGGGATATCACAGAATATCAGGTATGGAGCCTTTCGCTGATCTGAGTGGGCCCAGGAGATGAGCACGCCAGATGTCTTACTTAATAGTGGAGAAGTGGCTGGACGATCCTGACTCCTTCCTCTCTTCTGCCCTTCCCTCCCCTTCTTACTGTGTTCTTATTCCTTCTTAAATAAAAGTCACATTAACTGAGTAATAATAAAAGTATTTATGTGCTCCTTTCTCTAAAACTCATTACGGATACACACCCACTGAGCAAGGCTGAGGTAGCATTTTATTGAGAGAACTAGTACATTATAGCCTTTTTGGATGTTTTCCCACTCAGATTGTATGTTCATCATTGTGTTACACATTCCCCAAAGGTAAGAAATGCTTTAACACTATAATCATTTGATAAAAACAACGAAGAAGTCAAATTCCAAAACACTGATTTAAATTCACACCATATTTGATAAATAGAATGTCCTGGTTTAAAATAAGAGTAAGGCATTTAGTACTCTGATTCATAGAAAGAAAATCTGGATATCCGTATCAATATCTCTAGAAAGTGGGTTGCTTTATACAGTACTGTTGAATTTTGGCTAGATTCCAGATTGAATTGTTACCTAAAACTCCATAAACAAATTTCATCCCATATTACTACAGTATTCTCTATGACCTTTCTTACCAAATTCTTAAAGTAATATATGTTGCTCAAGTTAGTGAATGTAGAAAACACAGAAAAGCATGGAGAAAGAATAGTTTTAAAATCAAAACACCATCAGCTAGAGATAATCACTGTACACTCTTGGTGTATTATGTTACATTTTTGAGCATGTGTACACACAAACTCACACATACTCACTTGTACTTTCTTATTAACCTGGTATTATCATATTTAATCCATTTGATCAATGCTTTTTAACTTTGCATTATAATATCGACTTTTCCGTTATCAGTAGTCTTCTAAACCAAGATTTTAATGACCACAGAGTATGCCATCACACAAAAGTCCCATAATTTTTCAACTGTTTTCCTTAAGTTCAACATTTAAATTGTTTCCAATTTTTCAATGTTGACTAATAACATCTTTTTATATCTACATCTTAGTATGTGGTCCCATCATTTCTTTGAGATAACTTTCTAGAGATTGAACTTCTCTGTCATGGGTGCAGATATAGGCTTTGGATAATATATTATGAAATTACCTTCCAGAAAGATTGATCCATTCTATCTCATCACTGGCAGTACAGTAGTAATCACCACCTTCTTTCTTCCCCCTTAATCTTTGCTAATTTAGCAAGTGAAAATAGGCATCTCATTTCAACCAACCTTTTTTTATTTCCTTTTTCCCAATTCTTAGTGAGGTTAAACTCTGCATATTATTGGCCATTTGTCTTTTTCCTCTTGTGGAATGCCCTATTCAAAAATCCCTTTAGAGGTGTTCCCATTTGTCATATTGAGTCGAACTAATTTTTTACTTTTAAATATTAAGCTTCTTTGACTTAAGAAAGCTAAAGAATCTGGCACTGTGGAAATAACTTAATGAGCAGTTGTGGGAGGATGCATTGCCTGGGTATGGTTGCATTTCATTTATTCATTTATTCAAGTATTTTTTATGAGTTTATATAGTGCCAAGAACTATACTATACTGGGATGCGGGTGGGGAGTGAGACACATACTGTGTAAGCCTCAGGGAACTTAAAAAAAAAAGTAAAATATTTCCTGACACCCTAAGAGCTTCTGCTATTAAGACTTACACCCACAGATGAATATCTGCAATAATATTTAGTCACTTTATTAAGGTTAAAAAATGATCACCTCAGTTTGACAGCTGAGACATGACTGCTTTCAAGAAGAGCTCAGTCATCAGTTTCCCTCCTTCATTCCCACTCTGAGTCTTCCTAAATCCCAGCCTAAAGCTCATCCTACATGATTTGCCTAAATCTCATTGGCAGGAGGTTGAAAGAAATTTAAGAGAATTGCATGAGTTGTCATGTTTAATCCTATCCTCTGCTTGCTTTCAGCGATGAACAAATGCAAGGGGGCAACCTTGGGCGGAAAGATTTCTGGCGCAAGATGTTCAAATCCCAGAGTGCAGCGAGTGACACCAGCAGCCAGTCGGAGCAGGACACTTCAGAGTGTACCACTGCCCATTCAGGGACTGCCTCTGACCGGCGCGCTCGCTCACGGTCCCGCAGAATTTCCCTCCGGAAGAAGCTTAAACTACCCATAGGTAAAAGTATGTCTGTATTTATTTATGGATTCTCTTCTTACCTTCCATGTCCTCAAATCAACTCAAAATCAAAACAGAGCAATGCATATGCACACAAAGTAGGGCAGAGGAAGGGAAAGGCTTCAAATCACAAAGCCTAGTCTGGCTTCATTCATTCATTCATTCGTTCATTCATTCACTTTTTTTTTTCAGAAGATCCTTCTCAAACCCCTCTTATGGGCTTCTGTGGTATGCAAACACTATGCTAGGCATCAGGGATTAAATGGTGAGCAAAACTACACAGCACGCAACTTTGCTGAACTTCTATTAGGGGGTCAGTAAAACAGAATCATACAACTAAGTAAAACGGCAAACTATGAATTTATGACAGAAATATATCAGGTTCTATGAAAGCATGCAGCAGTGAGACCTATATGCAGGGAGGAGGCAGGAATCAGGGAAGGCTTCCTGGAGGAAGTGGCATTAAGAACTGAAAGATACTTAGGAGAAGGAGAGCCATCCAGGTGGTAGCAAAAAAATGTGCAGAGGTCTAGGAGGGAGAGAAAGGAAAGAACTGAGACAAGGAGATGAGTGGCTGCATGACTATGGTAGAGCAATAAGGAGGAGAGCCCAAGGGCCTTGAAAGTCAGATTGGCTCTTCATACTGCAGCCTATATAGCCCAGCTAAGCAGTTCAACAGGGAATAACATAAACAGGTAAACTTTTTCTAAAAGATCTCTGAATGGAAAATATGTTGTGGGGTGCATGGGAGGATAAGGGAGGCAGATAGAAAGCTGCCTAGTAGTCCAGGTATAAGTAATGGTAGCTTGGATTGGGTGATGACCATGCAAACAGGCAGAAGTGGACAGATTTGAGAGGTATTTAGGGGGTAAAATCAACAGGACTTAGTGGAAGGTGTGAAAGTTGTTAAAGAGAACTGGATGGGTTATGGTTTTATTCACCAAAAAATCCTGGGTTCTTTTTTGTCCTGATCCTAATCATGTCATGTTATAGTCCAATCCTGGACATTTTGATTCAAAGCAAGTACATTTTGAAGACAATTTGTGTTCACTTCCATTTACATCAAGCCATGCGACTGTCATGCTTGTTGGGCACATGATGACATTTCTGATTAATCCGTTTGGAAGAAAAGGTTACAATAGTCTAATTTTTCAAATAGGAAACTGGCTGAAACGATCCTCCCTCTCGGGCCTGGCAGATGGGGTGGAGGACCTCCTGGACATCAGCTCTGTGGACCGCCTGTCTTTCATCAGGCAAAGCTCCAAGGTAAACAGGACCTGGCTTATGTAAGAGGATGCTGGAGTTGCTGATAGAAATGTCAGGGCTGAGAAAGGCTAAACACCTGAAGGGCCAAAGAAGGAAGAGCTGAAGAAATTGTCTTCAAGTCAAATTTTTGGAAGCTTAAATGGACAATAGAAACTGAGATGTCTAAGTAGTAGGCCATTATAGGAAAAAAGGAAGGATGTGATTTAAAAAATTATAGGAAATTAAAATGCAAATACAGAGATGTATGTAGATATTATTTCCCCAGCTCTTTTTTCACTTTTAACATGCATGTGAAACTCCTGACATCTCAGGCTGCTATCCAAGGATCCAGTAATTCTTTAATGATTCCTTTTACATATTAAAAAGCATTCAGACACACATCCTGTTTACCCTCATTCCACTACTTTTGCTACCATATGAACCATTCTCCCTATTGAAAAGATAAACTCAAGATGACTTTTCCAGGTAAGCATTTCTTCTTTACACTGTAAGCACTGAAGTAGCTTACTATTTGGAGAAGGTGAAGATTCTCAGTGAAATCCATTTCCTACAAGAGGCTTCCCTGTGGATGATTCACAGCCTGGTCCCTATAATTTTCACTATACGATGAGAGTTGGATTTCCCTGTATACAAATGATTTGCTTATATACTTTCTTCTTTCAATCTTCCTACAGTTTTCTTCTATCTTTTAAAAGTAATAATTTGACATTGTAAGAAGAATGTAACATGACAAGACCTTTAGAAGAAATACTTCGAATTCCTCCTTCACTTTCTTTTTGCTAAAAAATAACCAAGTATTTAAGAGTATATGAGACCCATAGCTTCCTTGCTTTGCTGAAAATTTTGAGCACTCTTGGCCCAAGGGCAAAGTCAAGAACACAGTTGAATTCTTAGGGAAATAAATGACATGTTAATAAACTTGAATTATAGTGTACTTCACAAATTAATTTATACTGGTTCTTTCACAGAGATTTGAAATCTATTTGGCCATTTTTCACTTTGTTCTGATTCTCAAGTGTGATGTTGTTTGTAAAGGATGAATGTGGCTTGCTGTTATGAATTTGAGTTTGGGCTTTATCAGAATTAAACTCCGAGAATATTTTAATTATTCACTAAGTTACCTCACAGAACCTGACTATTCCACTTTCAATTATGACCAAGATCCTCCTTCAAAGTACAGTTAGAAGTGATGCCTTTTTTGGTTCATGGGAATAACTGATACTGATTAACCAGATGTGGAAGTTAGAACTGAAATAACTTCATATTCTGAACAACTTATTTTTTCAAGGCAAAGGTTGGTATAAACACAAATAATTGCCTTTGAATTTGGGTATCCAACTACTTTCTTTTTTCCCTCAGGTCAAATTCACCAGTGCTGTGAAGCTTTCTGAAGGTGGGCCGGGGAGCGGAATGGAAAATGGAAGAGATGAGGAGGAGAATTTCTTCAAGCGTCTTGGTAAATGTCACACAGCTTAGAATTACATCCAACTTTCATCACACAGAACAAAAATTTGATTAGATAAAATGGTCCATTGCCTATTTCCATATTGATTTCTTACTCATTTCTTCTTGTATGTGTGCTGCATTACTATCTATAGCTTCTCTATTATCAGTTTGATTCAATAGACATTTATGGAAGTCCTCCTGTGTCCCTCACCTTTCAGTGGACACTGGGTTCACAAAGAGGAAGAGACAGCCTCTTCTGCTGCTATCTACTCTTTGTTAACATCTAAGAGCTAAAGAATCTTCAGATATCATTTTATCCACCCACCTATCTACTTAGGAATTCTGTGCATTATATCCCTGACCGATGACATGCTACCCTCTGAACACTTCCACTGAGGGGGAGATTATTATTTTACAAAGCAGCCTGTTCCAGAACTAGATAGCTTTTAATTGTTAGAAAGTCTTTCCTTACATTATGAAAACATGCTTAGCCATAAATTTGATTCACTGATCCTAGTTATGACATCTGTAGCAAAACACACACACACACACACTCATGCCCACATAATGCTAGTTTCACCTGTTGTCCATTTCAGGTTCTTTCTTTTGATCTCGTTTCTGCTGTTAAACATTGTCGGTTCCTTTTATTCTTCTTACATGGAAGGGTCTCTAGATCCGTGACCATCCCGATTCTGTTTCACTATGTATTCTAGTTAGAGGATGTGCTTTACAAAATGTGGAACTGCAAGTGAAATACAAAACACCCTTCCTGACCTTAATCAGTGTAATAAATAGTGTCTGATGCCATTATCTACTTCTCCATCATAGAGTTGGCTTGTACTGAACTTTGGCTTAATTTTTACCACCTCTCCTTTGCATGAATGAATATCACCCTATATTTTGATGTAGCCATTATGAATTCTTCGTCTCAAAATAAATAAAATGCGTTACTTCATTAACTTAGGAGATAGTTAAGTCACTTGCCCAAGAAATAAATTAAGAGACAGAAGCCAAATGCAGTTGAATTCTAAATCTTTTCTTCCCTCCAGTTCTGCTATGAAGCTCCATCTTTATACACATTTCCCTGTTTTCACCCAAGCTGATGTTACTACTGAACAGGAAAACTATAAAGATATAATTCCTAGAACACTTCAAGTTGACTTTTGTTAGTTAATCATTTGTGGGTGCAGTTTTTCAGCCAACCATATACTTAACTTACTAGCAATCAGCAAATGCTTTCCCATTCATCAGACTTAACTAACAAATGTCTCACTGATGACTTTGTAACTCTATCCAGAGGAGGAACGCAGCTTGGTTCAATATGATGTGTTCTTCGTGAAACTAGGGTGGTTCCTGTGATTACTTCTGTTCCTATCTCTTCAATGATCTCTTCCAGAATTTGGCTGGAGCATACATCAAGCTTAATAGTCTATGATTCAAGAAGCTTCCTGACAATGATGACCTTTGTCATTTTCAGTCCTTTTGCACTCTTTCCACTCCTTATGATATTTTAGAGGCATACATCTCTAGTGTTTTCAGAACCATCAGTATTGTAGATTTTTGTGGCAGTTTTTGAGAATGAAGCATGGAGCGAAAGTGAGTTCTTCTGTTGTGTGTATGTTGGCTGAATGTCATTTGACCAGTTCTGGCACATCTCTAGTTCTTTCTAGGCATGAGAGTGTAATTTGATGGAACTGAGGCTTCAACTCAGAGAGCAGTGTCTCTCACATTTGGTGCCATTTTTCTGAAGCTTTTTTGCAAATTTGTCCCCTTGGTGGAAAGGATGGAAGCATTATTTAGTTGTTTACCTGCTTTCTGATTCCCCCATATCCCCCTTCCATGTTATGGACCATTATTTTTACTCTTACTATTGCTTCAAATATGGTATCCTTAACATTTCTCATAAACCTTAGTTCATTCTAGATTTTGTGGGGTTTTAACCACCATTGCTATAAATTTCAGCCGTTTCACATATTCTTTATATTCCTTCACAAATAGAAAAAACTTGGTTTGGAATATCCATAAAGCCTGAGTTTATGTCAGCAAAACCTGAAATACAGTCTTTTTCTGTGTGTCTGAAGACAAAACCATAAAATCTGGGACTGATATCTAGAATTGTATGTGTTTTTGACTGGCAAGTGAATATGGCTTGTGTATCATCATTCTTTGCCCATATTCTCTGTCTTATTAAAACTTATACAAAATATTTTGTGAGATAATCCTTTGGAATCTCTTGTAGAAGACAGGTATCCCCAGATATTCTGAAAAACCCAATCAACATTATCTGCTAATCTTAGTACATAGTATTTTGCAATAACTACTGCCTTTGGCCATATTAACATCTTTCTTTGAGTCTGCTTTTTCTTTTTCTTTTTTTAATTTTGCAGTCTATGGGTATAAGTGATCCCTGTGCATCCATTATAGATTTGTTGTCTTTTTCTTTCTCATTTAAATTACTTTAACTTAATTACATATTTTCACTGCTTCTTTGAAGTGGCTAAAGAAAGCAAACATTAAACATTTTTGCCCTCAATTTAAATGTAGTACCCAAACTTCACTAAAATAAAATGCAATAGCAAATAGAATTTCTTTCAAATCTAAAAAATTATTTAATTAAAAAAAATTATTTAATGAAAAAAATATGTCTGCCAAGCATTTAATGGAACTGAAATTATGTTTGGGATCAGCATCTTTTTCTTCTGCTTTCATATTCACTAAAAATATTCCATTTTAGAAATCACATTGTTCCTATTTGGGAGAAGATGTTTCATCAATTAATGCAATAGTTTTTTTCATCTGATCAACAAAGTATACTTAATATTTTCCATGTGCTCAGCTCTGCCATGAACTCTATGGGAAAGGCTGTTTCAAGAAATACTAAATTTTGAAATATCCCTTTTGGAATTTAACAACTTATAAAATATGCCATTTATATATAGTATACCTTAGTAAATTTAATGTTAGATTTATTAACATTAAACAGTAGATAAATGCAACTAAAATATACTGAAACTACAAAATTAATCATTATGGGTAAGGAAGCCAAGAGGCATCCTTGCATCATGATTTATATAAAAGATTTTATATAAAGATTGGTAGAATAGAGGTACATTTTGCAGCCAAATTACTTTTCAACATTTCTTTTCATATTACAGTATGGAACACCAGCAGGGTACAGTTTTACAGTTTGTAATACATACAGTGTTTATTTATTTCTTACATTAAGTTTTCCTGACATAATCACTACTTTCAGCGGGATTCAAAGCATTGATCTCCTTGTACATAAACATTTGGGTCAGATGCAGTGTGGCGTAATGGTAAGAGTGCTGACTTGCGGTCTTTAAGTCTGAATTGAAATCCTGACATTACAACTTTTTATTGCATGAACTTAGACTGTGCTACTTAACTGGTCCCTTCTCTTTCTCTGTCTCTGTTTCACTGCTCTTTCTCTCTTTCTTTTCTTTTAAAAGCCATCTTTAAAGATCCTGTCTTACAAAGCTGTTACAAAATGCAAACAAAATAAGTTATAAAATTATTTCTTATGATACCTAGCATATACTAAGTGATCAAAAATGGTAGCAATATATTGTTATTTATTAATGCTATATACATATAATAGAAATTTTCCATTCTGAATAGCTTTTATTTTCAGCATGATTCTTACATCTTGGGCGCTTGTAGGATTCTGCTGATTTTCATACCTGTAATAAGTGTGCATCATTCCATGAAGCAAAGAATACAGGTTCTTGGCTGACAGAGATTGTTCTGATCACCTCTCTCTTCATTATTTTACTAACATTCCATAACAGCAGTGTGTCTGAATTTTTTTTGATCAAAATGGTACTTCCTTTAGTAAAATTGAATATGTCTATCTTAGAATTGGTTATCTTGTCAAGTATATATTGAAAACAATGATGAAACACTTTGATGTTTCCTTTAATAAGATAACGGCAACTATTCTTAATAGGTTTTGGTTAAATAGGAATACACTTATTGATCATCCATCTTGTCATATGTTAGTTCTATTACAAATTTTAGACTGTTATGACCTAATGTATTTTAAATCTTAATTATAGTAACAAGTAATAAAATAACTAGATCACTAAAAAGAAAAATCTTGTTGTTTGAGGCCTATCTTAAATTCCAAGTTTAAGAGGTTGTTAAGGTTATAATGTTTTTCATGGATGAGCTTTGTATAATTGTTAAAAGGCTGAATACAAATTATTAATAAAATGACATATGGATAGGAAAAATAACGGGGAGTTACCTGTTCTGGTAGCTTTGGTAATGCCCAGTGATTAAACAGAATAGACTTTGAAAGGAAGCTGCCAAAAATAGGGCTGTCCAAGACGTGTTTGTTCCCCATCTATAGCTTTATCTGAGCTTCTTGGTGCCATTTAAGATTCTGTCTTCTGAATTTTTTCCACCATCACATTCTTCTTGTGCTACTTCCTTTTGCAACTGGTACAAAATATGCTATACTAAGTGGGAAAAAAAATACTGAAGGTGTTGATTACAGAATTTTAAATATGGGATATTTGCATCTGAAAAGGAGACAGGCCCATAAGGAATAAAATATGGGAACAAATTTGGGGGAATGATATTTTAATTATATTCTAAGGCATCTTTTGTACTTATGAAAAATTTCCAAACATAGACAAAACATAAAGAGGATGGTCCAATGGATTCCAAATATACATCACCCATTTGCAGTAATGATCACAATTTTTCTCTATTTGTTTCATCTATCTTTTATGTATTTTTAATATGTTTCAAAATAAATTCCAGACATACACACATTTACCTTTGTGCTGAGGCCACAGGTAGTAAAGTGGTACAATGGGTGGGAGGGATCAGGATATTCTTGATAGAGGAGGTGCTCTGGGAGTCTGATTCGGAAAGTCTGGTTGAGGTTCAGGAACTTCCTAGATAATTCTGATGCACATGCAGGTTTGGAATTCCTGGAATTAAATGACAAACTTCTTTTACCTTTTACCACTCCAAGGGTCAGTAATTCTTTGCATTGTAACTGAGAAACCAAGTTATTGTTCCTGATATCAATTTGTACAACAGATCTAAAATTACCCAGTGATTACATCTTCCATAAAAATAGAATTTAGTTTTTGATTACAGGAAGAATCATTTGAAAAATTCCAAGAGCTCTTGCCAGTTTACAAGATGAGACTTGGTAGCAAGAGGATCAGATGCTATATTTAAATACTGATGTAAAACCCTGCATTTGCATTTCCATGTGACTCCAGATTCCCCAAAGTAAGATGGGTCCAAATCAAGAGTATTAGGATGACGAGAAAGAAGGTGGAGTCAGAGGGAAAGTTTTCAGGCCAACCCTATAGAAAATGCGTTGTTATAACTTTGAAGCTCTTTTCAATCTGTGGTCCATTACACTCTCTCTCCTTCATTCCTTCACTGTGGGAAAACCTCTACAGGTTGCCACAGTTTCGACGACCATCTGTCTTCCAACCAAGATGGTGGAAAAAGCAAAAACGTGGTGAATCTGGGAGCAATCCGACAAGGCATGAAGCGCTTTCAATTTCTGTTAAACTGCTGTGAGCCAGGGACAATTCCCGATGCGTCCATCCTGGCAGCCGCGCTGGATCTTGTAAGTTGTTGGAAGAATTTCCCCACTCTGTCCTCATTCCAATTAACTGCTAATGGAGGAAAGCATGAACCCCTAATACTCATGCTAACTCTGCAATTATGTTTTCCTGTTTGTTTTTCTCAGCATTAGTGGCAAAAGGAGGAAGAAAGGTGGTGAGGTGAGAAGGAAGGGGAAAAAATCTTAATACTTATGATCTAGGGAGTAGAATGTGCAGCACCGTGATTAAAAGCATATGAGTCCCATGGAATAGACTGCCTATGTTAAAATCACTCTGACATTCACTAGCTGAACCTCTGTAAAATGAGAGTAAGAGTAGTAATAACATTAAACTTATCTCCTAGGACTGATGTGAAGATTAAATGGGATATTAGATATAAAGCCCTCATCACAGTGCCTGAAATATAGCAACTGCTCAATACGTAGGCCATTATTATTATTCCATTATTGTTAGTCTTATGGCTGTGATGTATTAGACCTTGAAACTCTCTGAGTCTTGGTTTAATTATCTATCAGAGGAAAGATATGAAGCAAAGAGATAGAAATTAGTTGCACAGAAGTGCTTTGAACCTTATATGGTATTATACACATGTAAAGGATTAAAGAGTATAAGTGGATCCTGTTTAAAAAGTGTTTTTGTCAGGTTAACTAGACCCAGATGTAAGTTTTGAAATCAGTCTCTCTATTTCCTTTATTTACCTTCTGGTCCAATAAATTCTTCATACAACATAAATACTGGATACAAAATACCAAGGAAACATCATGAAATAAGTTTTTTATTTTCTCTTTAAAAAAACTAAAGTAGACTTTTATACAACAAAAAACTTTAAGCCTGCCTATAAAAGATCTCTTTTTCAGATTTTACAACATGAATTAGTGACCACTGACCCCCATATTTTACCTTGGAACATCATCCAAACCTTATGATATAATTTATGACATTTTTCCGTGGTGTTTGCAGCATTTGCTTTCAGGATATTAGTAACCAGCAAGGTATGTGGCTTCACTTAAGCCTGCAATGCAAATACTACTGTAATCACCCGAAATGATCACTTGTCACTATTTAAGATTTTTTTGGTCAGTTTCCCATTCCTGGATATTGGCCTTTGCAAATACTTTGTAAATTCCAAAATGGTCAATGTGTGTTGATACATGCTATGGTGACTGTGAAATGTGGAGTCTCAGGCCTCCAGGAGAGCTGAGGCGGGGCGGAGTGGGGGTTGGCAACTAAATATTCAAACAACGAGGTACCTGTCTAAATCTGGAGAGCTTGACAAAGCAAGGAGCTAATCCCTTGTCTAACTGGAAGAGTCACTCCTTTGAGTCAGGCATGATTCTTCCCATCACATCTTGATCTATTCCAAAAGGAACAGATTAAAATAAATATGTTTAACAATAAGAGGACAAACCGTTGAGCATTTTTAAAAATGGGTAAGTATGTGAACAGCCAGTTCACCAAAAATACTAATAGCCAATAAATAAAGTGTGCTCCATCTTACTTGCTCATTAAAACGTCCTTAAAATCCTGTAACTTTCAGACTTGCAATGACTAGAAAATGCTGACAGGGTATAAAATATCAGACACCACTGCATGGTGTTGATAGTGGTGGAAGCAGCAGGATGTGATTAGGGAAGAGAAAGAAGTCTTGGAATAACAGGATGCGAGGGGCAGTAATGGTGAGTGGAGCATTCCTTGGCCACTCCCTGAGTGTAAGTAACTTTGGGGCTGGATGTAGTCATGGACAAGTTCTCCATATATCAATTATATCAAATGACATGAGTGGTGGAATTAAAAAGCCTGGAGTCAGTGTGGCTTACAAGATACTTGCCATATAGTAATTAATCAATTAACTCAACCAGTGTCAATTGAAGGCTTCCTATGTGCCAGGCATGGTGCTTGCTGTTAATAATAATGCAACAAAACTCACCTGAAGGGCTTCACCTATTTTGCACATTTCCTTATGAAAATAATATTTGTATAGCTCTCTATTTTCCAGACTTCTTAGTGTACAGTACTCTGAGGTTAACTAATAATCAACATTTATTGTGTGCCTACTGTGCTTCTAAAGGAAAATATTGAAGCTCAGAGAGACCAACTCACAGGTCAGGGCTGCAAAGCCAGCACAGGATAGAGTCAAATTAGACCTAGGTCTGTCTCCAAAGACCCTATATTTCGTGTTTGTCATGTTAACACTCTCAAAAAATTGATGTGAGATCACTGGAGAAACTCACTTTAAAACATGAAAAAATAATGAATTCTGTAGTTTATACCTGATAGTTTAAATGTGATTAAGAAAGCAAAGGTGACAGAAGCTACAGGAACAGTTGTTAAATACATGATAACAACTTTGCAATAGCACTTTACAGGTGGTCTAGCGTTCCAAAGGGACTGTCACGTCCATCTTTGTCTCAATCCTAAAGTCACAGCTACTTCGGAAGATTTTTAGACAAGCAAAGCATCCACTTTCTCAAGCAACTGCCTGATGAGATTAAGGAAAACGATAATAAATCATATTATTTCAACTGATCATTGAAATATTGAGAGAAGGTTATAGGCACAGCTGGCCATACAAATTGGACAATTACAGGGTAATAGCATTTGGACAACCTGATGAGAGAGAGAACAGATTGTCCTTCACTCAGTGGAAAAGTCTAGGCCCCACACTCTTTCAGAGATCCTGAGCTGAAATCTCCATGCAAATACATATGCAGTGGACTTTATTGAGTATCTCTTTTCATTTATGTGTCTTCTGCAGGAGAGAACAAAAGCCCCAAGAGCTGATGTGACTTTGCTCAGGGTCCTTTAAACCAGTCAGTGCTAAAACTAGGGTCAGAGCAGAATTTCTGATTCTATTCAGGACTTTTAGCAATATTGTATGCTTTCTCTGAAAAAAAAAAAGTATTTAAATCAATCATAGTGAGTATCGCTTGATATGTTGAAAATATACTTAAATGTGTATGGTCTCCATACCTAAGAAGATTATGAATGATTTTTAATGATCCAGAAACATTTGAATCTTTTTAGAAGGTTTCTTTTAAATACATGATGAATTCATAACAGGAAAAATACGGTAGATTTTAAACTTTAAAGATTCGCACCACACATTCACCCTCTAAACCAGTGATTCTTAACATATTGGGGACGTAGACTCTTAGAATTGGATGAGAACTATGGAAACTCTCCCAAGAGAAGTGTACTTATATAAAATTTAGCTTATAATATGAGAAGTTTCATGTACTCTTCCCCAAAACCCATCTATGAAACCAAAAATGTTAAGAACTAAGTCTCAATTAATGCATTATCCCTGACCAAATGAGACTCAACCTAAGTAATTGATATGATCTTATTAACATTTATTGAAGATATAAAAACAAAAGGAATAATTGCTTCCTACATGGAAAGCTTTTAGGGTTTATATAAGATATGTGGGCAAGGGAGAAATAAGCTTGTCATAAAGAGAACACATTTGAAATTTTGAAAAAATAATCCAAATAGAACAAACTAATACTAGTTTCTGAATGGAGATTATTTTTAAGCATATTGATGAATACTTTGATAATCTCTTGGGTGTTGAGATTCATTCCCTGTCATCAAACGGTTCCATACCTATGTGATTTCTAACTGCTGGAATGCTTAGAATTTCCAAGAATATAGGGCTTTCCAGATACAAGTACACTCTATTCCTGACTGTTGCTTGACTCCTACCATTCAGTTGGGCTGAATCCATTGCTAACTTAAGATTTACTTTACTTCCCCAAAATAAGGCCAGACAATAAGTTACCAGACCATTAGATTCTCCTTTCTTCCTTTCCTGTGGAACCTTCTCTGGCCCTGTTTGACCTTCTCCATCTTGGAAATATCACGGTAAGAAATAAAGGGGGTTTGATGCTTATAAGCAGTGTCTTTTAAGCCTCAAAGAAGCATTTTCTGATCATTGTAGATGGCCCATAAGCAAGTAGCCACACTGGAAAGTAATGAGCTCTTTGCCACTAGACTAGATTCAATGGGGACCAGTGTAGGAGACTCAAGAAGTGAGTGGTTAGTATGAGTTCCTTTCATACCTGAGAATCTTTGATTCTAGGTCAAGGTCAAGGAGTATGCAGACGTCAGAGGTCAGAATCAGTCAAGGATTAAAGGAACCCAGTGGACACTTAGAATTCAGGTAGAGCTGGCTGCCTGAATGAAAGGGCTAGGTGATGGCACTAATGATGGTGGTAGTGCTGGTAGTGGTGGTAGTAGAGAATGACATAATAACATTTTCATTGCACTTGATAGTTTATAAAGCACCTTCACATTCAGTCTTATTCTTTATGTGAGAGGAAAGAATCAAACCAGGAAACAGTCCCCAAATAAGGCACACCTAAATTCAGTTTCTCAGGTCTGGAAAAGTGAAGGATCCAAAGTCACTCACTGACAAGTTTTTGATTCTGAGAAGTGGATTGACAGGAAAGGAAATGTTCTGTGTGCATGAACAAAAATGACAGTCTGTATTTACTGTCATTTGTGCAGGTGTGACAGCTGCAGGTCATACCTGTTGATCTGGGTTAGGAGCTCTGCAGGATTACTCCAATTTTCAAACTGTCTTCTGCTAAATGTATTTTTTAAATAATTTTTAATTGAAGTACATACAATAATGTGCACAAACCTTAGTGTGCAGCTTGCTGCATTTTGGTGTGTGTGTACACTCATGTGACTATTGCCCTGATCAAGGTATCAAACATTTTCTATTTTTTTCTCCTTTTACCTATTTCATCTATTCCACTATCCCCCCTCCCCTATGGCAACTGCCAGTCTATTCTCTGTATGAGTTTATTTATGTTTTGATTGTTCATTTGTTTTTTAAATTCCACATGTAAGTGAGATTTATCTTTGTCTAACTTATTTCACTTAAAATACCCTCTAGGTCCATCCATGTTGTACAAATTGTAAGATTTTGTTCTTTTTTTATGCCTGAGTACTATTCCATTGTATATATGTACCACATCTTTTCATTCGTTCATCTATTGATGGACATTCAGGTTGCTACACATATTTTTAGCTTTTGTTTCCTCTATGTTTGGCTTCACTCAATATCTAATCTCATCTGCTTCCTGTCTTTCAGAAATGCCTCACATTTATAGTATGTTTTATGTTTTCCAGTGCATTTGTGGTTTTAGTCATATGCATGTATATGTGTAAATATACACAGAAATATGAATATAGAGCTATACAGAGAGATAGGTGTAGATGTAAATGGCATCAATGGATAAATGATGAAATGATGATAGATTCTGCCATTTCATCAAATAGGATTTGGGAGAGGAGGGGAAAAATGGATGCATTCAGTTCATCATTAGATTCCAACCTAACGCTTTCTCCCATCTCCCCTTTACTGTTTGCTTTTGTTGGATGTCACATTTATCTTTCAGTGCAGCTTCAATACAAATTTTTGCATGATGATGTAATTTTTATTTCAAAACAGTTTTCCTTGTATTGTTGCCTTACTTACAGAATATAAATATGATTTTTTTAAGTTTTCCATTTTCTTCAGAATTAAAAAGTATTGTTAAATGAAAGAAATACTAGAAATGCCAATCTGCAAGTTTTTGTTTTAAACAATCTTCTCGTCATCATTGCTAAGACTACTCAGCTAAGGGGTAATTGGCTTAATTTAAAGTCCAGCACAGTTCTTCCTCACACTCTTTCTCTTTAGCATAAATTTAATAGCTGAAACTGCAAGGCATTTTTAAAGACATGTTTCAGAAAAGATTCATCTCTACATTTATACAATCTATAGGCATAAAAATAGAAAAATTAAAGTTTGAATAAAAGGCACTTCTCTCTGTTTTCTATATATTTCAGATGAAATATTCTATCCTTTTTTATCCAGTTGAATATGTAACATGTACAGAGATCATGATTTCTAACTTATTGGTAATTTATTAGCATAAATAACACTAATAACAATGTCAGTTTGCTTTAGGAACAATTCTATGAGTATAAGAAAGTCAATGGAATCATAGAATTCTCCCTAGTCTCTGGAGGGATAGAATCTAATTCAGGTTAACCTGTATAGCCTCATAAATTGACAGCTTTAGGAAGAGTGATTATACAATTTTTCCCCAAGCTGAGACACTTTTGAGAGTGAAATATATTGATATATAATCAATAATTATATCTGTTACAACAGACGTAAACTGAAAATCTCCTGGGTAAAATGAGGCATTTGGTTGCCATAGGTATAGTAACACATTCAGGTTCACGGCATCAGATTAAATCCAGCTTGAGGCTTACCATCGCAAGAGTACCTGATGATCAATGCACGTTAGCTTCTTTCAAGGAGATAGGAATATATGCATAAGAGGAACTATCAGAGCAAAATAGTATTCTATTCTCTTTTGAATCATAAGAAAATTTGAAGTAACTCAGTACTAACCAAAACTAAATCATCAAATTACTCACTTGATTCTGTTGGAACTCTTATGTTACTGATTTTTTTTAATTCTAATTACACAATGTAGCATAAAAAAATCATAAGTAGTTTTTAAGGGAAAAAATCTTAATGTCATGTATCCACCACACCACATACCTTAAAGAATAAGACATTTCCAGTTTCTTTAAAATCTCCCTTATTTCCTCCCTTAATCACACACCCCTACCTCCCAGAAGACACTGCTCTCTTCAACTTTGTTTTAATCTTTCCTTTACTTTATTTTACCACATGAGATTACATCACTATTCCTTGTATTGTTTTGTTTTGCTTTGTTTTGCCTAGTTTTAAAATTCATTTAAGTTAAATCATGCAATCCTCTTCTTGTCCAATATTGTTTGAGTTCATCCCTGTTGATGTACTTTGCATTAATACATTAATTTTCACTGATGAATGATATTTGATTGAAAATACCACTGTTTATACATCCATTGTATGTTAGATAAACATTTTTTGTTTTTTTCAAAATTTTGGCTATTTTAAACAATGCCTCCATGAATATTACTGCATATGGGCCTTGATTAAGTTTTCCAAATCTACCTAGGAGTAGATTTGTTGAGTCATACTATTACTATGTGATGCCAAACTATATTTCAGAGTAGTTGTAACAGTTACATACACTCACCAACAATGTAATAGGAGCTCTTATTGCTCTGTGTTCTCACCAATACTTGTATTGTCTGACATTATCATCTTTACCAATCTGATGCATTCAAGTAACAACACTTTATATTTCAACCTAAAGTTTGAAATGTCTTTTCATAGGTTTATGAACATTTATGTATCACTTTGGTGAAAGGTCCCATTGATGTCTTTTGTTCATTCTTTTATTGGAAGATTATCTTTTTATTGATAGTTTTAAAAGAAAATATAGATAGTGTCAATAATAATCCACTTTCTGTTCTGAACATTGAATCATCTCACAATTTTTGGCTTATTTTTTCATTTCTACAAACTCATATAGTAAAATAAGGGAAACAGGAAAGATTAAAACAAAGTTCAAGAGAGTAGTGTCTTCTGGGAGGTAGGGGTGTGTGATTAGGGGAGGAAATACAGAGGAATTTAAAGAAACCAGAAATTTAAGGTATGTGATGGATATGTGACATTTAATTTTTTGGCCTTAGACTCTACTTATTTGTGATATACCTTCTTTTTAGGCAATACAGTTTGTGGCTGTATTTTAGTGAAGATAAAATTTTAATTTAATGTAATTTAATTAATCAAAATTTTCTTTTATGACTAGCATTTTTACGTCTTTTTAAAGAAATCCCAAGCTAATAAATACATTCTTATATTTTCCTCTAAAATTTTAAAGTTAACGTTTCACACTTATGTCTTTAGAATTTGCTGTGTGAGTGATATAAGACAGGAATTTCTTTTCTTTATTTTCACCTGGAAAAATAACTATCCTAGTACAATAGACTGACTAGCTTATACTTTATTTTTTGATGTGCAATGCCATTTTAATCATGTGTCAGGTTTCCATACATGCATGGGTGTGATTCTGAGTTTTTTCTGTTCCGTTCTCTGTATACCCTGAGTTAATCTACTGTCATAATAGCTAGAACTTTTGATATCACCTAGGATATTCTTGACCCCTGGCCTTCCATGGGAATTTTATGATTAGTTTGTTAGGTTCCATGAAAATCCTTTGGTTTATTTTTGGAATTACATTGAGTCCACAGATAAATTTAGAGATAATTGAAATTCAAATTGAAGTTCAGATATGAATTGACTATTCAAAAGTTCGATTTCTTCCTGAGTCAGTTTAAGTAATTTTAATTTTTCAGTAAGTTGTCAGTTTCACCTACACTTTCATATTTGTTGGCATAAAATGGATTAGAACATTTTATTAGTTCTTAATCTTCATAGTGTTTGTAGTTATTTTGTCTGTGTTTATTCCTAAAATTGTTTCCTTTTTGTTTTCTAGATTAGGCTCACGAGATATTTGTCAGTTTCATAGTCTTTTAATGGCCTTGTTGATTATCTCTATGGTATCTTTGTTCCCTAATTCATTAATTTCTACTTTTATTTTTATTCCTTCTTCATGCTTTGAATTCAGTGTATTATTCTTAGTTTATTGCTTAGCTCATAATTTTATTTTTTTTGTTTTCAAAACTGAGCATTTAGCTATTAATTTCCCTCTAAGTACTACTTTAACTACATGCCATAAATTTTGATAGGTAGTATTTTTAAGTAAGTTTTCATTCCTTTAATTATTTCCTTTTGACTTATGGGTTACTTAGATGTGTGTGTTCAGTTTATAAATTCCAGGATTTTGTTAGGTATCCATTTGTTACTAATTTCTAACTTCATTTTCAGGTACTGATTTTTTGGAATTAATTTAGACTTGTTTTATGAACATTATCAATTTTTACACGTGTCCTATTTGTGGTTATAAAGAATGTGCATTCTCTAGTTGTTGGGTACAGTTTTTTATGTTCAAATATTCTACAGCCTTATTTTTTCTCTTCAGTGCTTGATCTGTCAATTACTAAGTTAATGGTGTTAAATCACCATGATGGCAAATTTGTCCATTTGTACTTGTAGTTCTGAAAACTTTTGTTATATTTACTTAGAAGCAGTTTAGAAGTTTGACAGGTATCTGGTCCTATGATCTCTTTATCACTATCCAGTGCCCCAGTTTATTTCCAGTAATACTTTTTACCTTAAAGTACCCTTTCCCAGATACTGATACAGCTGCAACAACTTTATTAAGTGTGCATTGACCTGGTACGTCTTTTTGCCAATCCTTCACTTTTAACTTTTCTACACTGTTGTGTTTTAGGTATATCTTATAAGGAGTATATATTTGAATTTTTTATACCATTTTAACATTTTTTTTCCGAGAAAATTTAAACTATTCACACAGATTGCCATTGATTTGGATTCACTTCTGCCTTCTTTTGCTTATCACATGTTTTCATTATTTCGTTGTATGTGTGTTCTCTTTTCTGTTTCATGCTTCCTTTTAAATTGTGTTGTATTTTGTTTTATTTCCCTTCTTTTGCTTTGTTGTGATTTTGTTTTATTTATTTTCCTTTGCTAGTTAGGAAATTATTCTATTTGTGTTTTTTTTAATTGCTTTCATACTTAACTAAATGAAGTCTGAAATTAATGAGTATCTTTACTCTTTCAAACAATAGACTGTAGACTCAAAATTAGTTCTAATCTTTTTTTTGTTTAATGTTGACAAATAGACATTATTTTTGTTTATCTGGGGAGAAATAATTTTAAAATTTGCCGAAATGCTTAGCATATTCTTTCTTAACCATTTTTCCCTGCATCTCAGACATTCCTTCTAAGTCCTATACCCTTCTGCTGAAAGAAACCTTTCAGAAGTTGTTTTAGTGATTATCAATTGACAGTGACTCTCTTAGCTACATCTTACTTGAAATGTCTTTATTTTGGTATCATTGTTGAAAGATACTTCACTGAAGTTATAATTATAGGCTAACATTTTCTTTCTTTACTTCAAAGGTATTATTCCATTCTCTTCTGGACTAATTGACATTCCTTTATAGATAATCTGTTCCCCTACCCACTTCCAGCTGCTTTTTAATGTCTTCTCTTTATTGTTGATATTTTTCAGCTTCAGTAAAATGTTTCTAGTTTATTTTACTTATTTGAGGCTCACTAAGCCCCTGAATCATGTAACTGGCATAATATACCTATGCTGGAAATTTTTCAAATATTATCTCTTCAAAGATTGTGTCTTTCACATTTTCCCTAATTTTTACTTCTGTAAGTTTTAAAGATGTATGATAGATCTTCCCAGTTTATACTGTTTTTGACAACCTCTCTCATATTTTTCCTTTCTTTACCTCTTTTTATACTGTATTCTGGATAATGTTCTGAGATATATTTTCCATTTTCTCTTTTTCTCTTTTTAACTGTGTCTAATCCCATGATTCTCAGTCAGGGGTAATTTTGCCCACCAGGCGACATTTAGCAATATATGGAGGAATTTTTGGTCGTTATAATCTGAGGATTGCTGCTATCATTTAGTGGATAGATACCAAAGATGCTGACAAACATCCTGTAATTCATAGTTCAGCCCCACAAAGAAAGAATCATCCGGCCCAAATGGTCTACAGTGCTCAAGTTGGAAAAACCTGACCTAAAATATTTTACATATCCATTGAGTTTTAAATTTCAAGTATTGCATTTTTTATTCATAAAAGTTCTATTTTATTCTTATTTTGAAACCACCTGGTCAACTTTGATAACCTAATTCCTTCATAATATTTTCAATGCTGACATTAATCTTTAAATGTATTTGATACACTATGATTCCAATAACTACCATCTTTGTGGGTTTGATTCTATACTTTGTTGTTTCGGCTGACTCTTACATATGGTGGCTTTTGAAAAATGTATTTTAAATGTTATCTTAACTCCTTGGAACTTCACCTGTGGGAATTCTTTCAGACCTGTGTTAAAAGCAGTGTTATTTCATAGACCAGCAATATCAGCAACATCTGTGTGCATGTTAGAAATGCAGATTTTCAGGCCCTGCAACAGATCTATTGAATCAGAATCTTTGGGGCCAAGGTCCTATCCATATTCCCACGTGACTCTTACACTCAAGTTTGAAGATTTGACAAGTTCTGGTTTAAAGTTTTCATTCAGAGAGAATTTCTATTTTCTCAGGCCCCTGGAAATACCACCAACCAAAGATCATTTTTTAAACTATGTTTTTAAACATTTAAAGATTAATGTCAGCATTGAAAGTATTACGAGGGAATGAATAAAAAAATGCAGTACTTGACATTTAAAACTCAATGGATAGAGTAAAACAGATTAGATCATGTTTGGGGAGCACAGATCATGGAAGTAGTGCCCCTTCTAGCCAAGGTCATATGAAAATGTTGGATTTTCTTTAGGAGTTCTTGTAATAGCATTTATTTATTTATTTATTTTCATTCATTTGTTCACTCAGTTCTACCCAGAGCCAAGTCTAGTCAGGCAACTCTACTTCTGTGGGGTAGATCTTGCTCTTATTCATCCACTGAAGGAAGCTCCCACCTGGGCTCTTGGCTTTATGGAGGAGGGTATGGCTGACCTCCTATTCTACTTGGACCCAGATATTAAACTTGTGATCCATTGAAAACCCATGCTCGGATACTCCATAATCAGTAGAAAATATCAGGGCAGATATTCCTACACTAGCTCACACCCTTCCCAATCCCTGTACCCGAGATTTGCACTTTCTTGCAATTTCTACTTTCCAATAGTGTATTTTCTCATGTTAGAAACAAAAGCAAAATGAAAAATTTTAGATATTTTATCCAGCACTTTTAGGTGTCTAAACCAAAAGTTACTTTTCTTCATACCTAATCCAGCATAATGTCAGAAACAGAAGTTCTCGTTTGTTTTTTAAAATACTTGCCCAAAATATCAGCATGATCTGAGTGTTAAAGTGACTAGCCATCAAGACCCTATACTAAACAATGTCTGCCTCTAACCTGACAACTGAATTTCAGTTGTCTAAAGCTACTGCAGGAATGGGCAGAGGCAGCCTGTCAGTTAATGATCTCAGTCATGCAAAGAATTCAATACAGGCTAAGTAATAAATACTGACTCACAAGCACATGCCCTCTGGCAAACAAGGTTCCAATGCACACTAAGACCCACAATAACTGCTTATTCCCATTAGTTTTAAATAAATAGGTATCCCGGACCAGCAAGAACTATTAAATGTAAGGCAACAAGAATATTATGTAATTCCCCAGAGGCCAACATAAAATATTCAGTCTTTAAAAACAGTTAGTTCCTGTCCAGTGTTTTTATATGAGCTTTCTAGATCAGTCAGGGTTTCTTCTCATAATAAGTTTAGCTATAGTTCTTTGGGGAGAGGAATGTATTGCAATTATAACCTTCAATTAACCATCATGTCTTGGTAGCAATATTTTCTAGGTCCCCAGGCAAAATAAAGCACAGCCATTTGAATTAGTAGTCCAATTCTCTGCTTCACTTTCATAAAGGAAACATCCAGTATACATAGTGATCTTATAAAATGCAGGAAAAAGAGACAAAGGAAGTCAAAGTAAAGTAACCTGACACTTGAAGTTCTCTGGTTATAGAATGTCAGAGAAATCCATGCTGCATAAGGACAGTCTCACGACATTTTGTAATTTAAACTGCACAGCTCTGTAGCCAGTGAAGAGAACACCTTATGTAAGATCAAACCACATGAAATTGTTTAGTATTTGACTGTTTTTCACCTTCAAACTTAGAAATCCTATATGGTTCAACCTAGTATTTCGTCTTCCCCGTTAAATTTTATTCTTGCTTGTCTGGGAACTATGAGGTTATAACATAATGGAATTAAAACTCTGTAGTATTATGGAAATAAAATGGTGATCTGACAGACATGTTAATAAGAAAGAAATTTAAATATGCCTCCTTTTCTTTCAGGGCCACCGGCAAAATTCTCTGTGGTACGCCAATGGTATCACATTTTGTTTAGATGTTCACCTGTAACTATGCCTCTGATACTCTGTGGTTCTTTTCAACCATGCAGCTTTCTTCTGAATCATTTTTCTCCATATGTGCTGTTTTTCTCTGTGATGTGAATCCATCCCTACTCATTCTGTCATGCCTCCATTTCTTGCTGCTTCTTCAGATTGCACTGAACCATTAGAGGTAAGCTCCATCAAAAGAGGGAAAACTGACTTTCCTTTTTGTCCAGGAAGAATACTTTGTCCAAGGTATTCCACAACCCAGCCCATAAAATCAATACTTTCTAAACTATGTTGGAAGGAACCTATAAGGAAATTAACGCCCCATAGCTACACTCACTGTAGAATGCCCTAAATGCTCTTTCACACACATTGTGAAGTCAGTACTATTGCTAAGTGTCTTTTACCAAGGTACACAGTGGCGTCCTTAGCTTTGTGGAGTCCTCAACAACTCGTTGTCTGTACAGTATTATACACACTATAATACCCCCCAAATTGGTATTACTGAGTGCCATCTTGACTATAGGACTCCCAACCCTGCTTTTATCCACCAAGCGCATGAGGATTATAATAAAAAGCTAATACTTGAGTTTACTCCATGACATCACCCTTTAATGCAGACAGTGACATTTCCAGAAATTACTGGAGTTTGCAATTTATGTGGATCAAATTCATCAGATAATAACCAACCCTTCTCTTAATGCTGTGCTGTAGAGTTAATACAAATTATTTTCATACTGATCTCAATTCCATTTCCAAATTGTAGATTACAATTTCCAAAGGCCAAGAACTGTTAATATCTGGGTCTTAGCGTAAGTTTTTGGGAGAAGCAAATTGAAATTGCTCTTCATTCAAAATGCCTTGAGCTTTGTAAGCAAATAAAACCATTTTTGTATACATAAAGCAAGCCAATCTCCATAAGAAATTTCACACAGCACAATTTGGATTTTTCATACATCTATTGTTAATCCTCTCAGTGCCATCTAATGGTTAAAGGCAATAAAAAGATCTCCTGACTCATACATTTGAGTTAGGTTAAGTTTCACCCTTGTTAATCCTGAATGAGCTAAGATTCATATGGTAATGTTATTCCAGCAGTATTGTTTTTGACTTCCTGTGATTAAGCAATGGATCCCATTGCTTTATATTGGGAAGGTGTCAAAATGTGATGGGCTATAAATAAATTTGCTTCACTCATCTTGCCCTCCAGTCTGGCATTCGTTTTTAGAGACAGATATTCCAGCCTTTTCCAGACATAGATTAGCATATTTGAGGAATTTAGTGAGATAAATATTTAATACAAGAAAAGAATTAGATAGTCTGTATGTTATGGCACCACAGCATTGATAGGTTTGATGCAGAAAGTCACTTGACCCTTTTCAACCTTATCTTTCTATCCCTGTGCTCTGCCATCAAGTCTTAGCACCACCACAGTTGATGAGAGATTCTCATTAATGTCCATCTTTCATTAATGAGAGGTTTTCATCATTAGGGTTCATCTTGTTCTGCCTTTTCCCATGGTTTAACTTTGTATGTAGTTAAATATATCACATGCTTTGTAAAATTAAGTCCTTATATAAATATATTTCTTACTGGAATTCTTGATGGCTTCAAGTTGTAGACAGTAAGAAAATACTTATGGACTAATATACTTGAATCATTCAGTGTGTTTGAGGTACTATAATCCTCAAAAGTATGAAGTAAGCAACTCTGCTTGAAGAGGGAAGGCACTAAGGATGGCCTCTTATGGGAGGTAACTAAACTGAATCTTAAAAGTGAGAATTTGCCAAAAGGACATCTACAGAACACCATCCAAAAGCAACAGGATACACATTCTTTTCAAGTGCACATGGAACATATTCAAGAATAGATCATATACTAGGACACAAAAAGAGTCTCAGTAAATTCAAAAAGATTGAAATTGTACCAACCAGCTTCTCAGATCACAAAGGTATGAAACTAGAAATAAATTATTCAAAGAAAATGAAAAAGCCCACAAACACATGGAGGCTTAATAACATGCTCCTAAATAATCAATGACCAAATAACAACAGAGATCAAGCAATATATGGAGACAAATGACAACAATAATTCAACACCACAAAATCTGTGGGACGCAGCAAAGGCCGTGCTAAGGGGGAGATATATTGCAATACAGACCTACATCAGATAGGAAGAACAATCCCAAATGAATAGTCTAAACACACAATTAATGAAACTAGAAAAAGGAGGAACAAATGAGGCCCAAAGTCAGTAGAAGGAGGGACATAATAAAGATTAAAGCACAAATAAATAAAATTGAGAAGAATAAAACAATAGAATCAATGAAAGCAGAAGCTGGTTCTTCAAGAAAATAAACAAAATAGATAAACCTTTAGCCAGACTTATCAAGAAAAAAAGAGAGTCTACACACAAACAGAATCAGAAACGAGAAAGGAAAAATCACTACAGACACCACAGATATACAAAGAATTATGAGAGAATACTATGAAAAATTATATGGTAACAAACTGGATAACCTAGAAGAAATGGACAACTTTCTAGAAAAATACAACCTTCCAGGGCCCACCCAGGAAGAAACAGAAAATCTGACTAAACCAATTACCAGCAAAGAAATTGAACTGGTAATCAAAAAACTACCTAAGAGCAAAACTCCTGACCAAGATGGTTTCACTGATGAATTTTATCAAACATTTAGTGAAAACCTAATACCCATCCTTCTTAAAGTTTTCCAGAAAGTAGAAGAGGAGGGAATACTCCCAAACTCATTCTACAAGGCCAACATCACTCTAATACCAAAACCAGGCAAAGACATCACAGAAAAGAAAATTACTGAATTCAGATATTAGATCTAGTACTTTTGGAGTGGATTCTTTAGGGTTTTTTATGTACAATATCATGTCACCTGCAAACAGGGACAGTTTGACTTCTTCCTTACCAATCTGGATGCCTTTTATTTCTTTGTGTTGTCTGATTGCCGTGGCTATGATCTCTCGAACTATGTTGAATAAAAGCAGGGAGAGTGGGCATCCTTGTCTTGTTCCCAAGCTTAAAGGAATAGCTTTGAGCTTCTCGCTGTTAAGTATAATGTTGGTGGTGGGTTTGTCATATACGGCCTTTATTATGTTGAGGTACTTGACCTCTATACTCATTTTTTGAGAGTTTTTATCATGAATGGATGTTGAATTTTGTCGAATGCTTTTTCAGCATCTATGGAGATGATCATGCGGTTTTTGTCCTTCTTTTTGTTGCTGTGGTGGATGATGTTGATGGATTTTCAAATGTTGTACCATCCTTGCATCCCTGGGATGAATCCCACTTGATCATGATGGATGATCTTTTTGATGTATTTTTGAATTTGGTTGCTAATATTTGGTTGAGTATTTTTGCATCTATGTTCATCAGGGATATTGGTCTGTAAAGTTGTGGGATACAAAATTAATACACAGAAATCTGTTGCATTTCTATACACTGATGGTGAACTAGCAGAAAGAGAAATCAGGAAAACAATTCCATTCACAATTGCATCCAAAAGAATAAAATACCTAGGAATAAACCAAACCAAGGAAGTGAAAGACTTATACTCTGAAAACTACAGGACACTCATGAGAGAAATTAAAGAAGAATAAATGGAAACACATCCCATGCTCACCGATAGGAAGAATTAATATTGTCAAAATGGACATCCTGCCTAAAGCAATCTACAGATTCAATGCAATGCCTATCAAAATACCAACAGCATTCTTCAATGAACTAGAGCAAATAGTTCTAAAATTCATATGGAACCACAAAAGACCCCGAATAGCCAAAGAAATCCTGAGAAGGAAGAATAAAGCAGGGCGAATTATGTTCCCTGACTTCAAACTCTACTACAGAGCCACAGTAATCAAGATAATTTGATACTGGCACAAAAACAGACCCATAGACCAATGGAACAGACTAGAGAGCCCAGATGTAAACCCAACCATATATGGTCAATTAATATATGATAAAGGAGCCATGGATATACAATGGGGAAATGACAGCCTCTTCAACAGCTGGTGTTGGCAAAACTGGACAGCTACATGTAAGAGAATGAAACTGGATTATTGTCTAACCCCATACACCAAAAGTAAACTCAAAATGGATCAAAGACCTCAATGTAAGTCATGAAACCATAAAACTCTTAGAAAAAAACATAGGCAAAAATCTCTTGGACATAAATATGAGCAACTTCTTCATGAACATATCTCCCCGGGCAAGGGAAACAAAAACAAAAATGAACAAGTGGGACTATATCAAACTAAAAAGTTTCTGTACAGCAAAGGACACCATCAATAGAACAAAAAGACATCCTACAGTATGGGAGAATATATTCATAAGTGACATATCCTTTAAGGGGTTGACATCCAAATTATATACAGAGCTCACACACCTCAACAAACAAAAAGCAAATAATCTAATTAAAAAATGGGCAGAGGAGCTAAACAGACACTTCTCCAAAGGAGAAATTCAGATGGCCAACAGGCACACGAAAAGATGCTTCACATCGCTAATCATCAGAGAAATGCAAATTAAAACCACAATAAGATACCACCTGACACCAGTTAGGAAGGCCAACATCCAAAAGACAAAAAACAACAAATGTTGGTGAGGATGTGGAGAAAGGGGAACCCTCCTACACTGCTGGTAGGAATGTAAATTAGTTCAACCATTGTGGAATGCAGTATGGAGGTTCCTCAAAAAACTCAAAATACAAATACCATTTGACCCAGGAATTCCACTACTAGGAATTTACCCTAAGAATGCAGGAGCCCAGTTTGGAAAAGATTTGTGCACCCCTATGTTTATCACAGCACTATTTACAATAGCCAAGAAATGGAAGCAACCTAAGTGTTCATCAGTAGATGAATAAAGAAGATGTGGTACATATACACAATGGAATATTATTCAGCCACAAGAAGAAAACAAATCCTACCATTTGAAACAACATGGATGGAGTTAGACGGTATTATGCTTAGTGAAATAAGCCAGGTGGAGAAAGACAAGTATCAAATGATTTCACTCATCTGTGGAGTATAAGAACAAAGCAAAAATTGAAGGAACAAAAGAGCAGCGGACTCACAGGACCCAAGAACGGACTAACAGTTACCAAAGGGAAAGGAACTGGGGAAGATGGGTGGGAAGGGAGGGATAAGGGGGAAAAAGCGGTATGACAATTAACACACATAATGTAGCAGGGGGCATACAGGGAAGGCAGTATAACACAGAGAAGACAAGTAGTGATGCTATAGCATCTCACTACATTGATGGACAGTGACTGTAATGGGATATGTGGTGGGGACTTGATAATAGGGGGCGTTTTGTAACCATAATATTGCTCATGTAATTGTACATTAATAATAGCAAAAAAAAAGTGAGAATTTGCCAGATGGAAAGGGGTTTAAAGGCTCTGCATGCCATGGAAACAACATATGTAGAGGTATGAGATATTATGTTTGGGAGAGTGTAACCAGATTGCCATAACTGGGCCATAGAGCACTTGAGATGGGAGAAGAAAGGAAAATGAGTCAAATAACAAAGGTTGGGTATCTTTCTTCATCTTATGATTAGGTAGACGGAGACTATAATAGACTTTAAGTGGGAAAATGATGTAATCATGTGTTTGTGTTTTAGAAAATAACATTATATGACCTTAATGTCCCATTTTTAAATAATGACTTTTTATATGCATTCTAAAAAAATTTTTACCAAGATTTTTAAGAATATAAATTAAAGCAATGTAGATACCAATAAGAACTAGCACAGATCTGGACATCAGAGACCTGGGATTGAATCCTTTGTCCACCCCTACCCAGCTATATGATAGTGAAAAAAATTGTTCTTCATTTAAAAAAATAATAAAATGAAGATATTATTTCTAGATCAGAAGGTAGTTATTATAATTAAGAACTAAAATTCATAAAGAATAATTGGCATATAATTGGCATTCTCTATTAGCCCCTATTTTAACATTATGGATCAATGCATTGTTAAGAATACTGTTGCTTAAAATGATGAAAACTTTCTATTTTAATACTTGTATCAACTAAAATTATTTCTTTTGTTTTTTCAAGCACATCTTGACATGACAAAGTGGAACCATATTTTTATTTTCCTGGAGAAATGCTCTGTTTTTCATTTATCAATTAAATAGTTTCCTCTTTGTCCAACATTTTCAATTGAAACCATATGTATTTAAACAGAATTTGATCTCTTATTCATGGCAAAGTTGGGGGAAAAACGACTAACTCAACAAAATCTAGGAAGCACTTCCTTTTCTTACTTGCCAAGAGCGGCTGGAGTTGCCTGAAGCATGTGGATGGTCATAGATAACAAATTATTGTTGGAACAAAGTCTCTCTTGACACTGTTGGTTAACCTAAGACTGGTTCTAGAAATTGAATATTTGCTTCATGTTAAAATTTTAAGTTTAAAAAAGCTTCATATTAAAAGCTAGTTATTAAAGTTATTTCACTCTCACACTCAAATCCCAGTTGCCTCTTAAATATGCGAAGACGGAGGCATGAAATTACTTGAGATTCTTCAAAAGGAGAAAACAAAGCACAGAAACCTATTTAAAATGTCTATTTCTTCAATTTCCAAATTTGCCTCCCAGATTTCCCACTACTGTGTTAACCATGCTAATACTACCCTGGGAAATATGGCTAAAATCAAGTAACAACTATGGAGACTGAAATAAACTAAGAGTACATAGCCATTCCCTTTAAGGTCCACTCCCTGTTGATTAGTCCTGCATCATTCTTTCCTAACAACCCTCCTCAGGAAGCGCCTGTGGTAGCCAGAGCTGCGCTGTTCTTGGAATGTGCCCGTTTCGTTCACCGCTGCAACCGCGGCAACTGGCCAGAATGGATGAAAGGGCATCACGTGAATATCACCAAGAAAGGCCTTTCCAGGGGGCGGTCTCCCATCGTGGGCAACAAGCGGAACCAGAAGCTGCAGTGGAATGCTGCCAAGCTCTTCTACCAATGGGGAGACGTGAGCTTTTGATTTTCTTCTATAGAAATTTGGGTGCTTGAGTGAAGAGAAGTTTTGTCTTTATAGAGTTTATTTTGTTTGGGATGCAATTTATTGGGTATCCGTTATGTACCAGGCACAGAAGAAAACTTTTTAGGGGAAAATAAACTTAATTCCTTTAATCCTCTCAATAAATCTATGCAGTTAGATATTATTATCTCCTGCATCTCCTTCCCTGTTCCCCCTGCCTCCTTGCACCCGGTTGATGTAGATATTACAGGGTCTCTTATAATTCCTTCCTGCATACGTTCCCCCAGGGTTTCATTAACCCAGTGACACAATACCCACCCTTCAGGTTCCCAGCTGGCATCCCCGGCGGCGCTCTGGAGGTGTTCACTTCATATCCTGAAACTCGGTCTGACCAAATGAAACCTTTCTCCCCGTATTAGCACACCCACATTTGCAACCCTGCCTGAACATTTTCTTCTTATTAATGGTACCGTCATCATCTAAGATGACAGCCTTTTAACATATTCTGAATCTCTTTCCCTTGTTGATTCCACCTCTTCTATGTCTCTGAGGCCCTTTTAGGTCAGATCTTCATTCCTGCTCATCTGAATGACTAAAGTATTTTTCTGTTTAGTCTCCTTGTCCCCCATCTGACCCATCCCACACACTGCCTGTAAAATGATCTCCCTAAAAGCCCATCGAAAAGGAAAACATTCATACTTACCTTCCAGCCTCCAGACTTGCCCCCTCCAATTCATTCTCCAAACTGCTGTCAGAGTGATTAGGCTAAAATGCAAATTAAATTGTGCTTCTTAACTACTTCAGTGGCCCCCTCTTCCCTTGGGATCAAACCAAAATTGCTTAGCCTAGCATCCCTGCTCTCTCTACAACCTTTGTTCAAACTACACTGAAATTATGGGTGATGAAGTCAAATGATAGTATATCTAAAGAACGTTTGTCTCAATCCTTTGTGTCTAAGAGGTTTTCAATAATAAGTTATTACATTAATTTTTGAAAGGAAGATACATGATTTGTCTCCACATTTCTAGGCAGTTAGCAATGTCCCTCATGTAAGTGAAAAAGGTTCTTCCCTTCTCAAAAACATTACCTTTCATACATCCTCAGAATGCAAAAGAATTCAGCTTCAAGAATGTTGAATCTATTCCCAATCTACTGTTCCAGCCTTCCTGCACATTATTTCCTCTCACAGAATTACACTTTAACCAAGGGGCTTACTTGCCAGTCTCTGAATACAGCAGTCCATTTCCCTGAATATACTTCTTTTGGAACTCTCCATCTGGAATACCTACTGTTCTCGTCCCCCATTAGCCAAAATACGAATTCTTCAAAATCTACAGCAACCTACAAAGAGACTTTCTATTATTCTCTGAACTGAATCTAAGCTCTCTATATTCTGAATAAAGTGCCCTCAGTCTTTTTCACCACTTAATGTGTTATTTTGGTATCAAATTACCTCCCCAATAGGCTATAAGCATGTTGAAGGGAAAGAGCAAAAGACAGGCTCTGTTTAAATCCCACTTCACAGCTTGCTGAGGAACCTTGAGCCAGTCTTTCAAACCTCTTTCTTAACTGTCAAACACTGACCCTTCTGTATGAACCTTTATAATCTAGGGGCACATTAAACAAAGACAAGATTAAACAAAGTAAAAAGATGTCCTATAGCAATTTATCCAACTTTTTAATGTTTTATTTAATACCTAATAAATTACCTCACTTACTGAATATTTGATGAATGAAAAAAGAAATAAACATGTCCCCAAGGCATTTTCTAGCCTTGGAAGGAGCATAGAGCTCTAAACTGTTATTTAGACATTTAGCATTATTCCAAATTCATTTTCTGAGCAGTCCTTTAAGCTTTATGAACTGGGGATTTGACTTAAACTGCTTAGTTTTGACATTCTGGGATTATCAATGTACAACTTTTTTCCCTCTTTGAATTTCACTATTAAGTTTTTTGGCTCCACTCCAGACTGATAATTGCACGTTTCCTTCTTTAGAGAGGATCTCCAGAATAGTAGGATCAGGACAAGGCTTTTTGTTGAAACAGTGGCTTTTGTTTTTATGTTTTGTTTGGTTAAAGCTTTTCAAGTTAGTGGCTAAAATTTTAGGACCCTACAATATCTTTTTACACTGCTTTCTGTCTCATTGATGGTTTTTGCCGCTCATAATGTAATTCCAGAGTTAAGGAGACCACAGTGTTTCCAGATAGCCAAGACATTCAAACAACTTGTGCTTTTGAATTTAAAGAATTTGGGATATATCAGATATTGTCAGTTTCCAGGAGTGATTCTAATTTCTTGCATGAGCAGAATGTAGTAACTTTTAAAAATATTTGGGAAGGGTGATACAGGAAGAAAGCAGAAAACTAGCTGGAATTTTGTTCTTGCTAATACACAGAATAACCAAACTGTCAGTCCCTAAGTTTAATGCTCATTTTAGTTTTGACTCTCCTTTCTCAGCATATGTCTCTTCTTTTGTTGCATGTGGCATAAAATTAGGATATAAAAGGAATTAGATACAGTGTATTTTGTCTCTTCCTGTGGAAAATTCCTTTTGGTGAGTCAGACAATAGTGCATGATGATTCAGAAGAAAAGATAGCAATTATTGAAAAGCCACTATTATCCATGTGTTGAGCTATCAAGTCATATTTCTAATGTTGATGTTGGGTACTCGACCAAATGAATAGTTAGTATTTTTTACTAATGAATAGAGCATCATGGAAAAGGGAAGAAAGTGTATAAAAAAGCCATTAGTTGCATACATAATGGCAGATATAAATAAAACTGCAGTACAAGAAGTCATGCTAACCTCCAAACTCATTAGCATGACAGTGACCTTTTCATAAAATAACATAATCAGAGTCACTCTGGGAACTGTGACTTAATTTTTACTGCAATAAAATCTTCCATTAAAAACAACTGCATACTCCCTTACATGAGACTTATAAAATAAATGGCCTTTTAGTAAATGAAAATATATTTTTTAAAACATTTTTTAGGGAAATAGAAAAGTATCATTCCAGTTCCTACAATTTTTTAGACTAAATGACCTTGAATCATTTAGTGGATTGAACAGTGCCTTCCATCTTTGGGTCTCCACTTTGGGAAATGTGGTGATACCAACAGTATGTCATACAGAGGAGGCTTATGTTGGAAATAATTCCCATTAAATAGTTACTTATGACCTCTGTAATTGAGTGGCTGTTTTATAGTTTGACATACTTTGTGCTGTTTCACTCTTTTTCTCCCCGTGGTAGGCAATCGGCGTCCGATTGAATGAGCTGTGCCACGGGGAAAGTGAGAGCCCGGCCAACCTGCTGGGCCTCATTTATGATGAAGAGACGAAGAGGAGACTAAGAAAGGAGGATGAGGAGGAAGACTTTTTAGATGACAGTAAGGAGACTCCCTTTACTACAAGAACCCCTGCTTGTAAGAACCTCTGCTTTAGGAGCACTTAATATTTCTCTTTCCTCTTTCATATTCTAACCACCCACCCATGTCTCCCCACTGCACCTTTTCCCCTATTCCCTATGCATAGATGTAAAGCATGTGCATAAGCCACACAAAAAGAAGGCAAGAACCAGAAAGAGAAAACTGTAGATACAGGCAAAGAGTTGCAGACAATATGGAACATCCATTGCTTTGTAGTGTCTGATTCTTGCTCTTATACCAAGATTAACATTAGGCCTTTCTGAGAAAATGTAGTTGTGGAAAACGCTGTCCCAGAAGAGATTTGGTCAGGCTTTGTACTTTGTTATTGATCTTGGATATTAAAAAAAGAAAACTGAGACCAAAGAGAATTGAACATAAAATGCCTTCCTAACCACTGAACTATTGAAATATTTAATCAGAGTAATTACAGTGTTTAATGTGAATTTGAAATATTAAAGATTCAGGTTGCTAGAACTGTGAATGTCTGCTGTGATCTACTTATTAAAATTAGAATTGAGTCCCATCAGAAAAGAGTAGAGACAAAGAAATTCCTATACATCACTCTCCAACACCATTTTGTGCATACCTATGTTCTGTACCATACAAGCTTGTATATGTACCACTGCCTTTTATAGAGTATAAAATTCCAAGACAGTTATACAATTGGTAACATTATCTCATGAAGACAGTGAGGCCTCTTCCTCTTGACCTGTGGTTTGAAAGTCAGACTCCCTGATTAAACGTTAAGGATTTTGTCATTAGTTCAGTGATGACAAACCTACTTCTTTGTAGTCATGAAATGTAAAAGGATGGCTAGAGTATAATATTAGACAGAAATAAATATTAACCAAAGAAAGGGTATTGTCTTCCTTTCCATTTTCATACCAAGGATATTTTTGGCATTTTAAAAATCATTTTTGCCCTTTCTCAGACCTCATTAAATCAAATTTTCTTAGCTGTTGACAAATCACCAAATTCTGACATCGCTTGTTCAGCCTACCAGTGAAAGTTGGCCCCAACTCTTAAGTTCACAGGAATCTAGACTATCCTAGAATGACTCATGGACTTGGGTGTGATCCATAGGAGGACTTGTGGATTATCCAGCAATCACAGAACCTACTGAAAGGTTGCCAGAAGACATCTCCAAGCTGTCTTGGATCTCCTAGGGGTCCTTCAGAACAAAGAGGAGCTAAAGCAACATTAGATGGTTATATCCTCATTGGCCAAAATGAACTCTAATCTCCATGAGACCACATAAGTATCATTTACCTGTGTTATGCCTGGTATGTTAGTTTTCTGATGAGATCATGTAGAACTCAATCCTTGTTCATTTCAACAGATTATTTCAGGTGATAGTTACAGGAGAGCCTGGACTAAGACCAAGTTTCTAACCAGTGTTCGGTTATTTTTTAAAAATTATAACATCCAGGCAATTTCTAGAGTCATGTAGCTTCCATTGAATATAAAATTGGAATGTCAGGTTTAGTTCTACTTTCAAGACAATACATGGCTCATCTTGCATTTAAAATGTAATTATGTTTCCTCTAAGATCAGGAACAAAACAAGGATGCCCACTCTCACCACTTTTATTCAACATTGTACTGGAAGTATAGCCATGAAAATCTCATGATAAAGAGATAAAAGGCATCCACATTGGTAAGGAAGAAGAAAAACTGTCACTGTTTGCAGATGACATGATACTATATATAGGAAACCCTAAAGACTCTACAAAAAAACTGTTAGAACTGATAACTGGATTCATCATAGTTGCAAGATACAAAATTAATACAAAGAAATCTGTTGCATTCCTATAAACAACAAACTAGCAGAAAGAGAAATCAGGAAAACAATTCCAATTACTACTGCATCAAAAAGAATAAAATACCTAGGAATAAACCTAACAAAGGACATGAAAGACCTGTACCCTGAAAAGTATAAGATGCTGATGAAAGAAATTACAGAAGACACAAATAAATGGATATCTATCCCATGCTCGTGGCTAGGAAGAATTAATATTGTCAAAATGGCCATCCTTCCCAAATCAATTTACAGATTCAGTGCAGTCCCTATAACAATGGCATTTTTCAATGAACTAGAGTAACTAATACTAAAATTCATATATGGAACCACAGAAGACCCCAAATAGCCTAAGCAATTCTGAGAAAGAACGAAGCTGGGGATATTACATTCCCTGACTTCAAGCTGTACTACAAAGTCATAGTAATCAAAACAGTATGGTACAGGAACAAGAATAGACCCATTGATCAATGGAACAGAATAGAGAGCCCAGATATAAACCTACACATATATGGCCAATTAATATATGATAAAGGAATCATGAATGTACAATGGGGAAAAAACAGTCTCTTCAATAACTGGTGTTGGGATAACTGGAAAGCTATAGGCAAGAGAATGAAACTGGATTATTATCTAATTCCAAACTCAAAATGGATTAGAGACCTAAACATAAGACAGTAAACCATAAACTCTTAGAAGAAAACATAGGCAAACATTTTTTGAACATAAGCATGAAAATTTTTCCTGGACACATCTTCCTGGCAAGGGAAACAAAACCAAAAATGGGCCTACATCAACCTAAAAAGCCTCCGTAAAGCAAAGGACACCATCAACAAAACAAAAAGGCAACGCACAGTATGGTAGAATATATTCATAAATGATTTATCCAATAAGAGATTAACATCCAAAATTTATAAAGAACTCATATGACTCAATGTGTGTGATTAAAAATGGGCAGAGAACCTGAGCAAACATTTCTCCAAAGAAGAAATGCAGATGGACAACAGGCCCATGAAAAGATGCCCCACATCACTAATCATCAGGGAAATGAAAATCAAAACCACAATGAGATATCACCTCACACCAGTTAGAATGGCCACTATCCAAAAGACAAGAAATAACAAGTGTTGGTGAGGATATGGAGAAAAGGGAAACCCTCCTACATTGTTGGAAGGAATGTAAATTGGTGCAGCCACTGTGGAAAGCAGTATGGAGGTTCCCTAAAAACTTAAAGTAGAAATACCATACAACCTAATAACTCCACTTACAGGAATTTATCAGAAGAAAACAAAATCTGATTCAAAAATATATATGCACTCCTATATATGCACATTATATATACTAATCAAGCTACGGAAGCAGCCAAAGAGTCCACTGATAGATGAATGAATAAAGAAGAAATTATACATATATACAATGGAATGTTATTCAGCCATGAAAAAGAAAGAAATCTTGATGTTTGTTACCACATGGATGGACCTAAAGGATATTATGCTAAGGGAAATAAGCCAGAGAGAGAAAGACAAATATCATATGATTTCATTTGTATGAAGACTCTAAAAACAAAGAAAAACAGAAAGAAAAAAATAGCAGTAGACTCGTAGACACTGAGAGTAACTGATGGTTACCATGGATGGGGGTTGGATGGGTAGCTAGGGAGGGTAAAGGGGATAAAGAGGCACAAAATCTGAGTGATAATTTGGTCACGGGGGTGGAAGTGCAGCATGGAGAATATAGTCAATGGTTCTGTAACATCTTTCTATGTTGATAATAACTGGATTGTTACTCTATAGTTGCAGTAAGGATTTAATGTGTGTAAACTATCGAATCACTGTAAATATATAAATATATAAATAAATAAAAGATAATTATGATGCAAGTAAGTATCAATCTGCAAATTCAAGAAGAGTTTGTCTCTTGCATTCTTAATAAGAAGCAGTGTCCCCACCCACACATTACTTCTGGAGAAAAAATAATGGTTTTCATCAAGAAATGACAGCCAGATATTTTCAGAAAGAACACCTACTGTCAATATAAATCACGATATATATTTAATTCAATTAAGAACGCCTAATACACAGGAAATATTTTAGAGATATTTTTTAAGAATATGGATTTGTAATGATATTGTGATTGCTTGATTCATTTAAAATACATAACTTTTCCTTCTTTACGAGAAGCAGAACTCTATATTGCTTTGGTCTTCTTTTCTAAACACTGATAAATTATCAGTATTTTTCTGCATGATTATTAATGAGATGTATCTGAGAACTAATCCTGAGAATTTTAAAAGTCTCTATGATGTCACCTTGGCCATTATCTGCCTTTAGAGTAATATCCATTACTTGATCTATAATGGATGAAATGTTTTGCTCATTTAAAGACTGGTATTCTTCAGAGCAAGGAACATTTGCGTAGTTCTAGTGTAGCTATGCTTTAATAGGATAGGCTGACTTATATAAACTGTATGATAAAGGTGATAAAGTACATCTTGTCTATGCTGCAAAAACACATCTGAACTAGAGCTGAAATAACTTTACTACCCTCAGAACATCCAGTGAGACATCTCTCATAAAATGAGCTGACAGGATTTTTGTAGCTCCAAATCTAGCTCACCATCTTGTACAAGTCTAAATCTGATTGAATAGTAATGTGAAAATCTTGCAAGACTGCTTTCCATTTCTGTTTTCAATAAAAAGTATTTTTAGTTTAGTAGAGCTGAATTTTGCTACTCTGTGATGCCTTAAGGAGAATAATTTACTTATTACCTGACATTTTAATACTGAGGCACTAATTATAGAATTGCAAAATGGAGGAGAAGAGAGAGGGCTATATGGTAATGCATAGATAATGGTGCAGGGAATAGGTAAATGAACATGTGTAGCTAACACTCTCATAAGCAATCTCATTTGGGACATGTATAGGTAATATTCTCATATGCAATTTGATTTTACACATATATAGCTATGTTCATCGAACTGTGCCTTTCTCCTTTTTTTTATTGGTTTGTTTGTTTAAAAAAGAACCTTTCCTTCCGTAGGTACTGTGAACCCCTCTAAATGTGGCTGTCCCTTTGCCTTGAAGATGGCAGCATGCCAGCTTCTCCTCGAGATTACCACCTTCCTGCGGGAGACCTTTTCTTGCCTGCCCAGACCACGCACTGAGCCTCTGGTGGTGAGTAAAACAACATGCGTGTTAATGATCAGGCTACTCGGAGAAGCCAGACATGCAGCTAGGCTTTTAGTATTCATAATTCCCTCAAATGCCCAAAGGGCCAAATATATTATTTTAGAACTCAACAGATTTTCATATACAAAAAGGAAATCTCTTTTCTCTATTAAAAGAAAAAAAGAAAGAACTCTTAAATAGACCTTGAAATCGCTAAAGATAGCACCACTGGATAAAATGTTTGGTCACTGTCAGTTATGTTATGGATGTCTGAGAACCTTTAGGTCCCTTTGCTATGCAAACTGTGAGTGTTATGGCCAGCAGCCAGAATTCATTGGCAGAATTTTTTTCATACTAACTGCCCACAAATCCATATAGAAATGTGCTTGAGTTTCTCATTTTAAGGGATGGGCAAAAAGATTTGTTTAAGTGTTCAGCATGTAAACATCCCTAAACATATATTTTTATTCCTGTAGCACATTTTATGGATTATGGTTAGGCAGAAAAAGACCATACACGCGCGCACACACACACACACACACACTCCTATATCATCAAAGTCTGATTTGTTGAAGAGAGGACACAAATGCTATTCAAGAGCCATGAGTTTTCACTGAGTGTGTGGGACAAGGCCACACACGTAAGAGTGGATTTTCCTTGGCCTTTAATTCTGTAACAGGAAACAGGTTTCCAGTGGGTCTTTCATCACAGGCATCGTCCAGCCAGAGCTAAGGAAACACACAATTTTTTTCCCTTTACATAAGACTTAGACTATTCTACCAGAAAAGCTGTGACACTAACAATCCGTATGCTTCCATTTCAATAAATTTTTACAATTCACCAGCTCTCCTGCCTTTTTAACCAAATTCAGCGTAACCTAGGCCGTATTCCCTGAGGGGGACAAAGGAATAAGTGCTCTGGTATCCCTGTTTTCCAATGTCTGGAAAACCCACTTTTTCATGCTGTAAAACATAAAATGGGTATTTTCAAGTTGCAAAAATTCATGAGTAGAATATGTGTTTTCAAGAAGAATGTACCCATATTTGAACTGTGCAACTGCATTATTTGGATATTGGAGAGGTAAGTTCCTCTCACTGCCCTTGTTTAATTTCATATTAACCTGGGCCTTTAATTTCATGGATTAACACTACCCTATAAAATCAAAAAAAGGCCACCACACAATACATGTATTTAGCTTAAAGTCAAGTGTGATAAAATGCCTGACCTGCAGACCTCTGTCAGTGTGGTCCTGAAGCCTTCATAACAGTACAGTGGTACATCTACTTTCAAATCTTCAGATTTTTATTAGTCACCATTTTGATTCATTGTGATTAAAAAAAAGAGTCTTTTATTTTGACTCAGTTATTGTCCCCCTTTCAACTCTTTAAAGCTATGATTTAATGTTCCTTATTGTAACTAATTTCATTTATTAAAAAATTGATCAAATCTTAAAAAAAAATACTATATAATGAACTGTAAGACTAGTAGGAATGCCATGAAATTAAGCTAAAACAGAACCTGCAGTCACTCAGTCAGAGAGGAAAGCTTTCACAGCTATATCAGCTTTAACAAGGTCTCAGATCTTTTTTTATTAAGATTTTCACTGTCAAATGTAGGTTTATGTATGTGTTAGGATGTGATCTTTGCAAAAAAAATAAGGAAGGAACTTCTTCTCATGTCTAAATCTCTAACTATAAATTGTACTGAACAATCTTACAGGCTAAGTGCAGAATAATAAAAGTATAAGATAGTAAAGTAGTCACATTAGAAGCTATATATATTCTAGAATCTGAGGCTTGAGATAAGAGAAAAGCAACCTGAAAAAAGGAGAAGGAACAGATCAGAAACAAAGTTTCTCCCAAGAAAAGTGTTTCTGATAGAAATGCCATAAAGCCATTTCCAAAATGGATGAGATTTTCATGTGAAATATTTGTTTGAAAAAGCCCTAGTTATATCCAGAATATGGGAGAGAAACCAAAAGAACCTGAAGTATAATAATTAAAATGAAAGTTAATTTGTTTAACCAGTTATTTCCCAGGGTCAAGAAATCACAGAGGCAGCTCACTGGATTGGTGGGGAATGGAAGCAAAAGGAAGGGAAATGTGATTATCAAAGGGTTTTAAAAGTTAAAACAAATACAGTCTTACCAACTTGAAAGTTTTTCCCCAGCTAGATCCCTAGATGCAACTTAATAGGCTGTTGCTTTTTTTTTTCAAAATAGAACTTCTGATAGCAATTTTATTCACTGTTGTCATAAACTATACTAATACTATCTTTAAAAAAGAAAACAGCATTTTTACAAGATTTATAATCTAAGAGAAAATAATAAAATTTTTCTCTAAAATTAATTTTCATACTTGAGAACAACAAATATTTTTAAAAGGAGAATTTTGTGTGTAGAGCTGCTGGTCCATTCACATATTTCTCAAATGAATTAGTGAAACCAATAACCAAGAGCCAAGCAACATGGAATTAAAAAAAATACAGCCGACCCTTAAACAACACAGGTTTAAACTGCTCAGGTCCACTTGCATGCATTTTTTTTCAGTAGATACACTGGGAAATTGTTTGATGATTCGAGACAATTTGAAAAAACATTTTCTTTTCTCTAGCTGACTTTATTATAAGAATACAGGACATTGTACATAAAACATATAAAACGTGTTAATCAACTGTTTATGCTACTGGTAAGGCTTTCAGTCAACAGTAGGTTATTAGTTAAGTTCTTGGGGAGTCAAAAATTATATGCAGACTTTTTACTATGTGGGGGTTGGCATCCTTAACTCTCAAGTTGTTCAAGAGTCAACTGTAGTTCCCATCCAAGCATAGAAGAGTCCATAATAATAAAGAAAATGGTAGTAAGAAAGTCTCTGTATATGTACATTCATTCATTAGAGAAAACATATTGGATACTTTTGTGTATGATTGTGCTAGAGGCTATCCCAAATGTGCCAACAGGATTTAACAAATCAGTTTAGAAAGAGTATACTGCTGGATTCCAAATGTCCTAAAGTTAAAAAATCAGAAGCAAAAGACAATTCACATATATCAACACTGATGAGTATTTATGGAGGGTAAGACTATGAACAAGGTGGTATGATGGTTGGAGGGTTAGGGGTGATACAGAGATGATTATATTTTGACAGGAGAACCAGCACATAAAAAATTATTTCCTGAAGCAAAATATAAGAGGAGCCCTGAAAAAAAAACGCTGAGGGTCATAGTTGGCCAAAGAAGGGGCTGGAAAAATCTGAAGAACCTTCCTGGAAGAGGTTAATTTGAATGAAGCTTTGAAAGATAGGTGACATGTTGACAAGAAGATAAAAGGAGAAATTGGAAGAGATAGCTACTTTTGAGAATCAGAATTGTTATATTATTACTTTTTGTCCCAACTAGGAAATTTATCTGATTAAATTTGGCTAACAAAATGGAAAGTAGATTGGGTTCTTTTTTTCCTAAAAGGGATTAATTTCAGGGAAGCAATTAGATTCCTAGAATATGTTTTGACAGTGTTAAATAAATCCTGTGTAGTTCTTCTATTTTTCTACATGAGATATAATTTTCTGGAAAACCAAAGTGTAACTTCTGTTCTTAATCTGAAGGGAAAGGAAGAAATAATATGTAGAGTCTAAAGTTTCATTTATTAATAACAATTATAATCATGCAATTTTAATCTTGGTGCAAACTGGTTTTTTAAAAATATTTTTTGTTTCTATATCTATTTGAATCTAAGGGCTTTATGTCATAACTTGTAAAAATGCATAAAAAATAAAGCTAGCAATTTATATATCTTTCATTTATCAGGTCATCCAAAGGAGTTTTATAGATTAATAATTAAATAAGATCTTCAGCGTGAAGGAAGTCTCCATTCAGAGAACAGGTCAAAGTTTCAGTTTGGGGTCTTACAATCCAAACTTCTACTAAACACTTTTGCTCCCCAAAGCTTACCTTAGGGTGCAGGCTCATTCCGTTCATAAGCAGATAGCAATGGAACTCTTACAGTGAGGTCCTCCTAGAAGGGAGTGAGAAATTCCTCCAGTGTGTGATCCTATTTTGAGCCTTTGCCCTCACATATGAGATTTCCGAAGCCCCAACTGTCTTTCTCCATTTGTTTGCCAATCTAAGTTTAATACTCAAGACAATACTCCCTACTGAAGACAATACATCACCTCTGTATTTATTTCCTATTTCTGCTGTAACAAACTACCAGAAATGTAGTTGTTTAAAACAGCACAAATGTATATGGTTCTGGAGATCAGAAGTACGACACAGGTCTCACCAGGCGGAAGTCACGGTGTTGTCAAGGCCGCTGTCCTTTGTGGGGCTCCAGGAGAGACTCTATGACTTTGACCCCTTCTGTCTTCTGGAGGCCCCCTTGTTTGTTGACTCATGGTCCCTTCCTCCATCTTCAAGCCAGTAACTTAACATCTATCTCATTTTCCATAATTGTATTTTCCTCTGACCATAGCCTGGAAAAGTTCTCCACTTTTAAGGATTCATGTGATTAGTTGGGCCCCTTCAGGAAAATCTCCCATCTCAAGATCTTTAACCTAAATCTACATGTACAGTGTTCCTGTCGCAATGTAAAGTAACATATTCACAGGTTCCGGGAATTAGGGCAAGGGCACTTTTGGGGGTCCATTATCTCCAAGTCGGATTTCCCAGCTCCCATCTCTGTCTCACAGTCTTGGAATTTATCACTTGTTTGCTCCCAGTTGGACTCAAGATCCTGTGTTCCCTTAGAGCAAGAACCATTTCTTATTTATTCCGCAGTACCTAGCACACTTATACTTGATACACTCAATGCATGATTATTTAATAAACAGTAAATCCCAAAGATGCAGTTAATTGTGGACGAAGAGAAGGTGAGGAAGCTAATTCTGGATTTGAACAGAGGTCTGTGCTTTTGAAAAATGAAGCATGTGAGGAAAAGGGAAAACTATGAATAAGGGAAGGGTTTTTTTTTTTTAATTCAAGAAAAGTTGTCATGGTCGCAATGTGAAATTGACATTAGGTAAAGGGGAATCCAGCTATTAAAATGCAGTTGTGTGATATTCACAATGGAGGCAGGTTTGCCATGAGACCAAGCAGTGCTGGGGAGATGCCAGCATTCACATGCTCCTCACTCACATTTCAGGACTTGGAGAGCTGCAGACTTCGTCTGGACCCTGAGTTGGACCGGCACAGATATGAAAGGAAAATCAGCTTTGCTGGAGTCCTAGATGAAAATGAAGACTCAAAAGATTCCCTCCACAGTAGTAGCCACACCCTCAAATCAGATGCAGGTGTTGAGGAGAAGAAAGGTATGGAAAAGCAACAATTTTTTTCATGTTTTAGGGTTCCTCATAGGATATTTGGTCTGGGATCTAAATTACAGAACTGTGCCCCCAAAGAAGTTCAGAATCGATGGTTGGGTACAGTACTGTGTCCATGAGGTAGAAAACCACACTATTTATGGGTTAGACACTGCAGTCAGAGATGCTCACACTTTAATTCCAGCTCAAGAACTCTCCATGTCCTATTGAATCTAAGATGCCATGAGTCATTAGATGAACCATTATTTTATGTAGCAATAAAAGAGGAAAAATACTCCGTTTGGCTCTTCTGTAATACCTTCTTATCACTCAGTTTTGTGTTTTGTTCTTACTAAAAGAGGACCTTCAGACTTCATTAGATGTAGATTTTTATCAATACATATCATTCCTGTGCAGCCAAAAAAAAGGAAAGTGTAAGTAAAACTGGTTAAAGTTTTTCTAAACTATCTGCAATTCAGAGTTCAGATTTCTTAAATGTTTTCAACTCAGAATTGTCAATGTCCATGTTTTTCTATATGATAATGTCCTCTGGATCTTCAGAACATTAGTAATTACATCATTTCTTAAATGAATCTATAAAAAAGCAAAGCTGTTGGTGCTAGTTACTTAAGCCAACATGCAGTTGTATGAAGCTAGGCTACCTTCAGGAACATTGCCAAACACATCTGACTTACCACCTCACCCACTCCTCCAACCAACTACCACTGGGCTCCTCGGAGTTAAAAGACCTTTTCAGTTACTTTTGTTGCTGGTACTTTAGATGTTCACATGGACATGAGCAGTAACAATGTGTCACAACTTCTACCCTGCACTACTGATCTTAAGATGTCATCAATTGTGAGACAAATCTCAATTTCAGGTATGTTAAAAGGTGAAAAAAATGTGCATCTCAAAATGGTGAAATACAGTAACTAGTTTGTTACCTTGTCCAAGTTACTTTAAGCCACAGATTTCTTCTCTGTAAAATTAGGTTAATGCCACCTACCACACTGTGATGTTGAAAGCTTTAAATGAGACGATTTAAGTAATGCATAAACAGTGTCTGGTACATAATAGGTACATAATAAATTAAATTGTCATTCTTGTTTTTCTTTTATATCATGACCGTAGAGATTAGAACCCATGCAGAAAATCCCAAATATGAGCTTAAGTAAAGATTGCAGAGTTTTAAGTACTCTCTAAGGGCTTCTTTAAACTGTTAACTTCTCTGATTTTTGCTATTTCTTAGGTTCCATTGCCCTTCAATTTTTTTTCCAATGAATTTCAACTAGAAGAACATCAGTACATTTGTAATAAGAATTAAAGATGATTTTATGCATTATGAATTTTCTAGTGTACTATAGACAATGGCCCTGTAAATACTGGATAACTTAAGGAATGAATGATTCTTGGAAGGAATAACTCAAATAGGGAAAACATAAAATATTTTAAATCTTGTAAGGAATGGATATACATTGAAAATTTTTTTAATATTTAAAAATCAGATTGTTGTTATGACATTTTGAAAAGGCAAATGAATCACTGTATTGAATTTTTGATGAACCAAGTATTTGTCAGCCAAGTCTTAGCAATTTCTGAATAGGAAGAAGTATCGAGTCAATATTTTTTTTAAACATTACTGCTTCAGACAAGGATAACTACATATGATGAGAAACATCTATCTTTTAAACCTATTCCAAGGGGATTTTTTTTGCCCATTCAGAATTATTATGCTGATTATTGTTTAAAGTAGCTGAAATAAAAATTCCCAATACTAACATGGTTAAACTTGAGCAGAGTAAATTTAAAAAATCTACAACATTAAAAAAAATCAGATGAATTTCTAAGAATACTTATAATTTCATGATTGTCACTTATGTAAATTGTGTATCTTCAAACACACAAATGCTTAGTATTTTTTCTCCTCACAGAAAGACTATGCTAATATATGAAACTTGTTTAATAAATAAAGAACATAAAACTGAAACTATAAATAAAATAAGAACATTTTCATAAAATACCCTTTATTAGTGGGCAAAAATCTTCCTGAAGTTTCCCTAAATATTCCTTAATCCTTTTGACAAGTTGACACCAGCTGCTAAAGCTGATGTGAAAATCAGGACCACAAAGGCCCTGCTGACTTAGATTATTAACATTGTATTTAAAATTTCATACCATCTGTTTTTTTTTTTTTTTTTTTTTTTTTAATAGAATTTATTTTATTATCATTAATCTACAATTACATGTGCAATAATACGGTTATTAAACTACCCCTTCATCAGGTCCCCCGCACCAACCCCATTACAGTCACTGTCCATCAGCGTAATGAGATGCTACAGAATCACTACTTGTCTTCTCTGAGTTGTACTGCCCTCCCCGTGCCCCCCCAACATTATATCTGCTAATCGTAATGCCCCTTTTTCCCTCTCATCCCTCCCTTCCCGCCCATTTTCCCCAATCCCGTTCCCTTTGGTGACTATTAGTCCGTTCTTGGGTTCTGGAGTCTGCTGCTGTTTTGTTCCTTCAGTATTTTTTCTTTGTTCTTATACTCCACATATGAGTGAAATCATTTGATACTTGTCTTTTTCGGCTTGGCTTATTTCACTGAGCATAATACCCTCTAGCTCCATCCATGTTGTTGCAAATGGTAGGATTTGTTTTCTTTCTTATGGCTGAATAGTATTCCATTGTGTATATGTACCACATCTTTATCCATTCATCTACTGATGGACATAGGTTGCTTCCATTTCTTGGCTATTGTAAATAGTGCTGTGATAAACATGCATCTGTCCTTTTCAAACTGGGCTGCTGCATTTCTTAGGGTAAATTCCTAGGAGTGGAATTCCTGGGTCCAAATGGTATTTCTATTTTGGTTTTTTGAGGAACCTCATACTGCTTTCCACAATGGTTGAACTAATTTGCAGTCCCACCAGCAGTGTAGGAGGGTTCCCTTTTCTCCACATCCTCGCCAACATTTGTTGTTGTTTGTGTTTTGATGTTGGCCATCCTCACTGGTGTGAGGTGATATCTCATTGTGGTTTTAATCTGCACTTCTCTGATGATTAGCGATGTGGAGCATCTTTTCATGTGCCTGCTGGCCATCTGAATTTCTTCTTTAGAGAAGTGTCTATTCATGTCCTCTGCCCATTTCTTAATTGGATTATTTGCTTTTTCTTTGTTGAGGTGCGTGAGTTCTTTATATATTTTGGATGTCAACCCCTTATCGGATATGTCATTTATGAATATATTCTCCCATACTGTAGGACATCTTTTTGTTCTACTGATGGTGTCCTTTGCTGTACAGAAGCTTTTCAGCTTG
>JAVSCE010021559.1:0-149479 GCA_032199065.1 Smutsia gigantea
AAATATATTTTTTGAAAGTATTATGAATCTGTTTTTTATATCACTTTGAGAAAAAGAGAACAAACAAGATGAGCCCCACATGCACTCAAGCTTTTTGTCTGGAGAGACCTTCCCTACTACACTGTAGTAAGTTGAAGTACAATCTTAGTACCACAGCCTCATTGAACTGAGGCAGAATATTGTGGTTTAGGGCAGCTAAAGTGGTTGAAATTAGTGGAGTGGGTACTACCCTTCCCTAAAGAGAAAAGAGTATACTACCCTTCTCTAAAGAGAAAAGAGTGTAGAGAGGGAGCTTTCAGAAATCTGCAGAGGGTTCCCCATGTTTCTGTGACTGAGGGATAATTTGCACATGGGGAAAGGAGACTACTAGAAGGCTAGTAGAGAATCACCACCATAGGAGGGCTAAGAGCTAAGAAAAATATCAGAGACTGTGAAGTGCTGAAAAACTGGAGTTCTAGCCTGGAAAGTGATATAGATTTCTCCAAACTCTTTATGCATTCAGCTAGGACTGTAGACACTTCAAGACTTGGGAGAAAAGAGTATGTCTTTGCATATGAACCAAACCCTAAGAGAAAGGAAAAAACTAAAACATATATGAACTAACAAAGAATAAAACCAAGCCAGACAGTGTAGAAATAATGGGTCAGTAATTTAACTGCCTAAAAGAAGAAACAAAACTATGCACATTTAAAGGTGTTGCAGTCTCACTGCAACATATATCCATAGCATCCATCATACAGGAAAACAATGAATGAGTCTAAAAGGAGCAGTAAATTGTAATCCACAATATAACATTAACAAGCATTAAAGAGGCAAGAAAATAACCAATAATCAGTAGAAAAAAATCATGACTAAGAATTAGCACAGGATTGTTAAAGTAGTTACAGTAATTTTTTTCATGTATTTTAGAGTGTATGATGAACAATGAAATAACAGGTTACATAAAGATCACTCAAGCAAACTACTAGGGATAAAAAATATACAAAATGAAATGAAAAATACAGCAAATTTGATTAAATGCAGATTGAAGAATCTATAAGATTAATGAAGATGCAAAAATAAAAAAGACTAACAAAATGAACAGAATTTCATATTATCTGTGGGCATTAAGAATTCCAGCATTTGTGTAAATTGAGTGCCAGAAGTTGGAGAGGGAGGAAAAACAATTTCAATAATAGCAGTTGTTGTTTTTTTCAAATGTGATGACAACTACATATGCACAGATTCAAGAAACTCAACAAACTCCAAACAAAAAAATTAGGAAAGAAACTATACTAGGAACATCATAATAAAGTTGATGAAAGTGTGTAGTAAAGAAAAATCTTCAGCCAGAAAGAACTATGACTCATGAAGGAGAAAACATAAGAATGACAGCAGCCTTTTAACCAGAAACCACATAACAAAAGATGAAGGAATGGTATTTTTAAAGTAACAAAAGAAATTTAAAAAATAAATAAAAACACTACTGACCTATATTTCTATATTGTAACTCTGGGGGAAAATCCCAGGACAAAGTACCTTTGAAACTGAAACCAGTCAAAGGGATAAATAAAGTAGAAGAAACCCATTTACAAGAGAGATTGGATTAAAGATGGCAGCATGAGAGGTGACACAGAGACCTCCTCATAAAACCACATATAATACAAAATTATAATTAATACAACTAATCCTGAAAGAGCAACAGGAAAGAATGCTGCACCAGACTGCATACACCTGGAGAAAAGAGCAGACCTCACGGAACAGGGTAAAATACCAAAGCTGTGACCCAGCGGGCTTCAAGCCCATCCCCACCCAAGCTCACTGGTGGGAGGAAGAGAAACAGAGCAGGGAGGGAGTGGAGACCTGGGACTGCTGAACACCTAGCCCTGGAGATCCGCTCTGGGAGCACAAACCCACATTGCGTGGTGCTCTGGTGATTAGTGGGGTTGGAAAGCTAAGACAGGTGGAATACCTGGAGAGACAGAGATTCCAGCTGCTGGTGGAAAACAGGAATTCATATTCGGCTGAGCTGGGTGGGCAGTCTGAGAGACTTCCTAACAGTGAGAGGGCTGCTAAAGGGGCAAGGACTGCATAGAGCTTACTGCTCAGGAGAAAGGACAGGTAGACAAAACCGTTCAGGTGCACTCTGCCCAGCAGGTAGGGAACTTAAAACGATCTTCAGGCATTCCATCCCCCTGGCTGGCTATGCAGATCCAAGGCCCTCCACTGTGATATGCAACCTGCTGTGTCTTCCTCCAGGCTAGCCGGCACCTGGCTCGCACACTGGCAGCCCCTGCCCTGGCATCAGGCCAGTGAAAGGGAAATCCCGTCTATGGCAGCTACAAACACAAAGCACAGAGGCATACAACTGTGTATTCGGCCAACTGGTTCTGGCAGTGGAGACAGACATAATAGCCAGGAAACAGGAAAAAGCTCTTTCCTCACCCCAGGCACCAGCACACTTGCCTGTGATCCCCCATATCACTCCAGGGGCTGAGCAGCTCCAGAGAGTAGAGATTCTGGGCACTAAAGGGTGCCACATACAAATATGAAACAACATAGGAACCTTATTCAAAGAAAAATCTCAACACCAGATACAGGACAGAGTGAGATTGAATTAATAAATCTTCCTTAAATATGCTCATGGAGGTACAGAAAAATATTCAAGAACTCAGGAATTAATTTAGGACAGGAGCCCTGGATACCTCTTAGGTGTCTGCAAAATGCGGCTGTCCTCCTGGCAACTGAGAGCAGAGGCAAGCTGCCCTCCAGGAACCAGGATTTCGGGTGGGGACCTTTCCCCAGCACCCATCAGACCAGTTAAAGGAAATGCCTAGGCTCCTGAGGCGCCTAACCCCAGGGCACGTCTTGTGCACAGTCCAGGAGCTGGGCTCACATTCCAGGGCAGGACAGATGGCGGGAGGGGTCTTTAATTAAAGTCCCACGCAGGTCTGACCTGGAGCTCTGGCCTTGACCTCTGCCCGGTCGCTTAAGTCAGGGTCATGCCGCTGGATTCCTGGGGCCCCGACAGTAGGAGGGACACATCCCGATGGGATTTCCAGCCTTCCCCCCTGACCTGGAGCTCTGGCCTTAACCAGGAGAGGAAGAGCAGATGTGAGCTCTGCTGCCGCCTCTGCCGCCTCTGCCGCTTGTCCTCGGCCAACACTGAGCTTGCTGAAATGGAAAGGGAATCCCACGGGTGCCTAATTAGGGTGAGGAGGCAGCAATTAAGCATAACAGGATCCTAATGAAGCGCTATCCGAGACAAGAAAGGCAATTCTGAGAAGACGTGGGTGCCAGAAAACAGGTCCAGCCACGTAAGAGCGAAGAAGAGACTGAGGACACAGCAGCAGCGATAACCGGCAAGCGGCGCCGAGAGCTAAGGCTGCGCGTGTGCAACACAAGCCACACGCTTGATTTCATCTCCCACTCTGTAAGCCTGCGCGCTGCTTTCCCCTCCGGGTAGGTGGGCTTTCACACAACGTTGCTCGCCGAAGAGCTCCGGAGACTGCGCATGCGCATCAGGTTTGGGAGGCTGTGCACGATGCCAGCCGTGAGCTCTAGGTGGAGTCATCCCTCCAGCCGAGACGAGTACGCAAGCGCAGAGGTGCGCACGAGAGAAGGGCGGGCACGCGCCGCGGGCATGCGCCGAGCGGGGTGAGACGGCGGCTCAGCGGGGTCATCCAGACGCAGGCGCAGTGCGGTGTTTGTCTGCCGGACTGACGGGTGGCCGGGCGGTGCGCGGCGGCGGCGGGGAAGATGGCGGCGTCCTCCCTGGAGCAGAAGCTGTCCCGCCTGGAAGCAAAGCTGAAGCAGGAGAACCGCGAGGCCCGGCGGAGGATCGACCTCAACCTGGATATCAGCCCTCAGCGGCCCAGGCCCAGTAAGCACGGCGGCTTGGGGGAGGGGGCGGGCGGGGCGGGGCGCGCGCCGCGGGAGGCCCCGCCCCCGCAACCAGGCCCCGCCCCCGCTTCCGGGGCGCTCTTGCTCCTCCTCTTCCCCGCCCCCCGCTGTCGTCTCACGGGGAGAGGGTCACCGTGACCCGGGGGCGTGGGGACTGCGGGCTCCTGGGCGGCCCCTCCCAGCCTGGGGGTTCACCCTTGCGGGGTCTGGGAGCCTTGTTGCCCGGCCCCAGGCGAGGCTCCCCCCACCTGACCCACCCCCGTCCTCGGAGCCGCTGTCACCCACGTTGAGTCGCGCACCCCCTACACCACGAGACCGCGACCACATCCAGGTCCCCCGCAAACATGCACACATCCCTTCTGACCAGATGGGTCCACGCCTGCTGGCCCCCTCCCCACTGTTTGCACGTGGGTCCTTGTCATGTGGGTTCAGCGATGATCCACTCACACATGCACACCTGGCCTGGGGACACCAGAGATCACTTGGGCGCATGTAACCCTATTTCTCTGACCAGGTGATTCATCCCCTTCCTCTCTGTGACTGTGTCTGCCTGGCCTGGGACCTTGTCATGGGGCTTCGCCGACCCCCTCCCACACCAGCACCAGGCCCCATCTTCTGTTACTGCCACCATCTTGTGATGGGTCCCTCCAAGTATACTCCCCCAACCCCCCCACCTGGCCACTTTGTCGCCAGGGTTCAAGTGACTTACCCCCCAGCCCCACCTGGCCGGGGACACCTGAGGCCAGTGTGACGTCCGTCCAGGCATGCCAGCACACGTACACCGGCCCTGTGATCCCACCGTCTCAGTGCTCACCTCCCTGGCATTTTGTCATCTGGAATCAAGAGCTGTCCCCACCGCCAACAGCCACACCAGGCCTGGAATCATTTCTGGTCTCCTTGTTACCGCCCCCCCGGCTCCCCAAGCCTCTCCACTGGAGGGCATCAGATTCTCCCCTCCCCACAGACCTGGTGCACAGGACTTCCCCCCGCCATGTGCTTTCTGTGTGCCTCTCAACCAGCAAGTTGCTCTCCCGTGTGTTTTCTGATACGGTCCTTGCAGATATCCAGGTCCCTGTGGTGTCCTGACAGGAGGGGGAGGACCCCCCGTTATCTGGGTACCCCACCCTCTTCCTGCTCACCCAGCCTGACCACAGCTCACACATCCCCAATACCTGTGTGGGGTGTCCTCTCCCTTTTCTGACCTGGGATGACATGGGTTCCTCCCTGGAGGCGGGCTGTTAGGGGGCTCAGAGAAAGCGCCGAGGCAGTGATGCTGGGCTGGGTGCAAGGCCTAGGGCGCCACACGGGGTGACTTTCCCGGGTGCAGAGCCAGGCGCGGCGAGGCCTCCGGTGGGCAGGCCCCAAGGAACCCCCTCCAGACACCTGTGTCTGTCAGCCATGCCATCCTCCCCGCCCTCCATCTCTGTCGTCTGTACCCATCTCTGCAGTTTGGCGCCTCCCCTCCCTCCCCACCTCCTCCTCGTTATGATATGATTTCTTTTCTTTTGGACAAATCAGTTGTTTCTGTTGTGATTTATCGTAGTGTTGTTTTTTTTCTTCCTTTTCCCCATCCAGTTATTGTGATCACTCTAAGCCCTGCTCCTGCCCCGTCCCAACGAGCAGGTACCAGCCTTTTTATCATCGCTGCTTGGACATCTGCACCATTGACTTAACCGCTGCCCCGCAGAATGCCACCCCCACCCCCATGCTGTGTGTGCGCGTGCGTGCATCTCCTGTCTCTCACTCTTTCTCCTTCCACACCGTCAGTGTCTGGCCCTCCGGCCCCTGCCTCAGTGAACTCTCCCTTCCCGCTCCGCCCTTCCTCTCAGACTCAGGTTTGGACCCCCTGGAAGAAGAAGCGGGCTCCCTCACTGATGGGGAGTCTGCTGCCTTCAAGAGGGTCCCGCGTGTGCGTGCGGGCACGTGTGTGTGAGTGAGGGACAGATGGGTGCGCCAGGCAGGTGGACCAGCCTGCTGATTCATTTCAGCACTTCAGCGAACACACATTGTCCCCTGTGTGCTGCGCCTGTTCTGGGCACTGAGGGGCTGAGTCTTCCTTGGGCAGCTGACACTCTGGTGCGGGCAGGGGGCAGGGGGCAGTGGTGGGGGTGCCATGAACAGTGAGCACCTTCAGGGCTGGGGGCAACTGCGGAAGGTGAGGAAGCTGTGAGAAGAGGGCAGGGCCGGGGGGTCCTGCAGGGGGGCGGTCGGGGGAACCTCTGGAGAAGGTGGGATTCCGGCGAAGTCGTGGAAGGTGGGCGAGCACGTGAACGGAGGCGGAGGCCTGAGCACAGGGGCCAGGCTGCGGGTGGGATGCACGCGGATGTCCTGGCCTGGAGGGGCTTGTAAGTGCACTGGGCTGGCTAGTGCACGTGTGACTGGCTGTGTGTGTAAGGCGGTGGGGACTGGCTGTCCTGGGGGCTCTGTCTGGCCTGTCGCCTGCCTGACTGCACGAGTATGGGGGTCTGTCACGTCGCGCGCGTGTGTGTGTGTGTGTGTGTGTCGTGCGCGCGCATCGGGCTGATAGCCTGGTGCATCTGGGGCCTCCGTTGGCCCTGTGTTCCCGTGCGTTCTCTCTCTCTGCCTCTTGCTGTCACTCTGCCCTCCTAACCTGCTGTGTGGCCCCATCACCCCCTCTGTGATCTCTGTTCTCAGGGCCTCTGTGTCCCTCCCCCTGTTCCTTAGCCAGCCGACACCAACCCCCCTCATATCCCCACCGGGCTTCAGTTTGAGGGGCCTGCTTGAAGCCTCTGTCCCTCTGAAGTCTTTTCCCCAGGCTTGGGGGCAGCCCTCAGGGCTGGGTGGACCTGGTGAGGGAGGAGTCCCATTGGGGCACTGAGGGGTGTCAAGAGGGTCGGAGTGTGGTCCTCATCCCAGAGCTCTTGACAGGATGACCGCCCTGCCCCCCCCCCAGCCAGGAAATGAGAACCTAGCAGTGTCACCAGGATCCGGGTGCAGGGGGAGCATGGGGGGGTCCTAAGGCTCCCCTGAGGTTGTTGAGCCACAGAGGGAGGGATCAGGACGGATTCTGGCCACAGCAGAGGCGAGGAGGAGCAGCGAGACACAACAGTGGGCTGGGCTGCCAGGATGGCACCCAGGAGTCATGGCCTCCCGGCCAGTGGAGCTGCTGGGCTTGGCCATGACCCCGTGTCCCTGGAGCTCTTCCTTTGCTCCTCCCAGGCCCTAGCAGGCCCTGCACCCTCCCCAAGGCTGCAGACCAGTGTCATAGACCTGCTCCCTCGCTCTGGCTGCAGTCAGGGTACCAGGCAGCCAGCTGCCAGCAGCTCAGGCATGCATCCCTGCCTGTGGGTCCCGGGCCCACATCACCAGATGCCTGCAGAATTGGTGGGGGGAAGGTGGGCCAGGCAGGAGCTACCGAGACGGGCAGCAGCTGGGGCCCTTTTTCCACCCTCCCTGAGAAGGCGAGCCTTGGAGCGTGCCTATAGCCGGCGCCCTTCTGACAGGTGCCCCTTCTGGAGTGTCAGGGCCTCTGGGGCACAAGGGGTCGGTGAAGAACCATCCCTCCTCCAGGGGCCACCCCAGCCTCTGGTCCCCAACACTGTTGCCAGCCTAGCCAGGGAGGCTCCTAGCCCTTTGGGAAACTGCTGTCCTGTCCCAGGCCTCTCTCTGGCCTGTCTCTGCAGCACCTCCTCTGGGCAGCTAGGCCCCAAGCCTCGGCTCCCGTCTGTCTGTCTGTCTCCTGACGCCCAGCCCCCTAATGCTGCCTGCCCGTCCCGGGGTGCCCGCTGCCTGCCCCGCTGCCTGCCTGCCTGCCTGTAGCATGCCCAGGCTGTCTGCATGCAGGCTGCTGGGAAGACCCAGATGCCCCTGGCTGGCCCAGCACCCCCTCTCAGCCCCAGTGGCCCCTGGGGGGGCTGTGCCACCTGGGCCCCCTCGCCTGAGGGACCCTGCCCGTCCTGGGCTCCTGCCCCCATCCCTGTCGTCCCCAGCTCCACAGGCTGTGCTGGGAGGCTCAGAGATGAGCCTGCTGGCCAGAGGGTGGCCCTCCCTGACCTAGGAATAGAACGTGGGGCAAGGTGGTCACAAGCCTGTGTCCCTCGCCCTCTGGCTCCCCAGGGTGGTCTGCCTGGTTCTGGTTGGCAGCCAGGTTCAATGCTGCCAACAGGGCCAGAGCCCAGGCTGATCCCGATGGGCATTCCCTCCTCCCCTGGTCCAGAGTGTGGGCCCCGGGGCCCTGGGCCTGCTGCCTGGGTGGGGGTGGGGAGGCAAGGGACACACCAGGGAGGCAGCCTCAGGCCTCGGTTCTCTGTGAGCATAGACTTGGGGACACGGCCTCAGCCTCTGGGGACCACGCCTCCCCACCAGCCCACCAGCCCCTTCCAGGTCAGTGGGGTGGGAGAGGGCACCCTGAGAATGGCCCAGGGGAGGGGAAGGAGACCTCAGTTCTTGTAGCCCAGCAGGGTGGGGGGGCTCTGCTGGCCTACCTGAGGGATGTCAGGGAGGGGGGGACCGGAGTCTTGAGTCCCCCGGAGTGCCAGCCCTGCAGCTGGGGCCAACTGGGGGCTAACCCCCTCCCTGCCCCTGGTTCTCACCACCCCAGCCCTGCAGCTCCCGCTGGCCAATGATGGGGGCAGCCGCTCGCCATCCTCCGAGAGCTCGCCGCAGCACCCCACGCCCCCGGCCCGGCCCCGGCACATGCTGGGGCTCCCGTCCACCATGTTCACCCCCCGCAGCATGGAGAGGTGAGCCCTCACAACAGGCCAGCTGGCCAGTGGGGGGGGTCTGCAGATTGGTGTTGGGGGGCTAAATCTGTGGGAATCTCTGGGTGCTGGGACCGGGTGGCCTGGGAGTGGTTGGGGCCCTGTCTACTGGCACCTGTTCCTGTGCCCCCAGCACTGAGATTGACCAGAAGCTGCAGGAGATCATGAAGCAGACAGGCTACCTGACCGTCGGGGGCCAGGTACCACTCTGCACGGCCCCTGGGGGGTGGGCAGGCCCCGCAGGGGGACAGGATTCCCTGAGGGAGGCGGGCCGAGGCCCTGTGGGCCCTTCAGCCCCGGCTGTCCTTGCCAGCGCTACCAGGCAGAGATCAACGACCTGGAGAACCTGGGCGAGATGGGCAGCGGCACGTGCGGCCAGGTGTGGAAGATGCGATTCCGGAAGACGGGCCACGTCATCGCTGTCAAGGTGAGCCCCGCCCCGCCCCTCGCTGGTGGTCCCGGCCCCGCGGCCAGAGCTAAGGCTCCTTCCTTCCCTTGCAGCAAATGCGGCGCTCTGGGAACAAGGAGGAGAACAAGCGGATCCTCATGGACCTGGACGTGGTGCTCAAGAGCCACGACTGCCCCTACATCGTGCAGTGCTTCGGGACCTTCATCACCAACGTGAGCCCACCCTGCCACCAGGGAGGCCTCGGGGGTCCCTTCCCCTTGCCCGCTGGTAGCCTGTCCTTGAGTGTGCCAGGCTGGAATCGGGGGTGGGCGGGAGGGTGCAGCCCCCTAAGCCCCCTGCTGCCTCCGCAGACCGACGTCTTCATCGCCATGGAGCTCATGGGCACATGCGCAGAGAAGCTCAAGAAGCGGGTGGAGGGCCCCATCCCAGAGCGCATCCTGGGCAAGATGACGGTGGCGGTGGGTGTCCCGCTGGGGTGTGGCCGGGAGGGTGGCCCCCAGGCCCTGGCCCCCCTCACCGGTGCCTTTCGCTGTCCACACTGCAGATCGTGAAGGCGCTCTTCTACCTGAAGGAGAAGCACGGCGTGATCCACCGGGACGTCAAACCCTCCAACATCCTGCTGGACGAGCGGGGCCAGATCAAACTCTGTGACTTCGGCATCAGCGGCCGCTTGGTAGACTCCAAGGCTAAAACGCGGAGCGCCGGGTGTGCTGCCTACATGGCAGTAAGTGGGGCCCAGTGAGTGCGTTGGGGGGTCTGAGCGGCGCACGGCCAGCCGCAGGGGCACATCCTCCCCTTCTCCCACCGGCAGCCGGAGCGCATTGACCCCCCGGATCCCACCAAGCCAGACTACGACATCCGGGCAGATGTGTGGAGCCTGGGCATCTCCTTGGTGAGTTGGGGGCCCAGGCTGGAGACAACACCCTTTCGGGATCTGGACAGGTACAGCAGGGGAGGGCAGAGCCTGGCCTCCTGTGCCGCAGCTGCCCATCTCTCCCCCAGGTGGAACTGGCTACGGGCCAGTTTCCCTACAAGAACTGCAAGACAGACTTTGAGGTCCTCACCAAAGTCCTGCAGGAAGAGCCCCCACTCCTGCCCGGTCACATGGGTTTCTCGGGGGACTTTCAGTCCTTCGTCAAAGACTGGTGAGGAGCCTCTGCCCTCGTCCTGGGCCCTGGGCGGGCAAGGTCAGGTTGACCGAACACTCTTGGCTGCTGGCGAAGTTTGGGAAGTGAGGGGTCCTTGGGATGGGGGTAGGGGCTCAGTACAGGCCGGCGGGAGCTGGTGCCTGAGCCCCAGGAGCCAGGAATGGGGTGTGGCCCTGGGCCCAGGGGACTGCTGGCCCAGGGCTGGTCAGCAGGGCGGCCTTGTGGAGTTTCAGAGCAAGCAGAGGTGCCCCAGGGCTAAGGGTGCATGTCCTGCACCAGCCTGCAGGTTGTCCATGTCTGAATCTCCCTGGGGAGCCCCCCACCTCTCCTGCGGGCATCTCACCACCCAGTTCGGGCTCCCATCACAGGTGGGACGCCCGCGTGCAGGCCCCAGGGCCTCGGCGGCTTCGTGGCTGCCTGTATAGGACCACCGGGGTGCAGCCGCTTCTCCCCAGAGGCCTCGAGGATCTCTGGCTCGTGCGGGAGGGCGGCTGAGCACCTGGGACAGCCAGGCCCTCCTCCCAGGCTCACGGCTGCTCCCCCTCCTTCCACAGCCTTACTAAAGATCACAGGAAGAGACCAAAGTATAATAAGCTACTTGTGAGTACCCGGTCCTCCCAGCGACCCCTCCCCAAAGCCTGGGGCCTGAGCGGGGCCAGAGGGGAAGCTGCCTCAGCCCTAAGAGCCACCCTTGGGCCCCCAGGAACACAGCTTCATCAAGCGCTATGAGACGCTGGAGGTGGACGTGGCTTCCTGGTTCAAGGATGTCATGGCGAAGACTGAGTCGCCGCGGACTAGCGGAGTCCTGAGCCAACATCATCTGCCCTTCTTCAGGTAGCCGCATGGTGGTGGCCAGCCCTACCGGGGGCCGGGGGCATGGCCACAGGCCCCCCCTTCCCACCTGGCCACCCAGCTGCCCGCCAGGGGAGACCCGGGACCCAGATGGCCGCCGAGGGCTGAGGACAGAAAGTAGGGGTGCCGACCCACCCCCGACTCCTTGCCTGGTGGCCATGGACAGATGGGCCCACCAGGCCCCAGCCCTTCCCGTCCCGGGGTCAGCCGGCCGTGCGAGTCTCCAACAGACACTGTGAACAGAAGACAGCAGGCCGCGAGCAGACTCGCTATTTATTCACTCATAACCTCTGGGCTGGGGCGGCCCCCAGGGGCCGGGGGAGAGCTCCCACCCCACACCCTCACTTGCAGTGTGCTGCCACCCACCCCCCACCCCTGCCATGCACATGCTCCACCTCGTCTCCTCCGCTGTCACCCCCTCTCTACCTCTCTGGCTTCCCCGGCTCCCTCCCCACCTCCGCCTCTCCCCTGGCCCATGCCAGGCTCCACTGGGGACTCCTAGGTCCCTTTAGGTCTCTGGTGACAGTCACCATCGGTGGCATCCTTGCCCCAGGAAGGTGGGCTGGGCCTTGTAACTGCAGCCAGACCTGAGCTGCTTGGTGTCCCTCTTTCTCTTTGATCTCAGGGGGTCCTTTTTGGAGTTTATTGTATTTTATTGTACTGGGTGGGGTGTTTGGGGGCGGGTGGGGGGAGAAGAGCTTGTTCTCATGGGATTTGTTGGTACCTTCAGAAACTCTTACCAAAGTCATGTTTAGCTGCTTGTGGGGGGCCCCTGCCCACCTGCCTGGGGCACATGGGGCTGGGGCCTGGGCCACTGTGCCTCGTAGGCCCGGCCCGGTAGAGGGGTGTCCCAGAGGTGGGCTCTGGAGGCTCCTTCTCCCTTAGGGCTGGAGACTGGCCACAGCTGGGGTGGGGGGTGAGTTAAGGACCTCAGGGCACGGAGGGAGCAGGGGCCATGGCCACCCAGGGTGGCCTTCAGGAAAGGTGGGTGTGGGTGTGGTGGAGGGCGGCTGACGCAGGTGCGGCAGGGAGGCGGTGAGGGAGTTGAAGGCAGGAGCGGGCCAAGGGGCCCGGGCTGGCGGAGAGCAAGGGTATGAGGAGGGGTGTAGGGGTCCGAGGACATGCGACGGGGGCAGAGGTGTGTGGGCTGAGGGCTGGGGTGTGCAGGCAGGCATGCCCTCACGCTACTCCTGAGTGCCCCTGACTCACCCAGAGCTGGCCAGTCCACAGCCCCCAGGGCCAGCCGCCCTGGGTCCGGGAGGGGGTGTTTCCTTTTTGTTGGTGATGCATGCAAATCATGTGGTCAACAAAACAAAACAAAACAAAAAAGCCCCACAAAACCAACACCAAAGTGATGAAGCTAGCTGGATGGAGCAGAAGCAATCTAGACTTGGGCACCACTGTACGCTCTCTATCCTACGGACCTGTTACTCTTATACTCAGAAAACACCGCCTGTGTAAGAGTACTCCAAGCCAGCCTCTCTCTCTCACCCCAGCCCCAGGGAGGACAGCTCCCTTCTCTTGCCCCAAGTCCCCTTTGTGAGGGGATGGGAGTGGGGTGGAGTGCCAACAGTCTGGCCCCCCAACCCTCCCTCACCAGGTCCAGCCATGGGGGCCTTAGCGGACAGCCAGGAGGATCCCATGGCTTGTTCCAGGGCTAGCGCAGGCCCGAGGCCAGCTGCCTGGGTTTATTTTTTTATTTAACCATTTTCTGCTTGGTGAGTGTGTGTCTGCCCACCCCCATCCCCCTTCAGTGTTAACGGGAGGCCTGGGGGAGCCTTCCCCCCTCTGTCCTTCCCCTCCGTCACCAGCCACCAGCCATCCCTGTCTCCACCAGGGCGGGGTGGGCAGGCAGGTAGGGGAGTGGGCCTGGCGCAGCCCACTGGCCCTCGGCCCCTTCTCAGGCCGCCAGTATCACCCCATCCCTTTTAAAATCAAAACACCCACGTTTATAAATCCTTAGATGCTTGAGAATAAAACCCCTCCCTTTTCTTCCTCTGAGTCTGTGGTGTGTCGTGACCCTGGCAGCCAGGGTGGGAGGGCCCGGCAGCCGGCACCCTGGGGTGGGGGACTGGGGCAGCAGTGCCAGCTGAGGAGGCCCCTGAGTGGAGAAGAGGGGCAGGCCTGGTGGGCTGGTGTTTCTAGTGACCTGCTTGTTACTAAGTGGCTAATGTGAGGACCTCCCCACCCACCCCACCAGCCACAGGTAGGGCAGGAGAGGAACCCTTAATCCCCAGCAGGCCTTGGGCACCCACTGCCATCGGCCCCTTAGCGCACTGCCCCCTGCTCCCTGCTTCCTGGGGTGGCTGCCCAGCTAGCCCCTCTGCTGCTGGCTCCCCGTGCTTCACCGCGGTGGGTACAGCGTGCTGGGTACCACACTTCTGCTTCTGGCCCTGTTTCTGGGGACCACCACCTTGCCCAGCAGACCACCTGGTATGTATGAGCTGGGGAACATGGTCACAGAGCCCCTCTTGTCGCCCTTGTCGGATTGACCTCTCACTCACCCTGCCCGGGGGAGTGGGAGTGGGAGGTGGTGTCCACCCCATCCTCAATTTCAAAAAGACCCAGCCGACAGATTGAGGCCAAGGATTGGAAGGGGAGCAACGGGCACATGACTGTCAGGGACCGGTGTGTGCGGGCGCCCTGATTGGCAGCATGGTTTGACAAGACCCCAGCGGAGCGCTGGCTCCCAGAGGCAGCCCGCCCTGGCCCCAGTCCGTTGACGACAGTCCCTGCATATCCGTAGAAGCACACGTTGGGGCTTGCGCCTTCCCCAAAGCCAGCCAGCTGCAGCCCCAGCTCCACCCTGTGCCGTCAGACCCCTCGACCGGGTCTCTGCCAGGGAGCCCCTCGCCTGGCTGCGAGGTCCAGGTAGAGGGGCTTTTCCCAGGGACGCGCCGCTTTGCGCCCAGCATGAGCTGCTGGGCCGAGACCCCGGGGTCTCCAGGGGGCAGGCACATCATAACCACTATTCCGCGCACGGTGAACGCGGCGCGGAGCCGAGAGTGGGTGAATCCTATATGGCAACTGCATCCATTTTCCAAAGGGGTCGAGGAGGCTGGGTCACTCGTCTCGTGGGCATAAGGGGCAGCGCGTCCTCCTGGCTCTGTGCCATCCTTTCTCCCCACCAGCGCCGGCAGGGTCCCCGGCTGCGTCGACCCCTTTTTAGTTTGGAGCTGTTGGACGCGGAGGACTCCTGCCCTCGCGGCGCGGGGCCGCTCGACGTCCCAGCCCACAGCCGCGTGCTCGTGCAGGTGCGAGCGAGGGCACGGGCCAGGGTAGTGGGGCCGATCCTGATCGCCACCCCGCCCCTCCCCGAGCTGGGGCCTGGCCCTACACCTATGCCCAGTGACGCCGTCCTCGCGCCCATCCCCTGGGCCCGATCTGGCGCCTCTGCGCGGGGGCTGCCCCGACTCCTCGGTCGCCTTCCCTCCACCGCCGCCCCCGCTCTGGGGGCCTCCCGCCCCACACGCTGCAGCTTCCGCCTGCGACAGGTCTTCAACGCCTCGGTGCAGTTCCTGCACTGCCAGCTGAGTCGCTAACGCCGCCTCCGGGGAGCCCGCCGGACGCCGCGCCTCTGACACTGCCGCCACCATCGCATGTGCTCGGGCGCGTGGCCAGGAATCTGGACGCCGGGGCCACTCCTGGGCTGGGCACAAGCGCTTCTAGCATCTGAAATCTCTTTGGGGTTTGGGAATTTGGGCGTTGGGGCACTTTGGAGCCTGGGGACGGGGCCCTCTGAGCTGGGGGTGGTAGACACTGGGTCTCTCAGGCTGGGTGGCGCTGGGTACATGGACGACTGAGGGGCCGGTGGCGCTCTACGCAAGGGTTCCACCAAGGGACAGGGAGGGGGCCCTGGGTTCTCTCGGGGGCAGGCCTCTGGATCCTTTGGGCGGAGATCTGACGTGCCCCGGGGCTGGGTGGCTGCATGCAGCAGGCCGCTAAGGGGCCACATCTCTGGGCACATGTAATGTTCACAGGTAGGATGCTCAGGTGTGGGACCTTATTAAGGGGCTGAAATCTGGGGACCTCGCGGGCTGAGCGACTGCCTGCTTGTATACCTCAAGAGCTGTGCTCTGGGACCCCGAAGGGGCCGGATTCCCAGGGGTCTAGTGGTGTGACTCCTGATTGCTGTAGAGGGCTGGGCACTTAGATCTTTGGGGGATCCAAGTGCCCAGACCGCGGATTCCGGGTCCCGACCCCCGTCTCTTGCGTGTGCGGGGGCCGGTCGTGGCCGTGGCGAGAGCCTGGGTGCCGACAGCCCCCACCTGCACGCGCTGACGCAGCCCATCGTGGTCACCGTACCGCGGCCGCGCCCCCGTGAGCGCGCAGTCCTCCTCCGCAGGGTCCCTGGGGACGGGGAAGGTGGGTGGGGAGGGCATCTGAGGCCTGGGCCCAGTGTCAGCGCTGTTCTCCCCACAGAGCCACCCAAGGGCGTCCCGGGCCGAGCCATGCGCCCCAAGCTTGCCGCGCCGGCCACGGCGGCCCTGGAGCCCCCGCCGGTGGTGGCGCTGGTGTTGGCCGCCTTCGTGCTGGGAGCCGCGCTGGCTGCCGGGCTTGGCCGCGTCTGCGCGCATCCAGGTACCAACCTCCGCCCGCTGGGACCTCCTTCCGGGCCCAGCCTGTTCGCGCGCGTCGGGACCCGAGGTGGCCGCCAGCCCTGCGCAGGCCCTGACCGTCCCCAGACCCTGCCTCCGCTACGCCCATAGCCGCCCCCAGGGGGCGCCCGACCCGGGCGCTACGCACAGTAGCCCCGCTGCTCCCCAGACTGCCTCTGCCTTCCAGCGTCCCCGGCCCCCAGCCCACGCCCGAGAGACTCGCCTAGCGGCCCCCAGCCCAGGAGGTCCTAGTGAGGCGGGTAAGAGTGGGGAGTGGGGAGTGGAGCCGGTAGGATAGCTGGAGGGGGCAGGTGTTGAGAACACTTCACAGCGCTTTCTGTGTACCAGGCAGTGTTGTGAATGTTTTACGCTTATTAACTAATTTACTCTGCATAACAGCGTGCAGGTAGATACTAGTCAGAGGTCACAAAATTTGGTGGTGCTGGGGTTGAAACTCAGGCAAGGGGGTCACCGCGGCCGACTGCAGGCTCCCCAAACAGGCAGTAGGCGAGAATTCGGGATTCAGACCTAACACCACCCTCACCCCGGCACACAGACTGACGGAGGGGGCCAGTGATCGGCTGGGATGGGGTCGCCCCTTCCCAGGGATGGTGAGTCCCCAGCAGGGTCCAGAGACGCGCCAGCCACGGCCTCGGTCCAGGCCCGCAGGTACTGAACCGGCCTTCGTGGATCTCGCACCTGATGGGACCACGGTCCCTGCACCCCCGTCTTCCACCCGGGCTCAAAATAAACATCTGCTCTAACCTGCAGAGCTCTGAAGTCTGCGTGTACGCCGGGCGCGGGGTGGGGGGCAGGATGCAGAGGCTCTGGACCAGACCTGGTGGGATTCCGGGTTGGAGGCGGTTCAGACTGGAGGGGTGGGGCTGGGGGCGGTGCCCGTATGCCCATTCAAGGGTACAGATACAGCCCCGGGGAGGCCCAAGGGCGTTTTGTCTCAATCAGAAAGGGACACCCAACCCCACCAGTTTAGATTTTAAGTAAGCCCCACTTCCCTCCACCCCTGCGGCCTACCCAACTTCTGCGATCTTCACTCTTCACTCCCGCCGCCCGCATCCTAGGTCCGCGACCTCCAGCCCTTACTCCAGCCTACCCCCTTCGCGGTCTAGTCTAGGGCACTTTAAATCGCTCCTTCTTTCCTACATCCTCCCTTTCCGGAGCAGAGAGATACGAGCGGGATTCCTAGCTGCGTTACACAGATGAGGACCTTGAGGCTCGGCGCGGCTAAATCACAGGGCTGGTCCACCACTCTGGAAGAAGCAAAGCACGCAGTAGGAGTTTCACAAGACAGCCAGGAACGAAGGGCGGCCCGGGATCTAAGGGCTCAGCTCCAGTTCACAAAATGAGAGAAAATGCGGACGGGGGTCTCGCCCTCGCCCGCCCCACGTCACTTCGGATGCCGGGTGCCCGGACGCCTCCCGCCCAGGCGGCGCCCCGGGGCCGGCGAATGCAGAGCCACGCCCCTCTCTGCCCCGCCTCCGCGCGGTGCTTTCTGGCCCCAGCGGCTTCCGTAGCCCGCCCACCAGGGAAACGGCACCTCCTTCGCCGGCATGAAGCCCCCGCAGCGGCGGCGAGTGGCGCCGGTGCGCTATCTTGGTGAGGTGACCGGTCCCGCGGCCTGGAGCCCCCGCGAGAAGCGGCAGCTGCTACGCCTCCTGCAGGCGCGGCGGGGCCAGCCGGAGCCGGACGCCACCGAGCTGGCTCGGGAGCTGCCGGGCCGGAGCGAGGCCGAGGTGAAGGGATGCTGAGAAGGGAGCGAGGCCGGAGGCGGGGGCGGGCGGCGGCGCGAGAGGGGGCGCAGCCTACGGGCGGGCGTGACGAGGTGCGGCTTGGGGGCGAGGCGAGGGCTAGGCTGGGAAACCGAATGAGCTCGGGCCTAGTGGATGCTGGCGGTGTGCCCGCGAGGCCGAGGGGCGGGGCGAGGGGGGAGGCCGCGCCGCGCGGGGGCGGGGCGATCTTGGGAGGACGGCTGGGCGGGGGCGGTACCTGCGTGAGGCTAGGGGCGGAGCGAACCCCAAGTTAGGGGTGGAGGCCTGAGACCCGCGAGGGTGTCGCGGGAGCCGGCGTGAAACGAGGTTGAAGTGAGGTGCAGGACGGAGCGGGGAGGTGACTAGGATAATTGTTATCACGTGGGTGGGTCCTGGATACCGGGAGGGCCTGGGCCCTACATGTTTGCTAGGTAGTTGGTCACACATGGGCCCTTGGCTTAAGAACCCGGGCAGCCACTGAGACCCTTACCACTCGCTAGGGGAGGCTGGGAGCCATGCGGGCCCTGGAGCAGGCAGTGGGCTTTGGCTTCTCCTCTGCCCTGGACCTAGAGAAGGCCCGTTCTCTCTTCCCTAGATCCAGGACTTTCTCCGGCAGCTCAAGGTCCGCGTGGCCCGGGAAGCCATTCAGAGGGTCTGTCCAGGTGGCCCCCAGGGTCGAAGGCGCCGGGAAACTCAGATCCCAGCCCCCATTGAGGTGAGGCAGGGCTAGGCTCGGGCCGGCCCCCTAGGGCTGGGAGTGAAAACCCGGTAAAATTGTAACATTTTCAGAGTATTTACTGGGCTTTAGTACATTTGCATATCCTCAGGGGTGGAGAGAAGTTCATCTCCATGTCAATGGGTAATTACCTGGGCAACAGAGAGCACGTCTGAACCTGAGAATTTAAAGGGAGGGGCTGGCTGGCTGGCTCTTCAGGAGCAGAGGAGAGAGACGGCCCTGGACTGCAGTTTGTAAGCAATATATGGTTTTTAAACTTTATTTCTCCCTTTCACTGATTAGTGTTTTTAGAGGTATTTTGCCCCAGGATTTCCTCTCCCTGGACTTAGAGACCCCCAGGAGGGGCAGGGGTTCTGGGAACCCTCCCTAGACTGACCTGTACCTTCTGATTGCCGCATCCAGGTATGGGTGGATCTGGCTGAGAAGATAACAGGTCCGCTGGAGGAAGCCCTGACTGTGGGGTTCTCACAGGTATGGCCATCTTCAGGCGGGGTGGGGTGTCCCCAGAGAGAGGGTCATGAGTCTCAGTAAGGTAGATTTGGGTCCTGAGCCCTGCCTTTTGCCAGCTCTGTCACTCTGGCCAGTCACTGGACACCCTGAGCCTCAGTGTCCCCGCTTCTGAGGCCACCTCATGTATGTGACACCTTCCTCAGGTGACAGGCTTTGGCTAGGAGGTACACGTGGAGGGCAGGGGTGTGGCCAGCTGGAGGAGGATTTACGCCTTTCCTTCCCTGATCTCTGTCTGCCAGGTGCTTACCATCGCGGCCACGGAGCCTGTCAGCCTCCTGCACTCCAAGCCCCCCAAGCCCACGCAGGCACGTGGAAAGGTACTGCTGCTCAGCGCTCCCGAAGGGCAGGACGCCCCCAAGGCCCCCGGTCCCGCCCCTGAGGCACCTTCAGAATGCCGGGCTGGCCCCTCCGGCGAGGGAGCCTTCTCTGTGGACTTTGAGAAGATCTACAAGTACCTGTCGTCCATCTCCCGCAGTTACCATGGCCCTGAGCTTTCTGCAGCTGGTGAGAAGCATGGGGGCAGGGGCTGTAGGAGTGGGGTTCCCAGGCGCAAGCCCTCCCTCACCCCTTCTCCCTCTGCAGAATCAGCTGTGGTCCTGGGCCTGCTCATGGCCCTTCCTGAGGAGCTGCCGCGCCTGCCCTGCGCCGCCCTGGTGGAACATATGACAGATACATACCTAAGCCTGACGGCCCCTCAGCCAGGCCCAGCCAGCGGGAGCCTGGGGCCCAAGGCTGAGGTGGGTGGGACAGGTCCCAGGGGCCAAGAGGAGGCTGGCCAGGTCACCCCCCAGGCCCCTGAGAATGCTGGGCCCAGTGAACAGACATCTGCTTGGCAAGCAGCTGGGGTCTGCCCCCTGAATCCGTTCCTGGTGCCCCTGGAGCTCCTTGGCCAGGTGGCAACCCCTTCAAGGTGAAGGCCGTGCAGGTGGAGGACACATTAGACGTCTGTGAATCCCTGGCCCTCAGTCCTGGTCCTGCTCAGTGGCCCTAGGTTGTCCTGAGGGTCAGGTCATGGAAGGCTCCCTGCATGGTGCATGGTGCATGGGTGGTATATATAGGGCAGCCCTTAATAAGACACTGGATGCAGTGGGGTCTCCACAGAGGAAGCGCCATGGTGCTAGGGGTCCACTGAGGCAGCTGGGCCAAAACCATGGTCAGATACCACCCCCCATACCCCCACCCCACTTCTCGCCTCCCCCATGTCTGATCTCTGCCCTGTAACTGATTAAAGCTTTTGTCCATGTGCCCAGCTCTTTTTCTCCTGTGGATTAAAGTTTGTGTGTGGGGGATTCCAAAATGCCAGAGGTGGGAGAGCCAGAGCTTAGGGTCCTGGGGATGGGGGCATGTCAGGGATGGGGGCACTGTCCTTGGTAGAAGCAGCTGCTGCCAGGCCCATCTGAAATGGCGTCGGTTTGGCAGTGGCCGTGAGGGGGGCCTTTGGTGAGTGTGTGGCAGGGGGAGGCCTGGGCCTGGCCTGACAGGGAGGGTTTTCAGGTGGGGGGTTGCCTTACAGACAGATGGAGGGGAGAAGGCAGCTGCAAGTGGGACTGGTCGGCGGCACGGGTCCCACCTCCACCCTCCCTAAGGTGTGGACACGGGCAGGCCAGGGAGGGTAGGCTGGGGGCACCAGGTGCCCTCCCACGGCGCTGCCTCCTCCCAAGCCTGACTAGTCCCCTGAGAGCTGGTGAGTCGTCTGCTTGGAGAGCCTGTGCGTTCACGCCGCCTGCCTTTTATAGAAACGCTCTCTTCTCCCCACACACACTGCACACGGCTCCCCGAGGGTGCACAACACATCCCGGGGCAGGCCGTGGATGGCAGCCAGCCCACTCCATAATCGCAGCCCCACGGGGGCCACACTCAGGGTTTCCAAGGTTCACACGACGGTGGGCAGGAGGGCCAGCAAAGGCTTGCGTGCTCACAGTACCAGGAGGCCATGCCAGTTCTTGGAGACACCATCCAGGGCTGGCTAGGGCATGCATCCCAGCTCCCACCAGGTTCAGTCCCTTCCCCCATCTCCGGAGTCTCCCCAAATCAAGGGAAGGAATGGGGAGTCTGGGCTGTGCCTGGAGCTGGGGGATCCATCGAGATAGTGACACATCCGCCCGCCCCCCACCCCGGAACGTGGGTCTGGGTGTTTCCACAGCACTGGGCAGCAAAGCGCGTGTGGAGGCCAGACGTGGGGTCCAATTCCCGCCTGGCTAGCATCCAGCCCCGCAGTGTGGGCAAGCTACTCAAGCTGCCTGGACATCAGTCCCCCTGCCCGTAAGGGGCACTGCTGACACTGCGTCCTGAAGAGGAAACAGGCCATGCGCAGGAGGCGCCAAGCCAGCACCTTCTTGGCACGTAGTACGCGTTCAATAATAGCTTTTATTATCACCATCGGCTCAGAGGCAGGGGGAGGGCCCTGGGGGACGGCAGGAAGGGTTGGGAAGCGGCAGGAGGGCCTGCAAGGGGCCTAGGTGGTGACCAAGGGCGGGGCATGCTGACCTGCACGGGCAGGGCTGAGGGCGGGAGTGAGCCTAGCCGCGCCCGCCCCCCTCGGAGGGCGCCACGCATCCCGGACACCGCAACACTCCTGAAGCTCGGTCTCCCAGGCGAGCAGCGCAGGGCACCGTGGAGCGCGGCGTACATCGTGCGCGGGGCCGGAGCCCAAGCAGGGGCTCAACACTTACAGGGGATGGGGTGGGGCAGGGGAGCATGGCCAGACCACCGGGGACGGAGGGGGGACACGGGGCTCCCCGCATCCAGGAACGCACATGGTACTCATGCTCGGCGTTAGTCACCTACACGATGGCGGAGGGGGTTCCTCTTCCCTCCCGGGCTTCGGGGTCGGGACCGGTGTCACGGGGCGAGGGCAGGGCGGGACGAAGGCACGAAGTGAGGCTCCGGCCTGGCCAGGAGGGAAGACGGGCGGGGTAGGAGGGGAAGGGCCGCCTGGTCCTCACGCCCTCCCGCCGGGAGCGGGGGCTCGGAGAGGGGTCCCGGCGGCGGCCGGGCTCCCGGCATCCCCGACGGGTGGGCCATCGGAGGAGGTCCCGCCAGGCTCAGACCAGCGCGTAGTCGAACTGCCCGCGCTCGAGCGCCTCCTTGTGGTCGGTCCAGGACGAGGCGGGCATGCGGCTGTAGGGGTCGAGCAGGATGCGCACGCAGCGCACCATCAGGAGCACGAGCACCACCAGCAGGCAGAGCACGAAGGCGAACACCGTGCGCTGCTCGGCGTCCAGGCCCGCGCCCACCGGGGGTCCCGTCGACGGCGGCGGCGGCTCGGGGGACAGGGTCCACGCCGCGCTCATGGCTCACATCGCCGCGCGCCCTGCGGAGGAGGGCGCCCGGGTGTCGGCATGAGCCGGTGCCCCGCCCCGCCCGTGGTCCCGGGCGACGCCCATACCCGGCCCGCGGACCGCAGCCGCCGCGCGGAGACCCAGCCCGGCCGTGCGCGCAGGTGGGGCCGCGGAGGCCAGGCCCTGAGCCCGACCCGGCCGGCGCACAACAGGTGCCAGCAAGCCGCGCGGCCCGGCCCAGCCGCGTCCCTTTGTTCTCCGCGTCCGGGAGCCCTCCCCGCCCCCGCCCGCCGCGCCCCTCACCCTGGCTTGCACCGGGACGGGCACCGAGCGCCCGGAGGCCGCGCTCTCCTCCACGACCCGCGCTCTCCGCTCCGGCTTCCCCCGCGGCGGCGGCGACAGCGGCGGCGGCCCGGGCTCAGCCCACCCCACCCGCCTGGAGCGGCGGGAGACCGAGAGGCGTGCGCTGCGCGCGAGCCGTGGGCCGCCTCGCCTGTTCCCAGTGGCGACGGGGGCGGGGCGTCAGTGGGGGCGGAGGCTGCGCAGGGAGCGGAGCGCGGCCTGACTCCCGCTCCCGCCGCCGGGAGGCCCCGCCTGCCGAGGGTAACCCGTGAGCCCAGGACCCCAACGCCCGCCCCCCGCAGCACCTGACACCCCAGGCCGACCTCTGCCCCGCACCCCGGAGCCCGTCACCCACACCTGTTTGGGGATCCCAGCACCCCCACACATCACTTCAGGGCACTCAAGCCCCTGCAGCCCTGGAGACCCAACCTCAGAGGCCCCAGCCAGGTCACTGAAAACCTTTTCTTGTCACCCTTCCCCTGGGAATAGGGTCTTGATCAGGCAAGACTGCCCCCTCCGGGACTGCAGGGCCTCCCGTGACCTTGACGGCCTCCCCATGAGCGCCTGGCCAGCTCCCGCCCTCACCCCTCCCCTCCCCTCCTGACCCTCAGCCATGGCACGGATACGGAGCAACACCCAAGATGTCCTCCTGCACTTTGGTGTTTTATTTCCAAATCTCCAGCGTACATACAGAATAGTTAGGGCACTGTTAGAAGTAAAAAGGAGCTAAACTGGCCTGGCTGACACAGCCAGTGGGCCCCTCTGAGTGGCAGGGCCTGGGCCCCAACACCCTTCCTGGGAGGGAGCCCTGGGCCCTGGCCTCTTGGCACTGTCTGGCCTATGCGCGTCAGTGGCCCAAGCCAGCAGCCCCTGCAGGGCAGAGCAGGGACTGGGGCTGGGGCTGTGGGAACAGCCTCGGCAGCTCTACCCTCCCCATCCATCTGGTGGTGCAGATGGCCTGGGAAGAGGGTGAGGCAGACCCCTTGTCCCCACAGGCCTCTCTGCTGCAGGAGGACCTGTCCCTGTGTGTCCACTGTGTGATCGTCCAGCCCCACGGTCCGTCCTGAGTGGCGTTCAAAGAATCTGCTCTGTACTGGAGGCGGAGATGTCCAGAAGCCGCCAGGCTGCGTAGGGGTTGAGCTCGTCCTGGTCTCGGCAGAGCGCCCACACATACAGCATGCGCAGCACCTTGTCCTGCAGGAGCCCGACAGGGGGTGGGGCAGGGGAAAGGCCAGGTCACAGGGACACTGGACGGACAAGGGAGGGGCTGGCGGAGGGTGCCGGGCTGGGGTCACTCAGCATTTGCTAGAATCAGATAGGTCAGACCCCTCTGACCTCCACAGGCCCCACTAGGGCCCTGGGACTTGGCAAGGCGCTGTCCTGCTGTCCCTACAGCATCATGGACCCTCCTGGCTATGAACCGCCTTCAGAGCCAGGTGGCCGGAAGCAGCCATCCCACCATCTTATGCTGACCCACGCTGGGCTCCCTGCCTCACTCACCGGGTCACCCTCGACCAGCTCGCCCCGGGGGTTCCTGATCACCATCACCAGCTGGGCCTGGAAGGTGATGACCAGCACAGGGCCCTGCTCCATCATCTTGCCCATGGCCAGCTGCGGGCGAAAGGGTGGGCGAGCTTCAGAGAGGGACCCACCCCTTCCATGCTGACCCCTCCCTGCAGGCACCCAGAGCCAGCACCCCATGAGGCCGTCCCCGTCGGGAACTGAGATCTGAGCTGCTGAGCATGTGTGCGGTCTCCTGGATCTGGGCGGGGCTGTGTGGATGCAGAGAACCTCACAGGGCGCCATCCCGCACAGGCTGGGGACACAGCATAAGCGGGGGAGACACAGGGAGCCTCGCAGAGCACTGTCTGCACAGGTGGGTCCACAGCACAGGCAGGGGACCTCGTGGGGCACCACCTGCACGGGCAGGGGTGGAGGGGAGGGAGTGCTGACACGCTTTCCACTCCCCAATGCGGAGGAAATGGGGGCACTGATGGGGGGCCTGAGCAGTCCGACGCCCCTGCCCTTCCTAGCGAGGGTCCATGACAGCACTGCTTTGGGGGCCCTGAATCGGGGGCTTTGCACCCACCACGTGCCTAAGGATTCCCTAACCACCGGCCTGGGGGAACCTCTCGGTGAAAGGGACCCTGCCGCAGCTGGTTGAGTGGGGGCGCGGAGTTCGCTCCTCCCGGCCGGGCACACCTTCCCAAGGGCAACCAGCCGAGGAAGACACTTACGTCGACGTTGTCGATGTCCAGGATCCGGGAGTGGAACTGAAGGCCCAGCGCCTTGGCCTGCTGGATCGGGTGGGCCAGCTGGCTATAGGTCTGCAACAAGAGGAGACGCACCCGTGGGGCCACCCAAGCATGGGTCCCACAGCTGCAGCCCCCAGGCAACACTCCCTGCAGGTGGGCTTCCCGGCCCAGCTGTGTGCTTTCAGCTCTTGCACCTTCCAGAAACGTCTCCTTCCCCTGCTGCTCCCCACCAGACCTGGCAGATGCCAGGAGCACGGGTCCAAGCAGGGGGGCTGGTGCTACCCATCCACTGGCCTGGACCACACTGCCCCTTAGTAAGACCATACCAAGACCACCGAAGGAAAGTGGCATTAATTAGCAACGTGGGCGACCTCCTCGGGACACGCCTGACATGCACTCCCTTGGAGGTAAATTGAGGTCTCTCTGGCCAGTCTTGAGCTTTCCCATGTTCACCTCTCTGAATCTTGGCCTGGAGTCAAGCACTTTTTCTAGGATTTGTCCTAACCCGCAGCTGCTTTGAAATGAACCGCCTGGCCTGCCTCCTCTGCAGCCACAGGTAGCCTGCCCTGCCGGGGGGGGGCAGTGGTGCCCAGACGGCACCCCTACTGCCTTGTGCCAGCTCCCATGCCCGGGACACATGCCGCCTTGTCTCTGTCTGCCGAGGCTTCCCTGGGCTCAGCAGGCAACCATGCTGGAACGCGCTGCGGCAGATCTGGTTTATCCGGACGCAGCTGATCCGCCGAGAAAAAGGAAACAGTGCCAATCCGATACTTGTGAGGTTTCTTAAAGATGACATTTAAAAACGCCCCTGTGCAAGGATTTGCAGGGCCCCCAGTGGCTCTGGCAGACATAATCAGCCACATCGTGACGGTCCCAAAGTAAAACAACATAAATGCCCACTGGATTAGTCACGGCGCAGGCAAAGTGTTTAAAGAAAATCTGCCACCTTCTCTGCTTTTCCCAAGTCGTTTGAGAGCTGGGTACAGAAGAGAGGCGGCCAAGAGCCTGGATTGCCCAACACCAAGAAGCTGGGGGAAAAGAAACGACTGGAGGAAGACATAGGTCAAGGCGAGGTGCGGCGGCCTGGCAGCGACGGCAGGCGCCAGGAGCCGGCCGGGCACTGTGTGCTCCTGGGGACGCCCACCTGCCGCTGGCGCGGCCCTCGGCACCAGGGCCTTGTCAGGCTGCTCCTGGGGCAGGAATCTACGGCAGTCTGTTTGGGGAACTTGCTGTGAGGGCAGCTCACTAGTCCATCAGGACTCCGTTTCATGCTGTACCCTGGTGACCACCGAATGTGGCCCAGGGGAGGGAGTGACGAAGGCCCATGTGCCGAGGAAGCGTCTAATGCACCTCAACATTGTCCTCGCCCTTTGCCACCCGCTCCCTGACCCCAGGCCCCAGCCTGTATCCCCCTCAGCCCAAGTCCCACCCTTCCCAGACTCAGCCACCCGATCAGTCTGTCTCCCAACTGTGATTTATTTTGAGGCCTAAATGGAGAAGAAAAAAAAAGGAAGTACTCACAGCTTCGTAGCACCAGTCTTTGAGAATGTCAAGCTCTCCAGAAATCATGGCCTAAAAAGAGAGAAACAAAACTGTAAGTTCGGAAGAGAGTGGGTTTTCAGGCAGGAAAACCTGGGCATGCTCGTCCCAGTAGGACCTTCCCTCTGCAGGCCCGGGTTCCGGTGGGGCCAGCCTGCAGTGTGCAGGGCTCAGGCTGTGGCCAAAAACCCAGCCAGGAGGCAAGGAGCCTCCGCCTGCGTCCCAGGGGGAGGCGCCTGGAAGGCCAGGCCCACCCGGCAGGCAGCCTTCTTCCCGGGTGGGTGCTCAAAGTGTGCCGGGTGGTGCTTCCCCAGGAACCCGGAGCAGGGCTGTGTCTGGGGAGGGGGAGCGAGGAGCCCGGTGCCCGTGGGGGCTGCACGGAGGCTAAGCCGCCCTCCCTGGAAACAAACTGCCTGGCCTCCACTCCATTTCCAGCTCCGCCCACCCAGCCCTGAGGGACTGAGGGACCTGGAGGCTGACAAGGGAGAAGGGACCAGGAGGAGGCTGGTGGGACAGGTGGCAGGAGGGGCCGCGGGGGCATTCAGGTTGGCTGGCCTTCTGAAGGCCTGGCCAGGCCAGGCTCCCACCATGTTTGGGGACTGGAGGCAGAGAGATGGCAGGGAAAAGACAGCTGACCTCCAGGCAGGGGCCTTGGGGGAAGGTGAGCTGGGGCGGGACCCTGAACAGGAGGGGCTGGAAGATGGGATTCGGGGGTCCCACAGAGATTCACCCTTTCGGGAAAGCTCCCTCAGCTGCTGCGCTCCTGCCTCCCAGCGCTGAGCTCTGGGCACGCCAGGACCCTCCCTGGGGCTCCGCACACTCCTGAGCGGCCCCTGGCACCTGGGAGACAGGCACCCGGCCGGGGAGCTGCTCAGGGCAGCCCTGAGTTTTAGGCAGAGCGGGAGGGAGCACGCCAGAGGCCCCTCAGGTCTCAGCGGCAAGGGAAGCAGGAGCTGCCTGACCTCAGGAAGAAAGTCAGTCCCTGGAGCGTGCACACGTGCGGGCGAGGCAGGACGCGTCAGAGCTGGTCTCTGGGACCAGCGGGGCCACGGGCCACCCCAGAAGCCCTCTCAGAGGTGCTGGGCTCACAGGGCAGGGTACGGGGGGTAGTCAGGCTTCTGAGGACTGTGGCGGAGTCTCTGCTGAGAAAGCCCCCCGCGTGGCTGGCCGCGGGGCTGTGCAGGGGTGTGCCTGCCCAAGGGCAGGCTGCGGCGTGCAGCCTGGGGTGGCCCACGAGCGCGAGGCCCCCGGAGGGCACACACCTCCAGCACGTGGGGGATGATGTCCTCCTCACACTGCCGCAGAAACCGCTCCTTGTCGAAGGCGGGGTCCACCCGCAGGATCTCCGTGAGCACCTCTGACATCTCCGTCTTTGAGAACAGGCCCCCTGGGAGCAGCAGAGCCAGGAGTGCATGAGGGCCAGCCTCGGCCTGCAGCTCGCCGGGGGAGTGGGGGGACGGTCTGGGGCCCCCACTCACCCAGCAAGTCCGTGACCTTGTCTGTCAGCGCGCGGGAGGCCCGGATAAGCATGTTGTCGCTCTCATCATACCTCAGCTTCATCTCAAAGAACCCTGTGGGGGCGGGCGGGTCAGGGGCTTCTCTGGAGAGGCACCACCTTCTGGGCCAGGTGAGGACCGTGGGGAGCTACGCAGGAGACGCGTCTAGTGATCCTCAGGGGACAAGGGGCACTGACCTCCCTTGGGAGGGAGCGTCTCGCAGTGGAATCTGGCTACAGCGAAGGCGGTGACCCCACCCCACGGCATGGTCCCTGCACCCAGATGCGCAGGGGCTTCCCCACAGGCCTCCACTGCCCCCTCGCTGGATGGCCCTATGAAGGGACTGTTCTTCTCTGTCTCCTCTGTAATGCGGGAGCCTGGCTAGTACCAGCACACGGGGCACGGTCAGTTAGTGTCCACTGTCACTGCCCTGTGTTTGCCAAGCTCTGCGACATGAACACTCACGATTGAACACCACGTTGTTGTCCCTGAAGTCTTTCCACTGCTGGTACCACTTGGAGTCCTTGTGCAGCACGACCCCCAGGGCCTCCCTGGGGCAGATCAGGGCAGATCGGGGCAATGTGAGCAGGGGAGGGTGGGGTGGGCACAGCAGGAAGCTGGGCCCAGGCTACCCGGTGGCCTCCTGCCTTCTCTCCCCTTCCCACGGCCTGCCTTTCCCGCCAGGTTCTCCAAGGGGCCAGGAAGCCTCAGGCAGGGAAACAGCTCGAGGAACTGACGGGGGTCCAGGCCTCCCATGGCCCCAGACAGGGGCAGCAGGCGGGCAGGGGCAGCAGGGGGGCAGGGGCAGCAGGTGGGCAGGGGCAGCAGGGGCAGCAGGTGGGCAGGGGCAGCAGGGGGGCAGGGGCAGCAGGCGGAGCAGGGGCAGCAGGGGCAGCAGGCGGGCAGGGGGCAGCAGGGGCAGCAGGTGGGCAGGGGCAGCAGGCGGGCAGGGCAGCAGGGGGGCAGCCCTTAGGTGGGCAGGGCAGCAGGGGCAGCAGGGTGGGCAGGGGCAGCAGGGGGCAGGGGCAGCAGGGGCAGCAGGTGGGCAGGGGCAGCGGGGGCAGCAGGTGGGCAGAAAGGGGGCAGCAGGGGCAGGGGCAGCAGGGGCAGCAGGCGGGCAGGGGCAGCAGGCGGGCAGGGGCAGCAGGTGGGCAGGGGCAGCAGGCGGGCAGGGGCAGCAGGGGCAGCAGGCGGGCAGGGGCAGCAGGCGGGAAGGGGCAGCAGGCGGGCAGGGGCAGCAGGTGGGCAGGGGCAACAGGTGGGCAGGGGCAACAGGTGGGCAGGGGCAGCAGGCGGGCAGGGGCAGCAGGTGGGCACGGGCAGCAGGGGCACAGGTACAGGCCTGCCTGGTACCTACTCGTTGGGCTCGAACACTTTCTCCTGCTTGGACTTCTCTCCTGAAAACTCCTTCCTTTTCCTGAGCCGCTCAGGCCTCCGGTAGGGCCCGGTCTGCCCCAGGACGCTCTCGTCAATCTCCTTCTTCACAGATTCCACCCCCTGGAGGGAAGGACAGCCGCCACGGGATGGGTGCTAGGGGCCTTCCCGACCCCAGAGATGCTTGGGCTGGGGGCGCCGGCTGAGGTGCTGGCAGCCAAGAGCCCGCGGGGGCCCCAGTGCGTTAACCCGCAGCTCCCCGGAGCTGCAGCTCCTGAGGCCACCAGCCAGCACCTGGCGCCCCGAGCAGGCCTCCCAGCAGCAGGCCCCTGCACCGCTGGGGGAGGCTGGCCCTCCCTGCGGCTGAGCTCGGAGACGGGATTTGGGGCCAGCCGGAGCCAAAGGCCGCGGCAGCTAGCTCACCTGGGAGAGGGCTTTGAAGGCGGCAGTCCTGCCCAACTTCTCCCCACCCTTGGACACCGACTCAGCCGACTGCTTGGCGGTCTTGGCGGCCTCCTCCACACCCTCCTTAATTTTCCGGCCAAGGTCGCTTCTACTGACTTCATCGAGACTCTACTGAGGCGGAGGGAGTGGTGTGTCAGCACCGCGGCCTTGGGGGCCCATGGGAGCTGCGGGACCCAGGCCAGGCCGGTCCTGCAGAAGCGGGATCAGGAGCTCTAGCTCATAGCGCTGTGGGCAGCGGGGCTGAGACCTGGGCACAATGTCTGGGCTAGACGCTGGGGCCATGGCCATCCCTGCACAGGCAGGAGCCCTGAGCTCCCAGGGGCCCCAGAGGAGCCGCCGTCCAGGGGGAGGAAGGAGAGAGCGGGTGGGGCATGCAGAGCCCTGCCCATGAGAGGCAAACACGCTGTGAGAAAGTCCCTGCCCTGCAGCGGCCTTAGTGCATCTCCCCCTCCCGCGCCTCCCCATCTATTCTGGGGCAGGAAGCGAACACCAGCCGTCCCTGCAGAAGCTGCTGGGCTCCGGACTCAGGTGTGAGCTGCCGGCAGGCGGGCAGGCCGACTTGGCTCTGCTCCCGGCCAGGTGGCTGACACCCATGCCGGCTGCCCGCCACTCTCCTCCCGAGGGAAGCAGACGGTGGGGTCCCTGGGGTGTACCTCCTTCACGGAGCCCGTGATCTCCCCCAGCTTCCTCCTTATCACTTCGCTCGTCCGCATGGTCTCAGATTCAATGGTTTTCTGTGGGAAAGGACGTTGTTGCGTTTTGTTACGGTACAGCAGGTACCTCACAACCAAAGACAGGCGAGTGGCAGCAGCTCAGGAAGACACGAAGCAGGATCCTGCATGCAAGGGGCCCGCTCCCGCCCAGTTTGCCCGGGGGACCATGACCAGGAGGGTCTCACGAGCGTCCCATCTCCAGCCGAGAGCACAAGAGTTGCCTGGGGGCCTTGGGGATGCAGGTTCTGACCCAGTCGGTGGGGAGGCCTCTGAGTCCCTGATCCTGGCCCAAGCTCCCAGAGGCCAGCACCGCAGGCTGCAGAGGACACTGCACTCACGGCAGGGAAGGGAGGCCAGGCGACCCACCCCTGGCTGCTGGCTCCCGGCTGTCACCACAGTGACCCCGCATCCTGGGCCTGCGCTCTACGGGGCCGTCGGGGCCGGGAAGCAAGCGTGCCAGCCGAGGGAGACGCGAAGCCAGGGGACTCACGTATTTCCTCCTGGCTTCCTGCAGCGCGTCGGACTCTTCCAACTTCCTGGCCTCGTCACGAAACTTTTTAATACTTTCTTTCATTTCTTTGTTCTTGGCTAAGTCTTGTTTGATATTATCTAGCAAGCCGGAGAGAAAGCCTTTCCTGTTTCCAGAAGAATAGGATTTGGACTAAAAGGAATGTAAAAGAAACAGAGGATTTAAAAAATTTTCTCCTGTCTATTGAGGCACGTTTAAGAGTCGGTAGCCATCTCTTTAAAAGGGGAATAAAAGAAACTTTGAAAGACGTCAGGCAGTAAATAAACTGTGGGTCCCCCAGACAATGAAATGTTATTTGTCAATAAAGAGAGGTGGTCTCTGAAGCCACGAAGGGACCTTGAAGGCGCAGCACGCAGCGAAAGCAGCCGATCTGAAGAGGCTCCACACTGCGTGCTCCCAACTCCGTGGCATCACGGAAAAGATGAAATGACGGAGACAGTGACAGGATTGGCGGTTGCCGGGGGCTGCGGCAGGGGGCACGGCCAGAGCACAGAGGACCTTTAGGACAGCGAAGCTGCTCTCTGTACAGTAACTGCATACATGTCATCGCATGTTCACTCAAACCTGTAGAATGCACACCACTGGGAGGGACGCTACCATCCGCTATGGGCGTCTGTAAGAGCAGCAATGCTGGCTCATCACTTGTACCAAAGGCGGGGAACTGTGTGCCCAGGCGGGAGGGGCGGGGAGAGGCCGTGGATGGGGACTCCCTGTACCTTCCACACCATCCTTCTGTGAATCTAGAGCTGCTCAAAAAAAATAAAAGTCTACGAGAAACAAAACAAAACACCAGGCTCCTTCTCCCCACACAGGAAAGGCTGGATGAGACACAGGTAGTTTGGAATCCTCCTGGGGATTCAGACCCGCTCACGAGGCAAAGGTCAACATTCAAGGGGGCCCTGAACCCTGGGCTACGGGGACTGGGGCGGCCTCCTCCCCTGAGGCCACTCCCAAGTCACCCCAGGGCCTGCCCTGAGACTGGCACTGAGGGGCCAAGAGAGGGAGGTCGCCCCCAAGGAGGAAAACCCAACACACCCAGAGGCCAGGCCCTGAGGAGGCCAGAGGAGAGCCCCACTGTGGGCGCAAGAGCCAGTGTTGGGCCTGCCCGAGACGCTGGCTTTGGGGAGAGATCACTGCACCGTCAGCTGTTGCAGAAAGCGGGCTCAGGAAAGAGAAAACTTCAAGAATCACAGTGAGGGAGTCAACTCACAGGGACGGGCCACATGTGCACCTCCACGGATGTGCTGACTCTGCGCGGCGGCAGGGGACACGCTATGTTTCAGGGCTGCTGCCCTGGTCCCCGTCAAGCCCTGGAGAATGCCGCGCCAAGCCAGGGTACTGCTCTGCAGGAGGGGGCGCTGGCCAGTCTTTCTCCAGGGGAAGCCCACGCCCAACGGCTGTCCGGGACTGCACCACCTGGTAGCCCACTGCTCCCTCGGGCTGCAAACTGAGGGTGTACGAGGGGACGACGCAGGGGAAAGGCCACAGGGCCCATCCCATGCCCACAATGGCCCCGCACAGGGGTAGGGAGATAAAGCTGCGCGAGGCAAGCACAGGTAAGTGGCTGACTGCACGGGGGCGGCTGAGACGAGGTGGAGAAGTAAGGGAGCGTGAGGACTGGGGGAAGAGTGCCTGGTTCGGGGCTTGCCTCCCCACGGCGGAGAGGCACCAACAGAAGCGAGGCTGAAGAGAAGTCATGAGGACGGCAAAAGCTCTAGAACCTTCTATCTGTGAGGAGCAACGTAAAGGACTGGGGAGATGTGGCCCAGAGAAACCGAGCCCCAAGAGAGGGTGACTCTGCTCCAGGGCCTAGAGGGCTGTCTGTCACCAGGAAAGGGAACAGCCTTGCTTGGTGATGGGCCCACAGGTGGAAGCCGCAGGGAGGGGACGCTCAGCTCCATACCGTGATGCCTTTCCAGCCACCGGAGCTGACAGAGCATGCCACTCTGTGGCAGGAGCCCATCCCTGACAATGTCCTCTACTTCCTGGGACACGGACAGGCCCGGGCACACCAGACTCTAGAACTCCGAAGGCCTTGGAGGTGGAATGCTTGCCAGTCAGATGCCACAGGCAGTGTGGGCAACGTCCTGCAGCCCTGTCTTCTGAACTAGATCGGATTCTCCAGACGGCCCCCTCCTGCCTGCTTGCTTGAGCCCTGAGGCACTCACCAGGGACAGCTCTCCACCTGGCCGGCGTATCTGATAGGTACCGTGGGGAAGCAGTGCTAGGTTGTGGCTGGACAGAAACTGGACTCCGCTGCCGAAGCATCTCTGATTGGGAGAGAAAAGAGGAAGACCCATTCAAGTAAGAGGGTGACCAGGAAGCAAAGAGGCCACACTAAAAAAGCAGGGTCGCCTGCTGATCTTCTGATTTTCATAGCATGCCCACTGCATGCTAGACGCTCTGCAATCTTCCCAAATTCTGAGAAGCCAGTGAAATCTGCTGGAAACAGAAAACACTGATCTGCACCTTAAGGGCCCGTATCTACTTCTGCCTGTGAACCTGGGAGAACCAGATGTGTCCTAGGACATGCCACGCTATGGTGGAAGAAGGCTCGATAGGCCAGTCTGATTTAATCCCTTAGTCTTAAAATGGGCAAGCAAAGCCTCGAAGCTGGCAGCAAGTCATCTGCTCTCACAAGCTCACCCCGCTTCTGCCGGCCTTGGATACTCGGCTTCCAGAAGTAAACACAGATAACTTGCCTTGGGCAGAACTCTGCAATAAACCTACCATGTCCTGGTCCGAGGTGGGCTGCAAGCAGGGTAATGTAGGGGGGTCACTTGGGCAAAGACCTTGCTAATGTCACGTCAAAGGCATTTCTCCTTCTACTATATGGGGAACTTAAGCTCCATGAGACAAAGGGCCTCTTCAAGGCTACATCTGTGCACCTGCAGGAGCCGGGCACACTGATGTCCGTGACTCCACAGAACCACCATCCCATCTCCACATCCCCTGGGCCTTTTCTCTCCCTGTTCCATGCTTCCTGTCTCTACGAATTCTAGCCACCATCTCCCATAGCTACTCAAGAGTAACTCTGGGGAGTTTAAATAACCTATTGGTATTTCTCTATGTACTTAATTAAGCACATTATTCCTGGAGCCACTGACTCAGCAACAGGCTGAAACAGGGGATGGATGTCTAACTTGGACCAAATCTGAGGCTGGTTCCCCCTGGGTCTTGTGCCCAAATCCAAACACGTGTCAACTCAACCTCTAAACCCTGACTCAACAGATAGGCAGCTAAGAAAAAAATCAGTCCCGCGTTGAAGACGCCTTCTTTCTCCCAACATTCAGATTCCCATGAGATATTTTCTTTCCCCCAGAGTCTGGCTCTGGAGTCAGAATAACGTGGTCTTCGAAACAGGTCAGCTTACCCCGCTACTTCTGAGACTGTGGGCAGGTTGCTTAACTTGAGTTCCCAATTTCCTAAACTGAACTTGTAAAACAACGACGAGCAACTGAGTACGCTTTACACGCCCTGACTCCCACTGCCCCTAAGAGCCCAAGTTCTCAGCCAGGGCGAGAAGTCTGTCCCGCACTTTCCCGCCGAGGGTCAAGAGGCGAGGCAGGAAATGTTCCGGCGAGGGGAGCTGGCGTGCAAACGCGACCCGTGGGCGTCACGGTCTTCTGCCTTCTCCTCGTTACTTTTTCTCCACCAGACGCCGCGGCCACCACGCACTCCCCGGCGCACGTGGGGTCTGATCAGGAGCTGAGGGGTGGTCCGCGCATCGCCGCCCCCGGCCGGGCCCGCTCGGCCCTCGCCGTCTGGCCTCGCTCCGGGACCCCCGCCCCGGCCTCTGGCTGACTCCACGACCCAACCCTGAGCCTCCTGCCTAGCCCCGGGAAGGGCCGAGGGGACCAAAGGCCTAAGGAGAAGGTGGCCCTGGAGGTCGCGGGCCCAGAGCTCCCTGACCAGCCCTCCCGGCCCCGCTTGTCCGCTCACCTGCGGGCAGCGGCACCAGCTTCCCCGTAGCGCCGCCGCGGCCATATTGGAGGATCCCATCTGACCTTCCTGCGTCGCGGTTCGATTGCGTCATACTCCGGCAGCCCAGCGCTGAGTGGTCATGAGGGAAGCCAGCCCTATGGGGCGTGGTCTAGGATAGGGCGAGGCCTATGATTGGGCAGAGCTCCGATGGGGCGGAGCCTGATAGGTAGGCCTCTGATAGGGCAAGATTTCGAGAGAGCAGGGCCTGTGACTGGATGTGACGGGGGCGGGCGCTCCTGCGAGGCAGAGACCTTTGGCTCAGACAGCGAAGGGGCGGGGATTCCCCTGCAGCTCGGGGTTCCCGCAGCGGGAAGGACAAATAGAGGGATCGTTAGGAACCGGTTCGGTTGGGTTCTGACCGATGACTCACCGGCGGACCAGCCCGACTGAATCTGGCTCTCACTGACGGTGACCGACGGTGACCGACTGCCAGGCAAGTGAGCTGCTCCAGCAGCAAGAGCGAATAAGCCCGCTTTGTGCAGCACTTCGGGAAGGCGCCCGTTGGTTTGGTCCAGAACCGGAAGGGGAAGCTGAGACCAGGCTGGGTGTGGGCCACTCCTGCACGGATTCAGGGAGTTGACACTCCGTGCCCTGAAGCAGCTCAGGCCCCTGTCATTTCACCACCCGGATGCTATTTTCCATTTAGAGAATGCCACCACCACGTGACGGTACCTGGACAAGGCCACGCAATCGGAGGCTGGGGAAGAGTGGGGGCTGATACCGCGAGGGAGTGAATGTATGTTGCCTTTGTTCTGTTGAAGCCTTTTGCATGATTAAACTGTGATAAGATCTACGAGACTTGAAAGGGAGGCAACATATACTCCCTGGCTTCAGGGTTGAACAGATCTGCTTGCAATGTTTTACCCCAAGACGGGCAAACTAGTTAACTGGTTGGGATATACAGGTTTGTGGCTGAGGTTCAGGCTCCTTGGTTGTAGTTGAAATCATGGAATTGGACGAGGTTTACCCAGGGAGACTGTGTCAAATAGGCAGATCAAAGGCGCAAAGGTAAAGTGGAGAAAGAAAATCCCTTAAGGGAGACTGGGCAGGACTGGTGGTGGTAGGAAGAGGCCCTGGAGGGTCTTGGAGAAGGCAGGTGGAGGAAGCAGCGTAGAATGCTGCAGAGAACGCAGGCAAGGCAAGGGAGGGCAGGTCAGCGGAGTATCCACCGTCCTTTGCATTTTGCAATAAGAGGTCCCTCGTGGGAGGAGCAGGAGGGTTTTGGTTGGAGGGTGGCGGTGGAAGCCAGATTCCAGGCAGCTGAGATTTTTTACAGAGGTGTGCTGGAGCCAGCTTGTACTGGCGGGCGAGAGCCAACGGTCAAATTTTCAGGAATTTTGGAGCCAGATGTTAAACACAGCCATTATTTTCAAATTCATTGTATAAACTTATGATCAAAGTATAGACAAAGGTAATAAATACTCAAACTCAACACTTCCTGATTATTGTATGACCTGGAACTATGCTGCTGAGATGCTTTACCTGGATCACACCTGTATGTGAGAAATGCTTTATTATGCGTGCTGCTGCATCTCTTACCGATTCTGTTTAATGATGACACGTCAGCAGCTGAAAATCAGCCGTGGTGGGAGTGTTTCCACCACAGGAATTAGCATACACCACTTTGTAAAGCAAAAAAAAAAAAAAAAAAAAAACCCACCAAGATCAGGAGCTTTTCAGTTTGTCTGGAGGCCCAGCTATTGAATATTAAATCAGCACGTAGAGTGAGCACAGACATCCCCAAGGAGTCTTGGCTGTGCACAGAAGGTGAAGTGACAGCAGGAAGGACATATGGGGAGGAGGGAGGGTGATTTGTTTTTCCCACCTTTTTATTTTGAAACATTTCAGAGCTGCACAAACACCACAAGAAGAGTATAATGAACACTCATATACAGCCTTCCCCCAAATTCATTTTACCACACTTACTTAGCATTCTATTATATGTATACAAGCAGATACAAATGCCTGTGTTTGTTTTGCTAAGCCAGTAGAGTTGCAGACATACGACATTTCTCCTGGGAAACTTAAATACGTTTCTTCTAGAAGCATTCTCTGCAAGACCTCAATGCCATTATCACCCCCAAGATAGGCATTTGCATCATTAAATAAAATTCAATCCAACAAAACACTTATTTCTTTCTCCCATTTTCTCTTTATAGTTTTATAGTGACCCAGCTGGTCCTCCGGTACAGGGTGTTTCACAAGTTTGCAGTTAAAAGTGTTGGGTGGGGCTGTCATCTTCTCGGGGCCCAACTGGGGCTGGTTCTGCTGCACGATTACCCACGTGGCTGGTGGCAGAATTCAGTCTTTTGCTGGCTTTTGGAGGAAGGGCCTCCGTTCCTCACGAACTATTGGCTGGTGGCCCGCCATGTGGGCACACATGACAGGTTCCACCTTGGCAGCCGGCTTCCATCCAAGAGCAAAGAGGGCCGGCAAGACAGAAGTCACAGTCTTTTGTAACCTAACCTCTGGTGTGACATCCCATCCAATTTGTCATACTCTGTTAGTTAAAATGGACTCACTGGGTCCTGCCCACACATGAATATAGGAGGTGGGGGGAAAGGGGGCTACTTCAGGCCGCTCCCCACCACGCTCTTCTTAAGTGTTAAAGGGATTGGATATATGACCCGGGGAGGGTCAGACTCTGGACTTACGATCAACTCCAGCTTTGTTCGAGTTGTGCCAGAAGAGAACCTGGGACCTCAGCAATTTCTTTTTTTTTTTTTTTTTGCTGAACTGGATAAATTTTTTTTGTGTGTGTGTGGTTTACACAAGATACAAGTTTTTTTTTTGGTATCATTAATATACAATTACATGAGCAACATTGTAGTTACTAGATTCGCCCCATTATCAAGTCCCCCCCACACACCCCATTACAGTCACTGTCCATCAGCGTAGTAAGATGCTATAGAGTCACTACTTGTCCTTTCTGGGTTGTACAGCCCTCCCCGTGCCCCCCCAACATTACATCTGCTTATCATAATGTCCCTTTTTCCCCCTTATCTCTCCCTTCCCACCCATCCTCCCCAGTCCCTTTCCCTTTGGTAACTATTAGTCCGTTCTTGGGTTCTGTGAGTCTGCTGCTGTTTTGTTCCTTCAGTTTTTTTCTTTGCTCTTATACTCCACAGATGAGTGAAATCATTTGATACCTGTGTTTCTCTGCCTGGCTTATTTCACTGAGCATACAAGTTTTTTTTTAAGGTATCATTGATATATAATCTTATGAAGATTTCACATAAGCAACATTGTGGTTACGACATTCACCCATATGACTGAGTCCCCCCCCACACCCCACCAGTCACTGTCCATCAGCTTAGCAAGATGCCACACAGTCACTACCTGTCTTCTCTGTGCTACACTGTCTCTCCCGTGACCCACCCACACACCATGTGTGCCAATCATCATACCCCTCAATCCCCTTCTCCCTCCCTCCCCACCCCTCCCCTTTGGTAACCGCTAGTCCCTTCTTGGAGTCTCTGAGTCTCAGCAGTTTCTTTTTGCCCTTAAGAGATTTCCTTCTTTGCCTATGTATGTTACCATTTTTTGTTACCGTCCCTTGAAAAGTTTAAGAAACAAAAGGCTCACATCACCTGTGATTAGTCAGGTTGACAGCCCCCGTCGTCTTGGAAGGATAGGATAATTTATGATATTAGTAACAGGGAAATGGTGTGGGGTGTGTAGGAACCCTCTGCACCATCTTTGCAAATTTTCTGTAACTATTCTAAAATAGAAAGTTTATTTTGAAGAAAAGCTCACTTGTTATTTGTAAGGTGTAAATTTCGGTATATGGCTTATCTTGTAACATCTACATCCTCTATGTCATTATTTCTTATGAATAGAGGCATACGTTTAATATATGCATCTTACCAAACAGTATTCTCAATATAGGCATTAATGTAAAAACCAATTAGACCCTTCTTTTAAATTAATATAAAACTTCATATTTTAGAGTGGTGTTAGGTTCATAGCAAATTGAGTGGAAAGTACAGGAATTCGCACGTACCCCTGTGCCCCACACGCACAGCCTCCCTGCCACCAGTGTGGCAGGACAGTGCGTTTGTTACAATCGATGACTCTGTCCTGACACGTCCTCATCACCCAGCATCCGCGGCTCACCTTGGGGGTCACTCTGTGTTGCACATTCTATGGGTTTGGACAAATGTGTAAGGACACGTGCTTACTAGCATGGCATCACACAGAATAATTTCACGGCCCTAAAAATCCTCTGTGCCCCACAACTACCTCCCCTCCCCCAGGCCCTGGCAAGCTCCTGATCCCTTTAACTGTCCAGTTTTGCCTTTTCCAGACAGTCCTGGAACTGGAGTCATACCCTGCATAGACTGTTCGGATTGGCTTCTCCCGTGCAGCGGTGTGCATTTAAGGTGCCTCCATGTCCTCATGGCTTGAGGGCTCATTTCTTTTTGGAACTAATACCCCATTGTCTGGATGCACCACAGTTCATCCATTCATCGGCTGAAGGACACCGGGGTTGTGTCCACGTTTTGCTCATTATGACTAAAGCTTCTGGAACCATCTGTGTGCAGGTTTGTGCGTGGTTGCTAGTTTTCACTTCATTTGGATAAGTACCAGTGACTGCAATTATGGCTCAGTTCTTTCTTTTTTTTATACACTCAATTTACCACCGTGGAATATTAAATTCTCGCAGCAGTTACGTTTCTGTCAATTTATTCTACTCCTGACGTTTTCTTCTGTCTTGTTATTAGATCTTATGAAGCATATAGGCTTCATAATGCCACATCTTATTGCTGATGATCATGTAATTGCGTTCTTTTCCACCAAAATGATATATTTTTTTAGTATTAATATTGCCAACCAAATAATCTTAGTAAGAAAAATAGCTGTGGTTTCTCGAGCTCTTACTAGGCCAAGGCCTCAAGTACTGGTTCTTTGGGTCCTTTCTGGCTGTAAAGACTCTGACTGAGGGAGATGGGCACCTAGCCACGCAGCTCAGCCTCGTGGCCAGGAACTGGATCGGGAAATACGCACATCCTTAGCGAGAAGTCTGTGGCCTGCAGCCTAATGCTTTTCCTCCTGCTCCCCTTTGCCCAGCGACCCCCTTGGTGGTTGTTAATAGCTGAAAGGTGTCCCCCCCAAATCCATGGGTGGAAGTCCTAACCCCCAGCACCTCAGAAAGTGACTGAGTTTGGAGATCGGGCCTTTAAGTGCAAATTTCTTACATGAGGCCATTAAGGTGGCCCTGACCCAATATGCCTGGTGTCGTTATGAGAGATCAGGACAGAGACACACAAGGAGGGACGACCACATGAGGACCTGGGGAGAAGATGGTGTCCACGGGCTCAGGAGGAACCAGCGCTGCTGACAACTTGACTATGCACTTCCAGCCTCCACATTCATGGATATGCCTCCCCGCCTGGGGACTTTCTAGGGCAGCCTTGCAAACTCACACAACAGGGACCCTGTCTCTCCCCAGGGCCCAGAGCCCCTGCCACGCCCAGCTTCTGCAGCCCCTTGACCCCCGCCACCTGTCTGCCTTCTGTCTGGCTTCCTTCCCACTTCTGCTCTGTCCCCTACCCACTGCCTCCCTCCTCTATCTCCAGTTCTGCTTCTCAAGGCACAGTTAGAGCTGCTGGCGCCGAGGGGGCACGTCCTTTGTTCCAAACAGCGTGCTGGCCGAGGAAGCAGGGCCTGATGTACTGCCACCCCCTGCCCCTTTGAGGCGGCTTCTGTCCTCAGCCCTCTCACGCAGACAGGTGCCCGGAGCTTGCAGAGGGGTGAGGCTGCTCACAGCCACGCGTCCAAGCCAATCTGGCGGGTCCGTTGGCTCACGTGTGGCCGGGGTGATGCGGAAGCCAGGCCTGTGCACGTGGCAGGCACGGAATTCTTAAAATCTGTGAAGTTGGTGGCATTCTTCCTCCTCATCTAAGTGAGGAGGCAAAGACCTCAGTCTGGAGGCAGAGGGAGTGGGCGATGTGAGGAGGCACAGGGGAGGAGGGTAAGCGGCCCTGGGACTGGCTGGTGTGCACACCTGCTCGGGCTCTGGGGCACGGGGACTGGCCCTAGTGGTCTGGCACCCGGCGCTCGGGAGGTCGGGGCAGGGCCAGCGACCCTGAGTGTGAGTGCCCAGACAGGAGGGGTGCGGGGTGGCTCTGGACGGGTGAGTTTGCACATGGAAGGAGTGGGGTCATCAAAGGGGGAAACTGGACAGACACAGGCAGTCACGGAGGGGAGATGGCGAGAGGACACAGGCGGAAGAGGGCCATGTGAACGGAGGGATACACCTACACGCCAAGGCAGGCCCCCTTTTCCTGAGAGTCTCCTGGGGCGTCCACCTTGGAAACACGGGGCTGTGACCCACCTGCCCACAGGACATCAGCAGGGGCAGCTGGGATGGCCCTGGCCGCCTCCTCCCCTCTGTGCCTGGCCTCCCTGACAAGCTGGCTGAGTCCTGGCCGTTCAAGGACATAACCCGCCCTGGGCCTGGGGCCAAAAAGTCGGGCAGGAGAGGGAGGAGACAGGGTCCTTTACACGCATCAAAACAGGCAAGACTGCATCTCCAAGCGGCCAAAGGGTTTAAAGGCAGCTGATGAACACTGCAAATTCAGTTGCCTTCTTTAGTCACAAAAGCAGGCCAGTGGAACATTCTAACATAAAAAAAAACTACCCCAAATAAAAAAGCCCAGAAATCCTTTCGCAAAGTGTGCTTAAGGAGCATGCCTCTGCCTCCCTGTGGGTCTGGGCCCCGGACACCTCTGCAAACTATCCTCTCCTCCTCACAGAGGCCACTCTGTCCACCCTGGACACAATCTCTACGATTCCCTGAATTATCTGCTTTTTCTTGTCATTGCCACCTTGAAGGCTGAGCTGCAGTGCGTTAGCTCATTGGCCCAGGTCCCGTCAGCCCCCGCGCCAGAGGCCCTGTGGAGCCCTGACCTCTGCGGGATTGTCCCCTCCCAGCCCCGTCCAGACCACCGATCGGGGCAGGGGGTTGAAGCTAGAGACCATAAGAGGGGTGAGGGCTGGGCTTCGGGGAACGCGGGCCACGGTGCGCCCCTGCCTCCACCGCCTTCCTCAGCCCAGCCTGCCAGGGAGACCTGGGAACCTTCCAGAGTCAGACACGCCACGCCTCCCCGGGGAAAGGCCTACGTGCCCGTCTTGGCCTGCTCTCGCAGCACCTGAGACTTAGGGCGCGCCTGGCTCTTGTGCGGGAGTCTGGTGGGCCCGGGTTTCACTCTGGCCCCTGAGAAGCCCGTGTGAAATGTGGCTACCACCAGTTCTGTATGGCAAGTAAGGCCATCACCATCACACTGGCCACATTTGGGGACGTTCATCCAGCTGTGTTCTTGGGCTGCAGCAAATGCATTAGGGTGGAATGGGGGAGAAAGCTTGCCTTCATTTGTAGGTGAAAACTGACTCTAGCTGAGGCAGCAGAACTGCCCGGCCTGGATCCCAGGGTCTTTCCTGAGGGGCCTCTAGTGGTTCTGGAGCTCAGCCGGTTTCAGGGCCTCTGCACTCCCCAGCGGCTGGCCCTTTGGCATGGGTCAGGGGATGCGCAGGTCACACTGTCAGCCCCCAAAGCCTCTCCATGAGGCTTGACTTCACAGAGGGAGGGGGGCCTTCATGCCTGTGCGACCGGATGGGCTCCCAGCCGGCCCCCCAGCCCCCAGCCCTGCGCCCAGCCTCCTACCTCCTGTCCTGAGTCCCTCCACCTGGAAAGGCCCCTGCAGCACCTGCTCCTCCCCTCCCCCGGTCCCACTCCCTCCCCACACAGTGGTTGTCAGAGCTGCCGGGTGTCCCTGTGGGACCCGCCCTCACACCCTGGGCCCAGGTGCTGGCCAGGTGGGTGACCCAGGCGGTCACCTAGGATCCCAGGCTCAGAGAGCCCCACATCTGGGTCAATGCTCTGCTGTCACCACCTGGAAATTCTTAATGCTTTGGAACAGGATGCCCTGCAAGTTGTGTCCTCCCTTCTGGTGGCCGGCTCCAGCGGAACACCATCCCAGGGGTCCCAGCAGGAAGGAGCTGGTTGGCTGCTCAGTTGCAGGCACTGGGGACGGATTCCCCAGCTCCCCTGCTCGAGGGAGGGGACCGGAGGCCCCTGGAACTGGGGGCGGCACCCGAGCCCCTCCCAGCCCCATGGGCTATGCAGGCAGGGTGCCTGCCGGCAGGGAGCACCACACCTCTGTGCCAACCCCCGTTTCTAGCCCAACTGAACCCCGAAATGGACTGTTCAGAAGCAGGCCCCCCGCGGGGCAGCCCAGACCTGGGGTGCTCTGTGCCAAACTGGTAACAGCCACAGAAACACGGCCAGCGCTGGGCGGAATGGCCTGTTTTCCAGCTGGCCAAGCCGCATCGCACCATCTGTACAATGGGTCCACAGACGCTAAGGGAACACGTTCCTCCCAGGGCTGCCAGCCTGGAAGGCATAAAAAGTACTTTGGAAAGCAAACCACATGCCTCACAGCTATGACAGCCATCACTCCTCGCTGGGTTAGCGGCCTCCCGTCACCGGGGCCTCCCCTGCTGCCCCATGCGGGGAGGGGTGTCTTCCGTCTTTTAACCTCTGGCTGGCACAAAACGTGTCTGCTGCCAGGTAGGTGGGCAAAGCAAGGTGCTAACTTGGGTAAATGCACCCCAGCCAGCTTTAGTTTTGCTGCGTGACTTCCCAAGACCTGTGGGGCGCAAAGCCCAGGCTGCTACCCCAACTACCGTGTCCCGCTCTGAGTGGGCTCCAGGCCAGGGACAGGGGATAAGGGGCTGATTCACTGTGCCCCCCAGCCCCCGGCAAAACCCCTCTGCCAACAGGACTTGGTTCTCGATATTGAGCGCACGGCTCCACTGTCAGGCACGGCACTGGCCTCCGTGATTCTCTCCCTGTTCTTCTGGGAATCCTTTTAAACTGTGCTAAGGAATTCCCGCTGAGACAAAGGGAGGCCAGCATCAGGCCCTGGAGCCTTCACCTTGAGCACGGAAGGGAGGGCAGCGTGCAGGACGCAGGGAGAGTGGGGCAGGAGCTAGAGCCTGGCCTGTGGCCCAGCCTCCCAGGCTCCCCGGGACCTGCTGAAGCCGAGAGGCCCCTCGGGGAGGTGGCTGCACACGGTGGTCCAAGCAGGGGGCTTTCCCACATGCAGGGTGGGGAGGGCTGCCAGGGCATCCCTGCTCCTTGGCACACGTGTGTGCAACGCCCGGGGCCCACCTGCGCCCAGAAGCCCCTGCTGGGAGCCTGAGCACCCGAGGGGCACCTGGAGCCACCTCCTGCTGCGGCACGGCCCCTCTTCCCCAGGTGGCACCAGCCTGCCCCTCAACTGGGGACATGGGCTGGATATTCTGAGGCCTTCTCAGAAACCGTGGGGCCCCTCTGCCAAGTCTGGAAAAGAGGGAGGGGAACACAGGAAAGACACATACACAAACACACGCAACACCAGTGACCAGTGACCTCAGAACAAGCTCCGTCAGTCTGGCTGGGAGCCGCAGCCCAGTGGGTGGGGAGCGGGGCAGGCGCCTCTCTCTCTGCCCACTCCCAGCTCACCTCTCGGGTGCTTCTAGACTCCGAGTGGCCGAGGACAGTGGGGAACCTGCTTGATCTGTTTCCCTTTCCACAGGAATCCTAAGGGATGGGCATTCTGGACCCCATTTCAAAGGGGGAAACTGAGGCCCAGAGAGCACCAGAGGCTTGCCCGCATGGCACACCGGGGGACAGGCACAGCCCGGATTCAAACCTAAGACTGTGACTCTGAGACCCTTGGCCTGTCCCCCGCCTCCCTGGGAGTTAGAACTCGCTTTCCCATCACCAAACATTAGGGTCGGAACACACCCGGAATGGCCACAGGACTCAGACGAAGGGAGCAGACAGGCAACGTCCAGGGGCAGCTCGGGGCCCATGAACCTTAGAACCCAGAGAAGAGGGGCCCTGGGTCTCCAAGGGGAGGGGCCGGCTTGTGAGTGTGTCCAGGGGAGGGGGCAGCGTCCGGACAGAGGCAGGGGGCCACGGGAGGGCTGGCCCCAGGGCATGTTCTCTGTGGTCCCTGCTGGAGCCCGGGCTGGGCTGTCCGAGGGCTCCCTCCTACCCTGCGTGGGTGAAGGCCACGGCCTGGCTCACAGGGCACAGCATGGCCTCGGGCAGCCATGCGCCTAAGGGCGGGGGCGTCAGCTGCAGCCCTGGCCGGCGATTCCCCCAGCGTCGGCTGCTTGCACATTAGACACCATCACCCCTACGCCACCATGTCTGAACGATCCCACTTCATTTATTACCAAAATATCACACAATTCCAGTCACAGTTAACATACAGCATTTAACACAAACCTAACACCTGGGGAAAGAAGTGTTCGGACAATCGAGTTGTTTGGAACTGTAACACCCCAAACCGTTCTCACACTGTACTCCAAAAATACGCTTTGAGAGCTTCGGGAACTGAATTAAAATGTCTACACAGCTATGAACAATTGTTTAATAAAACTTTTTCATGTTTCCATTACATGTAAATATATCAATTTGGCATCTCTATAAAAACTCTGAAAATGGTGCAAAAGTTTCATTCTCTCTGAGAAAGCCATTGACAAAAAATATTCACACTTCACTAAAATTTTGAAAAATGGTCTTCTTTCAAAGTTTCTTTATTCATCTGAAATCTTCTGGGTTATCAAAATCTAGGTTTGCTTTTCCTCCTAAAACACTGAAGAACATTTATTCACAAGGATAAAAAGGCAAATGGGGAGATGGAAAACTGAGAAGGGCTCTTTTTTTCCCCCCCGAAAATAATAATAATTTTAAAAAGCTAGTTACATAAGCATTCTCAAAAGAACACAATGGGATTCATTTTATCATTGACTTTTGGACAGTAGTGTCATCTTTTATTGAAAACAAACCCATGTAAAAACAAAGATGAAAAATGGTACCTGAAAATAAAATTATTTTATATAAAACAAATCAATAACTTAAAACACACTAATATACAAAATGTCTTATTACCATCTACTGTACAACATGGGAACCAGCTGGTAAAGAGCCCCCCTCCGCCTCCCCAAGAGCAAGTCACTGTGAACGGAACGTCGTGGGAAGAGGCAAGCCTTCTCTTCCAGTGGGACTGGGACACAGTTCCCCAAGCCACGTGCAAACCGCAGGTCAGCCTGACCTCCTGACCGGGGGGCCTTGCCTGGACTTACAAGCTATTTTTTTTTTAATGACCAAGCGGGAGACCGAACTACAGCACCGGCAGGTCGTGGACAACTGCCTGCAGCCCTCAGTGGTCAGAGGCAAATCAAGGGCTAGGTGGTGGGGCTCTGCCGGAGGCCGTGGAGTCAGGCTCCGAAAGTGTCCCTCATCAATGACACTCGGCAGACAGCACTGTGGCTGCTTTGGGGGCCGGGCCTGGGGCCTGAGGAACAGGCAGTGTTCCCTGAGGGGCTGCCTCAGGTCCCAGGGGAAGGGAAGAATTCCCTGCGGACGGCTGGGGTGGGAGCGGGGAGGGGGCCCTCGGTAGCTCACCCTTATTCTCCTTGTATCCAACTCAGAGAGGCTGCAAAAAGCAGAGAGAAATAAGATCAGGCTGAATCAGACATGGAAGGAATGGGACAGCAGGGTGACATTAACTTTGACTTTCAAGTCTTGACAGCGGACTGGGGTCAGCCAGCCGGTCAGTGGCCCTAGTTTGGAGGCAAACCAGAGTTAAGTTATTGCCAATAACTGTCTGGGTTCGCCAGCTTGTCTGACCCTGCAGGGAGGCCCTGGCTGCCAGCTCAGAGGCGCCAGCCCCCTTGAGCACGAGGTTCAGGCCCCTGGTGCAGGTTTTCCAGCATTAACACTACGGGCAGACTCTCAAAGGTTAAGGCAGCCGCCCCTGGCAAGGGAAAGACTCACCTTTGGGGACAAGGAAGGCAGAACCCACCCTGGACCACCTGCCCCTGGCCCAGCTTGCAGCTATGCAGGTGAGATGGTGCAGAGGGGGGAACCCCAGTCCCAGGACGAGCAGCAAGAGGCACAGCCAGCACAGAAACCCCCGGGGGTGGCAGTTACACGGAAGAGCTAAGGAAGGGCGGAGCCAGCGCGTCAGAAAAAGGTTCCCAGACTCGAGGCTGCTTAGCTGAGAGTCAGGGAAGTTACACAGGACAGAAGGGAATTCCACCAAAGCCTCTTTGGTATTTATGCACCAGACCAAACTTCCAGTAAATTATCTACTCTTAATTCTTCCTCACCCAAATTCCCAAAGAAAAAGAGAACACTCATTTCACAATTACAGATATGATTGACCCATGTAAGAAAAGGTATTTTTGAACAATTTCTTTGGGATTGTGGCTTTTAAAAAAGGGGATCTTCCTTTTGCAAATAAGCCTACGGAAGATGTAAGGAGCCAGCACCCAGTCTGGGGAACGGAGAGTAACAAGTCAAAAGCAAACTCCTTCCACTGCTGGCAAATGACAAAATGACACTCCTAAGGAAATGCCTTGGGGTTTTAGCTAGAGGCTGTCCAAAAATGGAGACCACCTAAAATGAGAAATTTACTGATCTGAGGAACTTCAGGCAACTTTGAAAGGTTCCTGGCACTTCACACTTGCTTCTCATCTGTACCAGCCTCAGAACAACCAACACAGCTCAAATCAAAGGACGGGGAGGAAGGAGGCACAGGGCTGGCAGTGAGCCCACTGCATCTCACAGCTCATGCTCCCGACCAATGTCTAAAAGAAATGGGACACAAGGGAGGGCTGGCAGGAATGTGTGCCAACCAGGAGACTTCAGGGTCACGTTTGGAATCGAGAACCTGTACTCCACTGAGACAGCGGCAGCCCATGGCTACAACAACCTGAAAGTCATACTTCTACAGGAAAGCATCCTGTCCCAGTGAAGGGTGCCCTGGGGCGGACGGGGAGGGGGGGGGAACGACCTCACTGTGCCAAATCCGGGAAAACGGGCCTTGGTTCTGGCATCCAGCAGGAGGCCGGAAGCTGGCTCTGACTTGCGATCTGGAAGCTTCCTCGGGAGGGAGGTGGTCCCTCCATGGCACCTGGCTGACTTAGAGGACGAGGCCTCAAGGTAGGAACCTGGCCTTTTGTGGGAAAAGGTAATGGCAAGATCTGACATTTGGGAGGATAATGCAAGCAACCGTAGCCCCTCCGTGAGGTACGAGGGAAATGGGAAAGGCAGCTGCAGGTCATCCCAGGGCTTCTCAGGACCCTGGCCTGCTCTGGACAATGCTGTGCCTAACTGCCCGGTTCTTCCACTTAAATAAATAAATAGATAGGTAGTTAGATAGATAATGCCACAGTTCCATGATATCCAGAATTAAAAAACAGCCCATCATTATACATTATCAGTCTCATGTCAAGGTTAAAAACTGCTGGTACTGAGCTGTCCTGTTTCTGACTCTCTGTACACTCGTTTTTTTTTTATAAAAACCAGGTTCTGCTCCCAAGGCCCTGCCTGCTTCTCAGGCCCTCTTGCATACTCTCCCTGCTGGCTCCCATTTTAAAACACACCACCACCTGTGACTGCATGTTCCTAACATCACAGATTTGGAAATGTTTTGTTTTGAGGCAAGTATTTGTTTCTTAAGATCTTACGTAAACCCTCCCTGAAGGCTGATCATCTGTGCCTTACCTAGCCAAAAAGAAAGAAAAGGTAAAATAAAAAACAAAACAAAATTCGAGCAAAACAAAATCAAATTTAATGGTCTTAAATGCAAAAGTAAAAACAAACAAAAACACAAAAAAGCGAAAGAAAATTAACAGAACAGAACAACCAAAATGTCAAAGGCAGTTATGAAGAGAACTTTGAGGGTTAATCTTTAAAACTACAAATCAAAGGTTTTTTTCTGTTATTAGATAACTGGTAAGTAAGTACTTTTCTGCTGAGTGTTCATACGAAAGCCAAGCTTCAAAACAAAATCCGACTAAAACAGGAAAGAGTTGAGCGCTCACAAGAAGGGATGCGAGAAATACAATGCTCAAATGTTTATGTGTTATTAAAAAATAGAGCTATCTTACGTGTTCGCAGAGACTGGAGAAATGATGGTGAACCAAGTATCCCGTGTGTAGGGCACCGTGCATGCAACGCCTGGGCGGAAAGTCAGGATGTCAGCGTAAACACATCTGCAGGTGGGCCTGCAGCTTAGATCTGACTCTGGAATATACTGAGCTCCCCTGAAACTCTTTGGTCCGTTCCCACGGGCGCCTGGGCTTATGAAACATGTTCGTGTCCCCCCCCACTGGAGGCCCGGCCCAGCGTGTGGTGCCCCTCCCTGGTGCTGGCCCACGTCAGACAGGCCTGCAGGCGCGGCCAGGACCCCTCGGCAGGGCCCAGGGCTGAGTGAGCAGGAGGTGGCAGTGGGGCCCTGCTTGGGGAAGCATTTACCTGTCAACCAAAGCAGAAATCGCCTCAGTGTGGAAGCGGTTGAGAAAACACACTCAGCATCTGTCTAACATCTTTAGTTTAAAAACGGAAACTGAAAGGCCATCTGTCTTTCCTTATCCCGCTGTGGAGACCCCGAATGAAACCAGTGTTAGACAGTCTCAGAAGTGAAAGCATGCTTCAGTTTCACCACCGGCCCAAGGGACTGGTTAGTCAATGCAGTCTGCTTAGATTTCTGTTTAATATATATTTTAAAGGAAATAACTTAAGAAACTTAAAATTGGTCTAACATTGTGGGATTTCAAACATTTGAACATGTTGGTTGCATCCCAGAGTATAAAAACCTTTTCACTTCTCATTTAGACTAAGACAAACACTTGTGAAAATTGGCGCAAAATGAGTCATACACTAACAAAAAAAGTTTCAACTTCTTCACTCTTAATGATCTATTCCGTACAAAAGAAGCACGAGCGAGTTATTTGTGGGACTTGTTGGTTTTGAAGGAAACCTGTAAGATTTTGTCCCCCAGGCGGTAGCCGTTCAGACTTGCTATGGCCATGGCGGCCTCTTCATAGTTTGTCATGGTCACAAAGCCAAAGCCTTTGCACTTGTTGGTGTTGAAGTCGCGAATCACTTTCACATTGGTGACTGCGCCAAAGGGGCCAAACATCTGCCAGAGGATACCCTCGTCGGCGTCCTGGCCGAGGTTGTAGATGAAGATGCACCAGCCCGAGGAGGCGCTGCCTGGCACGCTGACGCCCGAGAGCCCGCTCATGTGGTCTACGCCCATGGGGGAGAACCTAGCAGAGAGAGCACAGCACCGGGTCAGGGCCCGCCGTGCACCAGCCGGGCGCTCCGGGCCGAGCGGGGAGGGGCGGTTCCCCGCCCCGTGGGCAGCATGCGGCTGGCCTGCAGAGGGCCAGGGCCATCCCCGCTCCCCTTGGAGCCGGAGCGCGGGACTCCCACCATGGGTGGTCCTGTTTGGTTATCTGTGGGCCCCACATTTTAAACGAGGGAGTTTTCTCCGCAGCACCCCCTAGTGCTATCCCCGCGAATCTCCCTGGGGAAACTCCTCACACTCTAGGCCTGATGACCCGGGGGGCTGGTCTTGACCCTCCCTCCTGGCGGCGTCTGCTCATTGCCCCCCGTGAGAGGCCACCTCGGGGCGTGAGGGAATTCCCTGCCACAGCTCTGGACATCCCAGAAGGGCCGTACGTGACCCTTTCCAGAGCTCCCCCGGCTTTACCAGAGATGTGGGACCCTTTCCAACTGACCCTTTAGTTATGTCAGAGAGAAGCTTCTACGAGCGTGTGGCCACTGCAATGAGGTTAGAGGAGATGCCGAGCCAGTTACTGAAGCCACGTGGCCCTCCACTCATCTCACAAACAAAGAGGGCAAGAATATCTGGGCACAGCAGGGCATCTGGGAGGCCTCACAAGGCGACTGGGCAAGTCCCTCCTGCCCCCAAATGCGACGAGGCTCCAAGCTGTGAGGCCGACCTGGGGGTCAGCAGGAGGCCCCGGGTGCCGTGGGGCAGATTCGGTCTCGGCAGCCGCCAGGGAGCCACGACCAGCCTGACCCGAGGGTGATTTCCAGTGAGGGTATGGAGGGGCCAAGACACACTACTAGCTATGGTTTGGAACGCTGGAGGGTATTTTAAACGGCTTGGAGTTGGCGGAATGACTCAGGGGGCCTGCCAATGGCCCTGAGTCTGGGAGGATACCAAGACCACAGTGTTACTGGACCACAGCTGGGACAAGGCATCTACGTATCTGTGTGGCATTATGCCGAGCCCATTTCCGATGACAGCTGGAAAGAGGTACCGACTTTTACTTGTTTTTTTCTCCTAACAGGAGCTGCTGTCTTTCACCTTGACTGTCAGGAGCCTCAGCCCCCCTGATGGCACATGAACTGACCCTCCCCTTACAGGGGGCCCCCTCCCGCCAGCCCCACCTTCCCTCCTTCTCCCTCTGTGGTATTCCTCTGGCTTTCATGACCCCTTTTCCACCTGACCAACAGCTTTGGGCCCCCAGTGGCCCCTTCTTTCCTATCCTGTTTCTGTGTCCAAAGCCCCTCGATCGTCCTCCGACCCTCCACGGGGTCCAGTTACCGGGTAACTCACTGACTGCTGCCGTCCACACATACTACCCGATAAGCAGCAATGCACACCGTCAGCTGACTTTCAGAACTGGATCTAGCTTACTTCAGTCCCTTAGCCTTTGTCTTTAAACTAGAAAAGCCAGTGAAGGTAGACCGGCCTTGGAACCGGAGCCAAGGCCAGAACCCTGGGATCTGGGACTGAAAATAACAACCTGGCAAAACGGCATCTGTGGCACCGAGCAGGGCTCACCCAGCCTCACCGCCTGAAACAAAGACGGCAAGACGTGCCCTCACGCCACTTCCAGAGGTTCTGGTGATGACAAAGTGGCAGCCCCTGACTGGGACTGTCCCCATCTGCGGGTCGTCACACTGAGGGTCTGGGGTGCCAGGTAACCAGCGCTAACCATCTCTGTTCTAAATCTGGCGACTAGAATCATTTCCAACATGGAAAGACTAAGGAAGGTGGGAAACTGTTCACCTCCAGGTCAGGGCTTTTGAAACAAGGCACATAATAGTAAGATGTCAAAGTGACTCCACAAAGTAGGCATCTGGAAAAGGTCTGCCTTGGACTGCTGGTCAAATGTCTAATCGTGGTTAGAACCTCCCAGAACAGCCCTCGTGTAAGCCCCCCGCGGCTGCGTCTCTCCGCTCCCAGGGATGGACCCTCCTCTCGTGTGTCATCAGACGCGCTGCAGGGGCCCGTGCACTCGCTCTCCCTGGGGGGGCTGGCTGGAGCTGGCACCGTCCTTGCAACTCCGACAGAAGGCAACTCCCGGGTGGAAATCAACAGCCTCTACACAGATGCCTTTCGATGCAGGTGGGGACACGGAGCCCATGACGGCCAGGAAAGCAACACCCGACACGAGCCGGCCGGTGTGCCCAGCACGGGGTCGCCCAGTCTGCCGGGTGAGGCGGGTGGCCGAGTGCTGCCCTCCAACCCACCTGAATCTCTGAGCCTGGTGATGGACGGGGCCCCCGAACCGCCTGGCCGGCGAGTGGTAGAGCTGGGAGAGCAGAGCCACGTTTTTGTTCTGGTTGGGGTTGGCGGCGAACTTCACTGTGATGGGCTCGGAGGAACCTGGGGGTTTATGACCATTGAAACTGGTAATTGCCTCTTCTGCTTCCGACCGTTTGTCAAACCGGATAAACGCAACCCCTCTGGACAAACCTTTTTAACAAACCAACAAAAACGGAGTTAGGGGGAAAAAAATGGGAAAGATTTTCAAAACTGAAAAGCAAAAGTCAAGTAGGTCAGTCGGCTGTGGTTCAAGCTGGATGCCTAGTTAGTGAGATAAACAAAATTAAAGCTGAATATGGAAACAAATGAACAAATCAAACAAACAATGGCTAATAAAAGATTAAGGTTTCAGACTTTCCTTCAAGTCAAGCAACAAGTTCACGGTCCTGGCATCCCATGCAGACAGAGGCCCCAAGCCTCTCTTCCCTGGCAAAGATCACACTCCCTCCTGCTCCCACACTGGCACCCAGAGTGAGGAGGGCTGCGCCCCAGGCCTGCAGTGGGCAGGGGCGGCGGGTCAGAGCCTGGCCGGGCCTGTCGCCTTCCCAGCTGGCCGGATGGATGCCGGGTGGCTTGGTGCCCAGCTTCTGCCCCCATCCCCAGAGGGTGTGGAGCTAGTGAGCCCCATCTGACAGCTTCGTACTGCCGCCCTCACCTCACGCACCTCCTAGATAATCCACAGAAGTCCTAGGACCCCCTGGGGGCCCCGAATTGCCCCCCAAATCAAGTAAGGCCAGTTGCTCTTCCCATAGAGAACTGCCCAGGTACGCCCAGCAGTGCCGACCCCACCCGCAGACCCAGGGCAGGCTGTCCCTGTTGCTGTGGGGGAAGGGCCAGGGACCCCATCACGAACTCCAGCTGCCTAGAATGAGCCACCCAGAAGCCAACCCGGGGTGCCTGCTGTGCCCCAACAACCCCTTGGCAGAGCAAGAATGTGGGCCGGGACTAGGCTACTTTGAGGCCCAGCTGCTGACGGCCATGTCTGGCCAGCCTGGCAGGGGTGTGAGACATGAGGGGGGATCGGCCACCCTCTCAGGACTGGAGAGTACGGAGCTAAGAGGCCTGGCTCTTCTCCTGGACAGAAGAAACGAGGGGGTCAAGTGTGAAGGTCAAAGGGCAGGGGAGAGGTGAGAGCTGAGGGCCAGCATGATGGTGACATCCTTGGGCAAGAGTTGCAGGCATGCCCCGACGTAGGCAGCCCCAACCCAGACACTCTTCACCACTGCCTGTCACAGGCTGCCCTAAGTGGCATTTTCTTTAGACAAAAGCCTTTAGCAGGCAGCGAATGACCTCCACCAAGGCAGGCCAGGCCAGGGCCTCGGGCCACACGTCCCCAGTCAGCGCCCACATCCCACACCTCTCCTCACCGTTTCCTACAGGGGCCACCAACTGCCATGTGATGGGCGCAGGGCCAGGGGCCGGTTTCCCAGCTGGTCGAGGCTGTGAAGGGGCACAGACACCCCATGACTCCTAATGCAAGCACCCCAACTCTCCAGCCGGGAAGGTTTCCACGAGCCCCCCGCACAGGGCCCTGGGAGGCCACGCGGTCACCCCCACCTCGGCTCCGTGATTGTTTAAACATACATTTAAAATCCACAGGTCCAGAGATAGTCACTCGAGTAGTGAGACCAGACCTGGCAGTGCGCACGAGGGCCAAGACGGGCTTCCGGTGTCAGCTCAGAAGAGCGCCGGAAAACAGGCCCTCGGCAGACACAGTGCTCGTTCACTCTCACACAGCGGTGGAGGACACCTGTGGCGGGCAGCCCTGGGCTCAGACTCAGCTTCAGGCAAATAGGACTGAAAGGTGGAGCTGCCTCCGGGCAGGCGGTCTCGGCTCTATTTATAAAGACCTCGCGATCAAGCAGGGAGTGTGCACATCCAGGGGCGGTTTCCTGGGTTGGTTTTGTGAAATGACTTTCAAATGAAAACCGCCCCAGTGAAATGAAGCAAACCCGAGAAAAGGGAATATAAATCCACTAAAGATTTCATCAGTGTGCACTTTTAAAGGTTGCTCTGTGTGTTTTTCTCCTCCAATATTTTCTAAGTTAAGAGCAGAGAACAATAAACGGCACCATCTCTAGATGGGTTACCTATCAAGTTCACAATTAAAATGGATACAGAAATCGAAAAAAAATTATATCTATCAGCTAGGAAGTTAAGCTTTCTTAAGAGCGCGGCGCATCCGTTTCTTTAATACTCTGGGCACGTATATGACGGCAAACCCGACAGGGAGTCTGCGTGCCACGCTGTCCTCTGCTCTGCCTCCTGTGGGGTCCCGGTAGAGGGGCCCTTAGTGGAGCAGAGGGAGGGAAGGGAAGCCCAGTCGGGGACCCTCCCACGGCTCCCTAACCTCTGCCATCCCCAAGGATTGCGAGGACAGAGGTGTGGGCCAGGGCCCGTGTAAGAGTTCATGGCAGAGCCTTGGGGGCAACGCTAGAAGCCCCCATCCTCACAGAAGAACAGGAGGCAAAGTCCCCTGCAAACGGCAGAGGGGGCTGCCTGCTCCCATGGCCTCCCATGGGATGGTGGGAGCCCAGGGGGAAAGCTGAGAGGCAGCAGGGGCTGTCCTCAGAGGTGGGAGGACTCCCCTGAGGGAGCGGGCCCGCTCAGCAGTGCTGGGCTGCACAGAGATGAGAGGAGGCGGCGGGGAGCACGCAGAGTCTGGGAGAGGATGGCCATGGAGGCAGAGTGCGGGCTGCACTGTCCACGCTCAGGACCCATGCGGGACTCAGTGGCTCCCACACAGGTGGGGCAGGAATAAAGACATGCACTGACCAGCCGGCTGGATCATTCGCTCTCGTCGGCACTGGAGGTAAGTAAGGAGGGCTTCAGGGAGCCAGGGATCTGTTCTGGTGCAGCCCGGGGGAGGGAGGGTTAAGTCAAGGGACCTCCCCACCCAATCGCCTGCCCAGAGCAGGTACAGACGAGGGAGGTGGTGTGGGTGGGAGATCCACGGCCCTCCAGCACAGCCCCTGCTGCAGCGGGAGTCGGTGCCAGGCCACAGGGCGTATCTCCCGCTCCCATGAAATGCCAGTGCCTGCAGACCCCACTCCAGAAGCCCCTTCTCTCCAGCCCCCTGGGGGACTGGAGTCTGGACAGCAGGCAGGGCCAGGCGGAGCTCCCACAGTTGGGGCCGGAGAAGGGAGGGCAGGTGACAAGACCACCTGCCCCAAAGCACACGGTGTGCTCCTCCGAGCCGGCTGTCACAGGCCAGGAAGGTCTTGCCCATCTGCACTCTGTGGTCTACCCTGCAGCCTTCCAGGGGTGCTGCTGGACTCTTGGAAGGGAGGTGCCCCCACCGCTGTGACCCCACTGCCCCACATTAATAGCATGAACCAGGGGGCAGGGAGCACAGCACGCAGGAAGAGCCTGAAAGCCGACCCCGGGCGATCCTGCTGGCTGGCTGAGCTCTGTGACCTCATCTTCCCCTCCGGCTCATCAGCACATTCCCACTCCGGGTGGCCGCAGAGAACTACAGCAGCGGCCCCAGCTCCCGACTCCCCCGAGTCACGCATGGGGCTTGGTGGGGACGTCCTGATGCCAGCCTCGAGGCCGGTGGGCCAAGCAGGCGAGCAGGCGAGCAGGTCGCACCATCAGGGCTGGAAGCTGGCCTCAGGCCCACTTGCCTGCTGCCTGGCTGCTTTATGCAAAGCCCAGGACTGGAGCTGCCAATGTCCTGAACCCAGATGGCCGGGGTGGAGCCGGTCAAGTGGCTAGGCTGTGCGAGAGGGACTCACTGCCTGCAAGCTCTGAGCTTTGAACATGCTACCCGCCCAGGACACCCAAATCACGGGGCCTAGAGAGCTGCTCCCAGGGAGCCCGAGCAGCGAAAAGCCAGGGCTCTGGACCAGGAGTAAGACTGTCACACCGCACGCTGCCTGCCTGCCTGCAACAAGCGGTGAACGGCTGGGCCGCGCCCTTTCACCCCTGCGCAGGCCAGGCCGGGATGGCGGGTGCCGGAGCAAGGGCATCCGGATCTCTTGATGTTTCCACTATAAAATGCTGAGTGACTGTAAGGGCTGCTTTTAATGCCACTTTACCTCCTGGCCTCACAAAACAAAAGCCACTGTCTTCTCATTCTGAGTCTGTCCTCCTTGGCGGTAACTACTGACACTTAAGATCAGTGACGCGTCTTCCCTAGAAAACCTGGCCCCGGCCTAGAGGAGCACCTCGCTGTGTGTCCCTGCCGCCGGCCGTACCTGTGGTCTGATCCACAAGGACCCGGGAGTTGATGATTCGCCCGAACCGAGAGAACATGTCCTCCACGTCCTTCTGGGTCATGGTCCTCGGGAGGCCGCTGATGTACAAGTTGGCGTCTTTGATGACCTCAGAGCTCGGGCGAGCATATGACACCTTGAAAACAAAACCGCTTTCTGGGATTAGGACAGGGGTACGCTAAATTCTGGGGTGAGAAAAAGCCCACTCTCATCACCTAGGCAGCTCGCCCAGGCCAGGTAGTCAGCCAGACACCTGTCACCTTTCTCACCTGGCCCTCAGTCCCTGACAAGGTGGACATTGTTCCTATTTTTCTAAGCTGGGAGATGGAGGGCCCCAGCATTCAGGGCAGGGCCGAAACCCAACCCTGCTGCCTGTTCTCCGTCCGAGGCTGACCCAGCGTGACCATGAGTCCCCGGGCGGCGGGCAAGAGCTGGGTGCCGTCGGGAGCACGACACCCACCTGCCCAAAGGCCAGCTTGCCACACAGCCCTGGAGTGCTGGGAAACCCCAAGTCCAACACCTGAGCGCTCAGCATTAAACGACCTTTGAACATGCGCGCCACCAGGTTTGTTTTGAAGAACTGAAGAAAGGCTGAGAGCCACCTCTGCAGCAGCATAGATAAAATGGCACGTGTGCACGCGTGAGTGGCTGATGTGGCCGGCGGCTGGGAGAGGGCTTTGGTACTTTCCCAGGTCGGGTGATGGCCACGTGGACCCCACAGGCCAGGAGAATGGGACCTTGTGGGAAGGAGCAGCCGGGACGAGGCCCTTCTGCCCACAAGTGGGTGGTGTGGGGGAGAGGCCTGAACCACACCTCAAGGGGCGGACCCGAGGCGGGAGGCCGGGAGGCGACGGAGGCCCGGCGTGGACTCGGACCCATGCAGAACCCTCTCTGAGTGGCAAAACTGAGAGGAGGCTGAGACCCTGACAACGGCACAAACAACCCCAGGGACAGTGCAGCTGTCTCACCGCAATAAGCCAGGAGGGGGCTGGCCACACGCTCACCCAGCGCGTGGGAACTGGGGGCTGGTAGGGCACCAGCTGCCTGAGAGCTGATGCTGCTGGGACACCCCGGGCTGGGGAGGGGCTGCTCCTATGCTAGTGCCCTTCGGGGCACCCTCTCTTTCCTGGCAGCCTGAGTAGGCCGAGAGTCACTGGCCTGAGGCGGCCACCCCTCACCACACATCTGACATGCAATGCCTCACTGTGAGCGGACAGGGGGCCCCCAGACCCCAAAAGCACCAAGGCTCCAAGGAGAGGCTGTGCCAGTGGTTCCCTCAGCCATGGCAGTGAGTGAGAGAGTGGCCTGCTTGGGCCGGGCTGGGCACAGCAGCCAGGCTGGCTGGGAAGGGACGAGGCAGCCATCGCACCTCTTTACCTTAATGGTCTTTGACTGGAGCCGCAGGCCGTTGAGAGTGTTTATCGCTCTCTCCGCGTCCTTTGCTGTCACGTAGTTCACAAAGCCGTAGCCCAAGCTGTGTCCTGTGTGGGAGAACATGTGTGTCGGTAAACCAGGTGTGTGTGGGCAAGACAGCCAGGCAGGATGGACAGGCCGCGTGCCACTGGGCTCCAAGGGCGAGGTCAGAGCAAAGGGGAAGGAAGCCCGGGGGCCACTCAGAGCCTGGTCTCTGGCTGCAGGGGAGTGCGGTGGAGGCCAACGGCTGGTCTACTGGCCTCTTCTGTTATGGATGGCTACAGTCTACACTGGCAGCTTCTCTGTTACGCTTCTTGGGCAAGCTTGTACATTTTCTTCAGTGAACAAATGTTACTTTTGTAAATAAAGAAAGGGTATTTACAGAGAAGCCGGGTGCTGCCAGAGGCATCCAGTGGAACCCAGCACCAAAGCAATGACGAACCTCGGTCCCACTGGCGCCAGCTGCTCTGCAGGGGTGCATGGGGGCCTGCGGGGTGGGTCACGGCCACCAGTGGCAGACACTTGTGGGTGGGCAGCCCCAGGACCATCCGCTGGGTCCAGCCATTTCTCGGCCACTTGGCTGGGCTCTGGCACCACCCAGTGTCGGTTCCCCCTGCTTTCCTGAGCCTGTGACCCAGAAGCTGGGGACGAGGTCCCGCCAGGAGCACAAGGCAGAGCTGAGAAGGCCCAGCCCAGCCACCAGCCCTGCAGCCTTCACAGCCCTGGTTAAGCTTCCAGAATCCCCTCGGCCACTAGTGGCCACCTAGGGGCATCGTTAGGGATGCAAACACCTGAGTTATCTCCAACGAAACCCAGGGTTACAGGTGGGGTCCTGCTGCCCCCTCTTTGGAAGGGCTCAGAAGTGGCGGGATACCACGGAAGGACGCGGCATGGCGGGCGTGGGCTGTGTGTGCTATGGTCCCCCAGAGGCCTGGGGGAAGCAGATGCTCCGGGCAGGGCTGCAAGGAGCCCGACACCATCACTGTGCAGGGGGAATGGGGGACCCAGAGACCAGAGCAACCAACATGCCCATGTCTTGCCCTCCACACGCTGTGCTGGCGGGCACCCCCTGCGCCGGGCAGACATGGTGGCGAGCACAACAAAAGCCTGCCCTCACCGCCCTCACCAAGCTCTGCTCTGTCCCTCTTGTTGGAGGAGTGCCAGGGGCACCCGATGAGGCCTTGAGCCACAGAGAGATCCCCCCGGCAGCAGCCCCAGTGGGCCAGCTGAGCCCAGACCTGCCAGTATGGGGACCCGGAGCCCAGAGGAGAACCTTATGCGTTTTGCCACTTTAAAGAAAACCTTTATTTTTTAGATGTAAAGAAAAATGACAAAGAGTAGATTCCCACATCCCACCGTCATTTCCCGTTAATGACATTGTGCCCTCGGCGAGACGTCTGTCACACTAACGAGCCAGGACGGGCCCTTCGTGGCACACGGTCTGTGTGGATCCGCATGGCCCAAGTTTCCCTGGCGGCCTTCTCTGCCCCAGGACACCTGCCGACTGCGCCACGTTCAGACAAAACATCTCCTTAGGCTCCTCGGGCCGCGGAGGTTTCTCCGACTTCCCTTGTTTCAAATATCTTGATAGTTTCGAGGAGCACAGGTCAGGACTCTGTAGAATCTCCTCCACCTGGGTTATTCTGGTGTTTTTCCCCACAGTTAAGACTGGAAGAGGATGGGCTTTGGGAGGAAGCCTGTGGGGTGAAGGCCCTTGTTACCCCCTCACCTCAGGGGCGCTGCTGCCCCTGCCCGTGTCCCTGGCCGGGGACTGGGTCTGCCCGGTGTGTTACTGGGAAGCGCCCCCAGCCCCCTTCCCAGGCTCAGGCTTCAGGGCGGAGCGGCCTCAGCAGTCATTTGCGATTCTGCAGAGGCTACTTTCTTTTTTGAAGAAAAACAATGCCTGACCCTCCAGACCTCTGTTTCTAACACAACTCCACTGATCTCAGGGGCTCAGTCCCGAGCCCTGGAGGGTGGGGATCCTGGAGCAGCAGGTCTGGGCTGCAGGGCCCATCTGGCAGGAGAGCCAGGCTCACCGCTCAGAGAACCACACTCAGCTCCAGGCAGGAGCTTCAGGGCCCCTCGCGGGCTGGACCACAAATGTCATAGCTCAGAATGCAGAAGGCTTGTGGATTCCCATCCGAACGTCAGCCCTGCCGGAAGCTCACCCCCAGACACCTGCCCCCCAGCTCTGCCTGGCACTGCCCGCACGAGGGCCTCCTGCTCCTCCCAAGGCCAGTCCCAGCCCTGGGCTGCCTGTCTCCTTCACCGCCGGGGCCTCGGGCACGCTAGCGCTGCTGGGGGGAGCCGGCCGCTACAGAGGGCGTGCGTCCAGGCCCTGGTCCTGCATCTAAGGCTACAGCTGACTCCTCTCGGCATATCGCACATGGGCGCCAGACCCCCTGCCGCACCTGCCCTGTGTGCCTGGTGGCCACTGACTGCCAGCACCACTGTCACCAAGGCTGCCTGACTGTCAGTGCCGCCCGTGGACAGTCTCAGGATGAGCTCTCTGCTCCCAGCAGCACTGGGCCCTGGTGACCAGCTCGGGGCACCACCTCCTCCAGGACGCGACGAGCACACCAGGTTTTCTTCCCCACGGCTGACCGGCCTCGGCTCCGGCCTTCTGCCCATTCGGTTGGATGCTCCGCAGGTTCTGCACTGGCCTGCCTCCATCATGCACTCTTGCTAGGTGACCTCCTTGGCAACCCGTGCGCCCATGCCTGCAATGTCACCTAGGAAGTCACACACCTGGACGGCCACTGCCTCCTTCCCTGGGCCTTCCTACCCAGGTCATTATCTGTCAGGTCCTGTGCCAGGCTGGCCAGGGGCTCTGATGAGCACCACAAGGTGGAAAGTTGGTGCATTCATGAAATTCACGTCCCAGCGGGCAAGTCAGCCAACAGACCAGCAAGAAACCAATGAACAAAGCCGCCGAGCAGGGGCTACAGGGACAGCCCCCGCCACAGTGTGAGGGCTGACAGGTTGGGCCGGCGGGCGCGGGGCGGCCAGGAGCGTCCCAGAGGAGGCGGTATCTGCTGAAGACCTCACATGGCTGGGGAAGCACGCAGACAGGAGAGCAAGCACCGCATCTCAGAGGCAGAGATGACTGTGGTGTGTTCCGGGAAACGACAGGTGGCTGGCGAGTGGCCAGCGTCGGCGGCTGGGTGGGGCGCCAGCCCCTCAGAGCCGTGAGCTAGACCACACGGAGGGGAGGGGCTGCATGGGGCAGGTGGCAGAGGAAGGCCTGGAGGGAGGACCTGCAGGTGGGCAGGGCAGGAGGGAGGCGGCTCCCGAAGGGCGAGCGCCCTAGAGGGCCCTGGAGCAGCTCCCTGCCTCCTGCCAGTGCTCCCAGACTGGGCCTCTCGGGTCTGAGGCAGGTGGGCAGGGAACTCTGCACACCCCATTCCTAGGGCTGGCTGTCCCTGCAGGGCCCGTTCTGCCCGCTGTGGTGGGCCCTGTGTGCGGCGAGGGGAGGCAGGTGAGCAACAAAGGGGAGCCTGGCCCCCAGATGAGGCCACAGACAAGAGCTTACACTGCACTGAGAGCCCACCTCCACCTGCCCAAGTGCCAGCCAGTTGCTCTCAACTTCGGCTGCTCTGTGGAACCACTAGGGCAGCACGGAAAACTATCACCACCCAGGCCACACCTGGGGTCGGTGAGATCGGGGCGGGTGGGGGGAGCAGTGGGGCAGCTCCAGCGTTGTTAAAGCTCCCCAGCAACTCCAGGGCCAGCCAGGTTGAGGCCGCTGCCAGGAGCCGGTCCCCAGCCCTCCATCTGACACGTGCAGACCCCTGAGGCTGCTCAAGCTGGCCAGCATGCACGGCAGGGGAGGCGAGTGCCCCGCGGACCGCCTTCCCTGCAGTGCGAGGGGGCGGGCAGGGCCGGGGTCTTCCTTTAAGGTCTGGGCACCCTCAAGGGACGACTTAGCCAAAGGAGGGAGACTAAGTCTTGGTGTGTGAGTGCGAGTGAATTAATTAGGCAGTAAGTAAGAAACAGCAAATGCCCCCCAAAGAACGAAAAGGGGCAAAGGACAAGTAGGCTATTTTATCAAAGAAGAGTACAAACAGCTACAAATCTGTAGAAACAGATGAACTTTACTGGAAAGTGAATCACCACCGGGATCAATGTCATGTTTCACAGCGCGCAGCCATGAGGGCTCCTGGGCGCCGCAGGGCCGAGAAGGAAGGAGGGTAAACTACAGACCCGTCCGAGGGCCAGCTGGTGAGAGGCGTCACGAGCTTTTACAAGGTCGCGCTCTCCCAGACGCCGGCTCACCTATGGGAAGACTCCACAGCAATAGCCAGCGAGCAAATATTTGTGCCAGGATATTTATCTCAGCCGGGCTTCTAAATATGGAAAGATGGTTACAACTGGTCATAAACTCAAGAGCCCCCCCACAGCAGAATGCTGGGTGAGCATGCCGGTGAGGCAGCTTGGCTCAGTGATAAGGAAACATGCTTATAGGCCCAGGAAGAGGCTTCCTGCACACCTTGGGTGGTGTGAGCCCAACTTTGTAAAATCACACGATTGCTCACAACCATGAATATGTAAAGAAAAGTCTGGAAGGACTGAACCAAGAGCTAACTGTGGTGGGATTACTAGTAATTTAAACTTTGCTTCCTGCTGGTCTCACGTTAATTTTCTTCTATAAGGAACAAGCGTGATTCACATTAAGAAAAAAACGTGGTCAGACTGGTTGGGTGTGGAAGGGCATTCCTGCAGAGGGAACAGCATTTGTGAGACCACAAGTGTGTGAGAGCAGCTCGGCCCAGCCGAGAGGAGGGTGAGCGGGGTCCTTGGAGGCTGGGGAGGAGAGCGAGGGGCTGCAGGCGGGGTTGTGGGCTTTACCCCAACCAGAGGTGCACAGCAATGAGGCAGAAGCCAAGCAAAGGGGCTGGAGGCTGGGGACAGGGTGGCTGGCATGACAGTCCAGGAGGGTGGAGGTGGGCTCCTGTGGACCATGTGGCCCTGTCTAGGATGGTGGCTCTGTGGGCTGTAAGGCACTTGTACAGAGACCAGGTGCCAGGACAGACAGCAGGTGGGCTGCACGGTGACATGAGCTAGTGGCTGAGGATGGAAGAGGCAGCAACAAATGCGTGTTCCCAGCATGGGGCTGGGCCTGGCTGGAAACATGCTGAACCTTGAGGCCAGCACGTCCAACACTCCCGGCCTTCCAGCCACCACCTGGTCCCTTGCTCCTCCATCGCCGGTGCCTGGGCCATGGTCGGCACTCAATAAATATTTGCCAACTGAGTGCGTGTCCCCTCTCATTTGCATTCTTCACCCGGTCTCCAGACCCATTCTTCCGTTCACACGGCCGACAAACACGGATCATGGCTACACCTAAGGGACACGACGGTGCCTGCCTCTGAGGACCAGGTGGACCTACTGGGCCAGGAAGTTCCAACTTCAGGGCAGGGGCAGTATGCAAGCCCAGGCTGCAGGGCTGCCCCGTTGCTATGGAAACCTGGAGGCAGAGCATATCTAATGCTGACCAGGTGCACACAGGCCGGGGAACTGACCGGTGTTAAAGCAGGTGAAGGCCCGCTCTCATGTGGGGCGTTATCAGGACCAACCCCTCTGCCGCAGCGGGAGGTGGTCCGGAGGGAGCGCAGGCAGCCAGCTAAGAGGCTGGAGTGGTAGTGCAGGTGCAGGACGATGTGGCCTGGTCCAGGACGGTCCAGGGGAGAGGGAGCATCCGGAAGGGCGGGTGCCAGGGTCGCACGTCAAAGGTCACACTTAGATTTCTGCCTGGGGAGATGAGTGGACAGTGGTGCCATCTGCTAAGGCGGGCAAGCTGGCAGCAAGAGGGCAGCTTGGTGGGGGGAGTCCAGGTCCCGGTGGAAAGCTGAAATTGAGGGGTGGAGGGTCTGGAGCTTGGGCAGGGGACTTGCGGTTGAAAGAGAAGTGGCCGCACCTGTGCTGTGGGGTGCCTCCACTCACCCCAGTGCGGCTGAGGAGGCGAGGCAGGGCATAACCCCGAGGCCCACCTGAGTTTATGGCTGGGAAGGAGCTGCAGGAGCGGCAGGGTGAGGGCTGGGAGGGGGAAGGCAGGGCACAGAGTTCACAGAAGCCCAGGGAGGAGGAAGCTTCCCGAAGGAAGAGGAGACCATCGCCTGACGGCTCTGTGAACAGGAGGAGGATAAGGGCGTGAGCAGGGTCCTCACTCAGGAACTCTGCACCCCTGGGGACACTGGGTGATGTCTGGGGACATTGTGGGGTGGTCAGGACTCAGAAGGGGGCCCTGGCACTGGGTGGGCAGAGGCCGGGATTGCTGCTCCACACCCTACAACGCGCAGGACGGCCCACCAAAGCATGACCAGCCCCAAGTGTCAACAGGGCCCCAGTGGGGAAGCCCTGAGCCAGAGGGAGTCAGGGAATCTTCACAAGGGTTCTGTTCAAGGAGCAGAGACCACCTGTCCGAATGGCGGCAGGGTGGTCCTGCGGCCAAAGGTGGGGATGGCTGCACTCACTGCTAAGCAGGAGGCTGCCTTCAGCTGGGGAAGAGGGGCTGTAAGAACAGGTGGGCTGCAGGGGCTACTGGTGGGCATGGGGCTGGCCCAGCTGCAGGCTGAGCTCAGCTGGGCATCTGATTCACCAGGACGCTCATCTGCCTGGACACGGGACTCTGTCTGGGGTGGGTGGCCTGAGCCCAGCTGGCTGGGAGGAGGCAGTCAGGCAAACATATCCACTCCTGGGGCCCCACCAGAGCACGGTAATAAAGGCCATGGCCCCAGGGCCAGCCAGCAAAGTCTTTTCACATCAGGGGCAGTTAGGAGAAAGCTGGAGAACAGCGTGTTTTCAATAAAGCTACATTCATTCTGGTCAAAGAACCAGCAGGACACCAAGCGGAAAGGCAAGCCCAGGCCCACCGCCCCAGGTATCCCGCACGTCACGCTCATCTTGCCAAAGAGAAGAGAAAGTTCATCCCTGAACTGAAGTAATTTCCACATTACACTTTTGCCACCTCCACCTGGCTCTCAGAACCAGTCCTCTCCAGACCGATCATGCCCAATCTAGGCATTCCTGTTAACATAGCCCACATTCCTTTGAGACGTTAGGTACCATGAGGACTCGCGCAGAACCAGACTGCAGTGCTGCAGAGTGTCAAGGCAGTGAAAATTCCCTTCCACCGGAACGTAAAAGGAGAAAGGTGAGACTCGTCAGTAGCACAGGAGAATTTTAAGTTGCCTCTGAACAAGGACTCTTATTCAGGATGGTCTCCTGGAGCAGGACAGAGATAGCAGTTTCCAGAACATGCTAACATTGTTCAATTTGGGTATTACCTACAATTCCTATTTAGAAGTCATTTATTAAGTCACAGACTCCAAATTGGAAGGGCCCTTAAAAGGCTTTAGAGCTCAATGCCGACCACGGGTGGGCTGAATCCCTGTGTGGGTCAGCCAGCCTCTCCGGGTGTCACCCCAGGGCAGTCTGCACGTTACTAGCAAAAGCTGAGCTGCGGAAGTAGGATGAGGGGCATGAGGGGTTCAGTGTTACTCTAGTTTTGTGTACATTTGACATAATAAGATGTTACTATATTTCCATAATCAAAGTGCCTTTCTCCTTTTAAATTTTCCCCAGCACCGAATGGGGGGAGGAGAGGCTCCCCAAAACAACCCTCCTCCCTGGGGAGCAAAGGAAGGAACAAGGGCTTCACAGCACCTGGTTTTCCCATGTTTTCTCCAGGGTCCTCGAAACCCTGCTCTCAGAAGGGGCCCCACCCTTTAAAAGGGGTCTCCCAGGGGTCTGCATCAGGAGGGAAAGGCCACCATCCCCCTTTACGGATGGGGACACTGAGGCTCAGAGGTCACACTTGGAGGGAGGGGAGAGGGGGCTTTCGGCGGGCCTGCCAACCCCCGGCCGGCCCGGCCTCTGCAAGAGTTAATGCTCAGCGGGTTCAAATGTTCAAGTTGTCGGCCTGACAGCAAACATCATGGCCCAAACCCGCAAGGGCTGCCCCTGGGGGACTCGGCACTCCGCGGCAGGCCTGACCCTGCTCGGGGGCTGGGCAGATGGGGATGGGCCTGCCTGGGCCTGTCCTGGGCAGGGCGCTGGCTGGCGTCCCTTGCACAGTGGGACCAAGCAGGGCCAGGGTCAGTCTTCGGTCCCCTCCAGCTCTCAGTAGTCCCGGCTCCGGTGCCTCGCTCCCCACCCCACCTACCCTGCTCTGTGTATGCCTTCCATCTTACGATGCATTTTTCCCCTTTTGGGAACCGATGTCCAATCTTAACACCAGGGCGATGGCAAAAGAGTATGCCACGAAATGGAACTTCACAGCCACCGTCTCAAGGCCGTGGCTCTTCTGCCCTGAGGGATGCTGTGGAGTCACAGGCAGAGAGTACAGTGCTCAGCACGACGGCCACAAGCCCCCCCTTGACAAACACGTCTCGGTTTCTTTACCTGCAACTTTATCCCGAATGAGTTTTGCTGACTCAACTTCACCGATACTGCTGAACAGACTTCGTAATTCATCCTGGGTCATGTTCTGAGGGAGGTAGTTGACAATTAAATTCGTTCTCCCAATATCATCCCTGCAGTCTTCGGCCATGTGGTCTTCATAACCATTAGACATTGTATTTCTTAAAAATCTGCAGAGGGAAGAAAAAAACCAAGTAAGTTCCAAATGCTCATATTGCAGAATATTAAGGCAAAACGGAGGACTGGCACCTAGGATTTTTCTTTTCCACACTTTAAGTTCAGCTTACATCCAGCAAAAACCTACCATGGAGTTTTCCAGCAGCTTTATTAGTAACTGCCTTTAAACTGGAAACAACATGCCCTGCACTAGGCAAATGGAAAAACCAAAATAGTCACCTGCTAGATCCAGGGGGGTTGGAATATAATGTAACCTATGGGCTTAGCCAGTATGTATCAATGTTGGTTCAAGAATTGTAACAAAGTATCACTCTCCTGCAAGACATTAGTTAGTGACAGAGGAGACTTTGTGTTGGGAGCTTTCTGTTAACCTAGCACTGCTCTAAAAAGTATTCCAACAAAACAAAGCACCTCCCAGTTCAACCATTCCCCACTTGCTGAGAGGGCTTCCCAAAGACCCACACACGATTTCAGAGCTGGGATTCCAGCTCCTGGGAAAAGGGTTTGGGTTGTCTCTCAAGCATCCCAAAGATTTCTGGTTGCTTTCCCTCATCACCATGCGCACTACGGATGGACACCGAGGAGCACCCAACTCAGATGCCCTGTCTGTCCTCCAGCAGGCAGACGATGGTTCTCTGCGTGCCTGTATTCCAGAGGCCACAGCCATGAGCAGGAAAGAGGTTAGGTGTCTCTACCGGGTAGGGGAACTTGGTCTTCAGAGCCTGCAGGCTCTGGGAAGCCTTTGGCAGCCTGCAGAAATCTTTACTTTTTGTTACACAGCGGCGCACGGGGCGGCTTCAGAGCTGAGTGAGAATCAGCGCAGCACTTCGGGACGGCTCTTCCCAAAGCAGGCCCCACACTGGGTCTGAGGGAGTCTGGCGGGGCGCCGCCCACCTCAGGCATCCCCTGTCCTCTAAACCAGCGGGCGCTCCCCCGAGCGGGGCTGAGACACCACTGGGAAGAAGCTCTGCTGTGGCCAGCCTGGAGGTGGTGCCCCCAGATATGCCCAGCTCGGCTTCTAGGCCTGAAAACCCAGTACCCACAGAGAGTTCAGCCTTCTTTAAAAACAGCCTTGCCAGCAGCTATATAAAGACCTAAACCCGTGTGCATGGCAATTTCCCACCTACGCCCGAATTAAGGCTGAGCGGGCCTGGGTGGGGGGTCTCACTTTTCCTGCTGCTGCTGGAAGCATCCAGGTTTTTCTCTCCCTTTCCACCTCTAACTTGCTTCAGACCCTTCACAATGTACGACGTTAGTCCTATCGCCTTACATTTCTTTTGTTACTTGAAAATGTCCTATGTTCCCTACTCTTTATAAAGTAGGTTAGCATCAAAAGCCATTAAAAAAAATTGGGAAGTTAAGACTTTCTAAGATTAAAAAGGTCTGTGCGGCAAAAAGCATCACAAACAGTGAGCAGCAGGCTGGGAGCAAATACGCGCTGCCTATTATCCCATTTAGGGTGGTGGCTCTCACCCTGGGTGACTGTGCCCCGGGGGCACCCTGGGCAGCGTCTGGGGATATTTTTGGTAGTCACGGCCAAGGTGGGCGTGTGCCACTGGCATCTAGTGGGCAGAGGCCAGGGATGCTATTAAACATTCGACGACACACAATGCCAGCCCAAAATGCCAATATTGCTGAGATTATGGAAACTGGATTCAGAGCATCTACAGATTAGTAAGAAAAAAAGACACATCACTAATAGAGAAGGGGACCAGGGATGCGAGCTGCAGCTAATTCATGCCAGCAACTCAAATGGCTGGGAAGCCATGAAAGGAAGTTCAAGTTCACAAGTAATGACGGGGATGCTACCTTCTATCAGTCAGATGAGTACAATCCTGGGTGGGTAAAAATCAGCATAGTTAAAAATAAGTTGGGAAAATGCCCTCTCACCTGCTGATCCAAGCGTTAGATGGTACAACCCTTGTGGAGGACCACTTGGCAGTGCCTACCAAAATTTTTACCATGAATAGCTCCCTCTGACTCAGAACTGTAGGAATCGGTTCTACAGAAATAATCCCGTGCAGGGAACTATGGGTGAGGCGAGCACACAACCTCCTGGTTGTAACAGTCATTAGAAACACTAGGTGTAATCTAACTACACATTAATAGAGGGCCGTTAAGTAAATACCAATGTTCAGTAGGAAGCACAGGACGGCCAGCATTAAAGATTTAATCATGAAAAACTCCACGAATCTGTTAAACTGTCTGTCCCCATGAAACCTAAAGACAGACATTAGCTCAAAAGCAGACAAAAGCCTGAATGAACCAAAGTGCAAGGGTTGACTCTGAAAGACCACAGCACACACTGAAGTTTGCTCAAAACGTGATTCAAACATCTCTCTACCTCTCTCTTCTTTCTTCCTCTTTTTTTTCTCTATCCCTCCCACTCCCCAACCTTGTTCTGAGTCAGGCAGATATTTTCTACCTTCTCCCTCACCCCACTTTCACAGCTGACGGGCTGGGCAGTAATCACCCCATCCTCATTATCCACAATGGGGTGTCTGCTCTGTCTGGTAAGAAGTTATCTTTCTAAAATGGTGGTTTGCAAACCACAGTCTGCATGCCAAATTCGGCCCACCACTTGTTTGTATAAATAAAGTTTTATTGGCACACAGCTACTCTCATTTGTTTATGTATTGTCTGATGCTGCTTTTGCACTACAGTGACAGAGTTGAGTAGTTGTGACAGAGACCATATGGCCCACAGAGCTGAAAATATTTGCCATCTGGCTCTATGTGTGCCGACCTCTGTGCTAAAATGTAAAAATTGAAAATTTCTAGGACAAAATCCTTGTGACATTGGGTGAGGCAAAGATACCTTGGCTACCATGCCAAAAGACCAAACCATTTAAAACAAATGGATAAAAAAGGTATCGCCAAAATTTAAAACTTTTGCTTTGCAAGACAGTGCCAGGAAAATGATCGTCCATAGACTGGAAGAAAATATTTGCAAATCACATATCTGAAAAAGGCCTTGTATCCAGAACAATTGTTTTTAAAAAATATTCAAAACTTAACAGTAAGAAAGCAACCTGATTTTAGAAATGGCAAAGAAATGAACAGCCACTGCACCAAAGAAAACACAGGAAAAGATGCTCAACATTATTAGTTACAGCAGAAATGCAAATTAAACCACATCTAAATACCACTGTCCACCTCGAATGAGAATTGGGATATACGCTGCCCATTCAGAATGGTTAAAATAAAAGCAAAGAACAACAGAGACAATATCAACTGGTGAGGATGTGGGGAAACCAGAACTGTCACACGTTGCTGGGAGACATGTAAAAAGGTTACAGCCACTTTGGAAAACATGGGCAGTTTCTTTTAGTTAAACATACACTTGCCACGTGACCCGAGCAACCCTTCTCTTAGTAACTGTGAAGAAAAAAAAAACTCATGTTCATACAAAAACCAATACACAAATGTTTATATCCACTTTATTCATAATTGCCCCAAACTGTAACCATCCAAATGTCCTTCGAGCCACTAGTGGATAACACCCTGGTATGCCATACAATGGTGTACTACTCAGCGATGAAAAGGTCATGCAACTTTGAATGAATCCCAAATACATTTTGCAAAGAGAGAGAAACCAGATGCAAATGCTACATACTGCGTGATTCCAATCCGGAAAAGGCAAAAACCATGGGGCCAGACCAGCAGCAGTTGCCAGGGGCAGGGAGCAGAGGAAGGGTTGCCCACAGTGGGAGAACTTAGGGAAACATGCTGTCTCTGGGGTGACGGAACTTTCTGCCAGCTTGATCATGGCGGTAGTCACGTGAGTCTATGCATCTGTCAACTCTCAAAGAACACTGTGCCCAAATGAGTGACTTAAAAAATGAATTTAAAAAGATCTGCAAAGTGACCCTTCTGTGTGGCTGCCCTGTTCCACGACAACGCTGGCTCCTCCGCACACACCCAGCGAGGCTGTGCAGCCCCCTGCAGGCCCAGTGCTCAGTCAACTGGCAATGGCAAAGAGATCAAAGCCCGGGAGCACGGTGTCTCAGCGCTCCAGGCCACTCCACCCCGCTCCCTGGTTCCCTTCCTCTCGCCTTCCCAGATCTGAATTGCTAACCCTGGGCCAGCCAGCTTCAGTCCTCATGAGCACCGACCACAACTGCGCCTTCATCTCTGCCTGACAATCGACGATTCCCAAGGCGTGGCCAACTCCAACTGGACGTCCTGTAGACGCCGCCAGGTCAGCACGCCCCGCTCCATCAAGCGGCTCCCACCGCCTGGCTTCCCCTCTCAGTGGTGTCACCACCCATGAGGCTCGGAGGTTACATTACGTCGTTCAGGGTCAGTCCTAACGCTGTCTGTTAGTAAGTGGCAGGGCCACCAAAGAGCAGTCTCCTGGTGTGGAACGCAAGGCCCTTTGCAACGGGGCCCCCGCCTCCACTCCGCCCCTCATTCCAGCTTCTCCCCAGCATGCTGCGGACCCTCCCATTTCCAGGCCTTGGCTCCAGCTGCCGCCTTTTCAGGGACCATGTGTCCTTTCCAAGACCTCCTCATTTATCTTTACAAAGTCCCCCGGACACCAGGTGGCTCTGGTTCTCCGTGCCCACACGCCACTAGTGTGAACCTTTACCACTGCATGAAACACTCTAACTCGGGTAATCATTTGCTTTTCAGCCACATCACAGGCAAGGGCCTGCAGGCCAAGGCCAGATCACTTGTCTAAGGGCCACGCTGGGGATGTGTGGCCCAGGCACACACAGGAGACGAGGGGAACAGACACTTGGGTCTCAGGCTCCTGGGGAATCCTGTGTACTTGGCACATTCTTTACGTTAAAGTAGGGAGGCCAGAAGTTGCACTGACCGTCTATTATACATTCAGGATCTTACTCTCTTAGGGTCATCCTGCCCCATCCCATCCCATCCCGCAGAATCAAAGGCGACTGCAGGGAGCAAAAGAGAAAATTAGCTGAGCAAAGCAATTCCTGCTGATTTGGAAACATTTCCAGTTGCTGGGTAACCACGGAAAAGTCCTGTTCAGATGATCTGAGTGTTTTTGGCCCCACTGCACTGTTTCAAACAATCTCAGTTGTCTGTGTGACTTCAGAGATGTTGTTCACACCAGGGATACACCTAGTATATATATGAACACAGAGCTGTACATACATGACATTAAAACATGCCTAGGTGATACATACTTAAGTAGCAAGACTGCTTTTCACTAGGCATCCCTGGGAATCTGTCTTATCTTACAGTCACAGAGGAGGCTTTCCAAACTACTTGGACCAGAACAAAACCAGAACGGTCAAATACACCCTCAGGCTCAACCTGACACCTCACACATCATAGGATGGGGGTTGGACTCAGTTACTTCTAAGGTCCCTTCCAGATGTCCGACTCAGAGTTCTTCAAGGTAAAAGTCCTGGGAGTGTAAGGTCACCTGGGAAACAAACGCCCAGTGCCAGAAAAAACTGAACAAACCACCTGACCCAATTATAACTGCTCTGCAGGCAGGCTCAGTGGATGTGGTACACATTTCCTTACTCGCTCCTGCCCACAGCCCACAGGGGGGAAGCTGCTGGCTGAGGCAGCTCCAGCTAAGTCCCAGCCCTCCATATCCACCAGGCCAGGAAGCCCAGGGGAGACACAGACCAGGCCCAGCCAGCTTCTGGCCCCGTGGAAGTGCTCCATGGGCGCGAGGGGATGTGGTCAGCTCCACAGCCCTGCTACGAGTTCCGGTTTCTTTCTGGCTGGTGAAGGCCAGTCCAGGGCTCTCTAGAACTGCAAGGCCATCTGGCAGAGCAGGAAAACCGCGGGCTCTGGAGCCTCACAGACCTGAGCTCCAGCCCTAGCCCTGCTTGTCGATCAGCTAACAACTGTGGATACGTCACCTCCCTCCCTGCAGCTTCAGTTTCATCTGTGAAGTGGGAATGTTTCCACTTTTGCACCGCCTAGCACAGCTCCAGACACTTGGCTCCTGAGGCTTGACCACGCATCTCCAGGTACACTAAGGAGCCCTTTGACCTGTTTCCCTTGGGACCCTAGAAATGATGCGTTTCTAATGGACCTGAGTTCCACAGAAGCCGCGGTGTATCACAATTGGGTCTTTTCCCTCCAAATCACTCCTCTGCCTTCTGTGTCGCTCTAGACTCTTCCCTCTGCTGTGAATCTTTCCTCCAGCATAAATGTCTCTTTGGCAGGTGGCTGGAGCCAGGCACTAGTCTGAGCCCCATTCCAGCCCGCCCTTCCTCCAGCACACATGGAGTGTCAAACACGTGTCGGGCACAGATGAGGGCACTGGGCTTGCAAGATAAAGAAGCAGTCCTTGTCACAATCCTCAAGTTCAGGCCATTAGGCCTCTTCAGAACCAAAAATGCCTCTTGACTGGTCCGTCCATCCTTGTCTCTCCCCCTGAAAAGCAACCTTCCAAGACCACCTCTTGACTGTGCCCAGAAGCCTCCCACCACCTGACCCCAGCATACTTTTCTAGATTTATTGCCAAGCTCACCTTCCTGACCCTCTGCCTGCCCAAACCGGGCCCCTCGGATTTCTGGACCTCTCTGTGCTCTCCTCTCCCCTTCACCCGGCCACCAGCTGCACCTGGGAACTCCCGCACACACCTGTCTGGTCACAGCCCTCGCTGTGGATGCCAGCCCTTTCATCAGACTCACCCAGGGAACACCGGACAACCGTTCCAACACCCCCTCGGCGCTGTCATCACCTGTTTTATCCTTCTGCTACCTGGTCTCACGTGCCTGCATCTTCCTCCCCAACTCAGGTTGTGCATTCCTCAAGGAGGCAGTTTCTTCCCCATGACGCTCAGTAAGCAGTCACATTTCATGCTTTCAATCTATTAAAATCTCACTGTCAACTTGACCGACGCACACAGAGGCCTCGGTCAAGTGGGAATGGACAGTGATCCTGTCAGCGAGACCCCCAACACATGTGGACATGGCCAGTGTCCCCTGACACCTTCCCACCTGTCTGTGTCCACACACACACACGCTACTCCACGGGTGCCTCCTTCTGCTCTGTTCCTCTTAGCGAGCACCATCCTACTGCCACCAGGCAGAGACCCCGAATCATCCCGTCCTTCTCTCTTGCTCGTGTCCCGCGTTTAAGAACCCACTGGGTCCTGCATCTCCCCCAGGCCCCCCCGCCACACCCCTACCCATGTCTCAAACCCAACCACTCTCCTTACCACTACAGCCCTGGGTCACATTCACAACTTTTCTCATCTAGAACAATCACCTCCTGATAGGTTCACTGGCCTTCAGCACTACCCCACTCCCAAGTTTCCCTCCTGTGTGCACACGTAAAGGTCTGGTCTGCAGGACAGCACTGAGCCCTCCACACACTGCGCACTAGCCACAGGCGTCTTCTTGTCACTATTTATGCCACCTTTCTTGCCCCTGAAGCACTAGATCCAGGGGCTCCCTGAACAAGGAGAGCTCCCGCCAAGCCCATCCCCGCCGCCTGTGCCTGGCCAACTCCTCCCCACCCCTCAAGCTTCACCTCCTCCAGGAAGCACTCTGTAATCTCTGCAAGCCTGAGGCACTCTGCAGAGTGGGCTCCAGAGGTCGCTGCACACGGTATAATCACCACTGCCTCCCCCCAGCACGGGACCTGGGACACAGCAGCAGAGCATGAGAGCTGGTTGAAGGAGGGAAGCAGGACTCACTTCCCTTCTGTTAAGTTGTTTGCCTACCCACCGCCTCTGGTCAGCCTCACTGCTTCACTACCGCCATCTAGGGGCTATGGGCACCAATGGCACTTCTCTCACTGGCCAGCATCAATTTGATTCAATTGAATGGGATGGGGACACAAACGAGTGAACAGTTGATTCCAGGGTGGGTAGAGGAAGGGCGGACATCAGAAGAGGCACCAAATGGTGAGTGAGCCCTGAGCTGGGCCACGCAGAAGGAGGAAGAGATCTCCAGTTGGAGGAGAACGGCATTCCCATTAGTGGGGGTGACAGGAAGAGAGGGGGGATTGGGGTTTGTATGCAGATGAAAGGGAGGGTTAGAATGTGCAGGACCTGGGGTTCCAAACTTCAGCTTTTGAGTCACTGGAGAGGTTAAACAACGAATTTGCTTTTTTTCCAAGCAAAGACTTAATCAGGAGTGGCATCAGATGTGCATTTAAGAAAGACAGCTCTCGCTGGAGTGTGGGGAGAGGACAGAGACAGGAGGCAGGGACTGAAGGGACAATAAAGCAAGCAGCAGGAACACAGAGGTACTTTCTTAGTTCTCTCGTTTTTCACTTACTGCTCCAAGGCCTCAGACTCAACAGGTCCAAACCGAGATTCTGCCTCCTCAAAACAAGAACGTCAACATAAACATTACTTATTTCCACTTTTCGAGATGTTTACATATCTGAGCCTCTTCATGGGCCTTGAAGTCACAGAATTTTGTAACAGATGTGATCACAGCTTTGCCCACAGATGCTCAATGACAAGTGAATGGAATTCCTCTTGGGGTCCCCTGGACGCTTATGATTCTAAGAGTGGTAAACCCAGGGGTCAAAAGAGTAAGGAGTTTGAATCAGAGGACCCGAGTTCAAATCCGTCCTCAGCCACTTCACTGTGCAAGTCTGGTCTTGAAAAGTGGCCCATCTAAGCCTCATTTCTTTGTGCCTAAAAAGGAAATTATAGCAGCATCTACCTCAAGGGCTGGAGATAGGTGACAGGCGACTGTGAAGTGTCAAGCACCTAGTAAAGCCTCACTAAATACTGGTGGTTGTTTATAACAAGATTTATCAGGCTATGCATGAGACGGTAGGGGCTTCCCACACCCTTAAGTCTGCACAGCAATATTCTTGCGTGTCCCACTTTACAGAAAAGAAAACTGAGGCTCCCACAGGTGAGTTTATTCAAGGTCTTGGGGGCCTGGATCTCGAGGTGTCAGAGATGGAGCTGGAGGAACTTTTACTGGAAGATCATTCAGTCCTGAGATGATTTTCATGTGTGTGTGTGTTTGTGTGTGTGTTACTTTCAGCAACGTCTGAAGACATTTTTCTTCTTTGCCACTGGGAGGCATGGGGAGGCTGCTGGCATCCTCTGGGTACAGGTCACGGATGCGAGTCAACATCCTAAGATGCACAGGACACCCCAAACAAAGAGCGATTAGACCCAAACCGTCAGTAGTGATCAGCCTGAGAAATGCGAAACCCATCTGCAGCCTCTCCAGCCTCCCACTCCAGGAGCACTAGCCATCCGGATCCCACTTGAATGCTTTCGGTAAGAGGGGCCCTGTCCCTCGGCGGGCAGCGCATGCAGAAGTTCTTCCCCACCTGTCCTGCACACAGTAGGTGTCAGAAACCATTTTAATAGGCCTAGCAGCAGAGGACGCCGGGAAAGGAAGGAAGAGCATCCATCCCCCATTGTTCAATTGCGAGCAGTTTGTGTTTTCAACACACACAGTTTACAAATCCAAACGTCCCACGCCCCAAAAGCAGCTTTGTTAGAGATGGCGTTCAAAAAATACACATTCTCCTAGGACCCCCTGCCTACATATTGAAGGGTCTGCACACTTCTCAAAGGACCTGGAATCGGCCGCGGTGCTCTGACAACGACCACAAAAGAATCTGTAGGGTTTCCTGGGCGAGCGAGCCCGTGGGCCGTGACCTCTACGTGCTGGAGGCGCTCAGCCCACTCCTTCGACTCCGGCTTCGCTCGCCCGCCCCCGGATGCCCGGCTTGCAAGACGACCAGGGCCCGACCGCCGAGCCCCGCCGCCGGGCGCGTGCCCACGCCGTGTCCCCCTCGCCCGCCCCTCGCGGCGGCCGAGGAATCCGGCCCGGGGCCTGTCGCCGGCGCCCACACCGGCCGGCCTCGCCGCCCGGCGCGGCCCGGGAGCCTCCTCCCGGCCCGGCGCGGCCTGGGCCTCTCGGCCGGTGCAGGCCCGTGGGCGCCCGCGGCCCGGCCAGGGAGCTCAGGCCTGCCGCGGGCCTACCCCGTCGGGCGCCGCTGAAGGCCCCCGCCTCACCTGACGCGGGCGGGGGGCCCGGGGCTGCTCCGGGCGGGAGGACGGCGGCGGCGCGGCGCTAATCGGCTCCGCTCGGCCTCGGTAGCGGTGGCAGAGGCAGCGGCGGCGCGACGGCGGCGGTGGTTCCTCCTCAGCGCGCACGACCCGCTCCGGCCCGCGGCCCGGACACGCCCCCCGGGCGTGCGCGTCCATTGGCCGGCGCCCGCCAGGGCGAGCTTCTCATTGGCCAACCTGGCTGTCGCGGCGCCCCTGGGCGCCCTCGGGGGCGGGACTTCCGGCCGGCGCCGCCTGGAGGGAGCTCGGCGGCCGGCGGGGACGCTGGTGGCCGGCGATGGCCGCGGCGGGCTGCCTGGGGCCCAGCCCACGGGGGTGGGGCAAGGCGGTGGACAGAGAGCCGCGCCCCTCGTCGGGCACATGCTGTGTTCCCCGCGCCTATCTCTCCCGATGCTGCCACTACCGCCACCGCCGCCTCCGGCAAGGTAGGAAAGATCAGCGCGCCAGGGTTGTGGGGACAGAACCCAGGTTCGAATCCTGGCCGCGAAGTTTCCGCACTACGTGCGGTTGGGCAGGGGCTGATGTCACCTCGCCGGGCCTCAGTTTCCTTATCTGATGTGGTGAGGAGGCGGGGCGTGGGATGTGGGCAGCGTTCCATCAGTGTTGACTCGGAGGTGGAGAGTTCCAGGGGCTCAGCCTGCCATTCATTCATTAAAATTTTACTGAGCGCCTATTATGTGCCAGTCACCCCGTGGGCAGTGAACAGGCAAAAAACACCTGCCTCTGTTGGGCTGACATCCTTCACCAGCGCTGTCCAGTAGAAATATAAGCAAGCCCCGTGGGTATCTTTAAAGTTTCTAACAGGTGGCATGGGACCAGCGCTGTCCAGCAGAATATAAGCCACCCACGAGTGATAGCCACAGGGCATAATTTAAATTTCCTAGCAGTCATGTGAAAGGGGAAGAAAAATAGAAACAGGTGATATTATTTTTAATAATGTGTTTTATGTAACCCTGTATGTCCAAAAAGTTACTTCTACGTGTAAGAAGTTATGAGATCTTTTACATTCCTTCTTTAACCCCCCCAAACACACCTTTGACTTGCAGTATTTTACACTCACGGCACATCTCCAGCTGGACTGGCTCCATTGCAAGGGCTCACCTGCCACATGTTGCCCGCGGCTACTGCACTGGACCCTCCGTGCCATGTGGGGAGGCAGAAAGGAAATCAAGTGGATTCCACATTAGGTGGTGAAAAGTGGTAAGAAGAAAAATCAGTTTGAGAAAGGGCAGTGGGGAAGGTTGAGAAGATGGCATTGGCAGAAGGACCTGAAGGAGATGAGAACATGGACAAGGTAATTATGCCAATAATTGTTTAGCGCGCATTTGCCTGATAGGCATTTATGTGATGATGGGCATGTTCAAACTAATCTAATTTAGTAACTACTAGCTGCATATGGCTTTGGGGGCACTTGACCTGTGGCTGGTGCTATTAAAGAACTGAATTTATAATGTGCTTAAGTTTTACTTCACTTAAATGTAGTCACATAGAGCCTGTGACAAATGCTGTGACTGCATGCAAAATGCTTTATGTACATTCTCCTGTGTAAATCTCGCAATAGCTCTTTGGGAAGCAAGCTGTCCTCACTGTTGCCGCAATGGAGAATGAAGTGCTTTCATTTATCCATCTATGCTTTATAATGTTATCACTAAGCAACTTTATTTTTAAGAACAGTTTTAGCTGTACAGAGCCATGGCCAGGTAGAGTCCCTATTTTCTGCATGCCCAGCTTCCCCTATTAGTAACGTCTTTCCTTAGAATGATGCATCTGTAATCATTAAGGAAGCGATACTGATGCATTATCCACCAAAGTTCTTAATTCATTTACGTTTCTTTGTTTTTACCCAATGTCCTTTTTCTGATCCAGGATCCCATCCAGGATGGCGCATTACCTTTGGTGTCCTGTCTCTCTCTATTTGCGAAGTGATTGACATGTAACATTGTATGGGTGTCAGGATGTGCAGGTATATGGGAAAATGAGTCCCTCAGTAAGTCTAGTTAATGTCCATCACCACCCATAGTTATTTCTCTGGGGATGAGAACTTTTACAATCCACCCTCTTCTCTCTCGGCTGTGGCAGACTCTCAGACTTTGCTTGTTTCGGATGACCCTGAGGGTTTTGAGGAGGACTGGTCAGGGAGTTTTGCAGAATGCTCCTGTGTTGGGATTTTTCTGATGTTTTCTTCATGATAAGTCTGGGGTGATGGGTTGGGAGGAGGACGACCAGAGGGGAAGTGTTACATCACTTCCTGTCGAGTCCAGATTATCAGCATTAGTCCATGCCTGTTGCTGTGGGCCTTGAGGCACTCCAAAGTCACTTCCCTACTCCTTTCCTTACTGTGTATTTCAGAGAGAAATCACATGTGTGGCCCACCGCCAAAGACTGACGACGTATGGTCCCCCATCTTAAGGTAGATATCTATGTAAATTGTTTGGAATTCTTCTGCGTGGGAGATGTCTCTCTTTCCCCCCATTTATTACTTTATTCACTGTTTGGTTATTACCCTGCGATGCTTTATTTATTTTGTCATTCTGGTTGTTCTACCTTGGCCATTGGGAGGTCTTTACAGTTGGCTCTGTGGCCCCCCGACTGGTGCATTTTGGTTTTGGGTTTTTTTTTTGTCTTTTTTGTTGTTTTGTTCTCATTGGAGCACTCCCTTACTTTCTGGCACTACGAGATGCCGCAGGCTCAACTCATACACTTCTTGCCGTGGTCCTGTAATCAGCCATTTCTCCAAGTCTGGTTCCTTTTATTAGGGAATGGTGTTAGAGTCCAAGATCTGGGCAGTCAGAGTGCTTGTTTCTACTAGGGTTTTGTCTCTTTTAAGTCACCAGTACTGGTGAACCATCCACCACGCACCCACCGGGCGCTCAGCCTTGGGGAGACAGTGGTGACCACGCCAGGTGTGGCATGTGCCCTCATGGAAGTCACAGGCAACCTCCAGGGGCAGGCTTAAGAGGGCCGTTATGACACTAACTCACTGTGTGACCCTGGACAAGTTATTTCATCTCTCTGAGCTTCAGCCTCCCCGTCTGTGAAATGGGGATGATTGGAATACTTCATGGGGGCACTGTAAGAATCAAAATGAAATCGCCCACTTTTAGAATCCTTAGATTCCAAAATCCTTAGATTTTAGAACCTGGCAAAGTGCTTGCTAAGTCTTACTCTTATTAACAGTAATAAGAAATCACGCAAATAAGCAGAATCTGCAGAGGTTCTGAGTGTCAGCAGAGTGTGTAGCAGGAGGGCCTGACCCCCTTTTGGGGTGGCCGGGGCCCACTTCCTGAGTCAGTGGCGCTGTGGCCGAGGCAGGAAGGGTGAGTCACCAGGTGAAGGTGGGCAGATGTTTCAGGCAAAAAGATCAAATGCAAAGCCTCGCGGCAGGCAGGAGCCTGGCACACTTAGGGACTGAGACCAGGCCGGTGGCAGAGAGCCCACAGGTGAGGAGACCCTCAGGATTGGAAGGGGCAGGTCACACAGAGCCTGGCTGGCCGTGGTGAGTTGAGGTCTGGTCCTAAAAGCAAGAGAGGTGACTTGTCCAAGTGCAGTTGTCTCATAAGGACACAGCTGGGATATGAACCCAGGGACCCTTATTTCCCTGGTCTGGATTTGGGATAGGAAATTCTTGGTTTTTGGTTTCGAGTTATTTTGGTAAGAAGCATAGAGGTAGCTATGCTACCAGGGGTCAGAAGCAGAGGACAGTCCAGCCACTGAAGTTCTAGGTTGTTCCTGCTGTCCCTCTAAGCAGGATCTCTGAGGGTCTGTGAGGTCAAGAGGTACAAAGAGGACAGCTTGGGTCCCTGCTCTTGAGGATACTACTCCCCATGGGAGAGAAGGACATGCAGGCCCATACCTCCAGCCAGAGGGGCAAGGGATAGCCCCAGAACACCCCCCCTCGTGGAGGGCAGCCCCTGAGCCAGAGCCCAGCGGGAGTGAGGGGCTGATGGGCAGAGGGGTGGGATTTTGCCCCACAGACTACAGCCTGACTCAACCCACACCTGTTTTCGTACAGACTTAAGAATGAGTTTTACAGTTTTGAATGGTTGAGGAAGAAAAAAGAATTTAGCATTCTGTGACATAAGAAGATGATATGAAGGCCAAGCCCGGTGTCCGTCAGGGTCACTAGCAACACAGCCACGCCTGTGCCTGCGGGTCACCCACAGCTGCTTTCAAGCTACAACCCCAGAGGCCACTGCTCAGGCAGGACCCGCCTCGTGCCCGTGCCAGCTGTGTAGCGAGCTGCACAGGGCCCGGGCTTCCGCGGCCACTGGTTTGGTACTCTTACTAATCTGTGAACGAGGGGCCCTGCATGTTTATCTTGCATCAGGCCCTGAAGATTATGTAGCCAGTCCTCACGACAGAGACCATGTGGCCCGCCAAACCTACATAAAGTATTCACTACTGGGCCCTGCTCCAAGGAAGGATGCCGGTCCTATTGTGGAGGGCAGAAGAGCAGCCCTCCAAAGATGCCCACGTCCTAACCTCCTGAGACCTGCTAATATGTTACCTAACCTGGCAAAACGGACTTGGCTGATCAGATAAGGTCAAGGATCTGGGGGTGTGGAGATTAGCCTGGATTATCCACAGGGGATGTGTAATCAAGGGTTCTTATAAGAGGGAGGCAGAGGGTCAGAGTAGGAGGAGGCTTGAGGACAGAAGCCGAGATCTGTGGTGTCCTGTGGGTCTGATGGTGGAGGAAGGGACATGAATCCTGGCCCATCAGCGGCCCCCAGCAAGAAAACTCATTTTCTTCTAGCAGCTCCTCTCGGGAGACCGCAGCCCTGCCGGAACCCGGGCTTCAATCTGGTAAGGCTCATCTAGGACTTCTGCCCTCTGGGACTGAATGATAACCATGTACTGTTGTCAGCCACTTAGGTAGTGGGACTCGTTACAGCAGCCGCAGGGAACTCACACACCTGCAGTGGGCACAGAACCCAAAACAGTTTGTCGTTTAGCCAAAGGGAATTGTAAATGTGAAGCTTATGGGATTCTGTGCTCCTTTATTGATGTATTTGAAGGAAGGGAATCAGGGGTGGTGTACACACTTCAAAGGAGGGAGACATCAGGGACCCAGGGTGTTGTCAAAGCCGGTGTGGGCTGGGGCAGGGAGAGGGGGAATCCAGTTCTGGAGATGGGATCCCTGTGGGTGGGCCGCCTGTCACCTGGAGAAGGTGGTGTCACGATTGGGCACAGTGATGGTGAGAGAAGCTGTGATGTGTAACCAGTTCCAGGGCTCAGCTGGGGGTGGGGGGTGTTTTGGGAACATCCCTCCTGATACACAGTCTGCTGACACTCTGCTTGCCACTTACCGGTCAGCTCCCAAGCAGAGCCGAAGCATCGAAGCAGAACGTTCACTCTGAGAGCAGAAGCTGGGCAGCCCTGAACAAACCCAAAGAACCTCTGGCACGGGTGCTCTCCGGGGGCCCAACAGTTCCATCAAGTGCGGAGTAGGTCAGCCGTATGGAAAACCAGGAAGCTTCGTTTACGTTTTCTAGGGCAGCTGCGCCTGTTTGGGGTTAGCAGCAGTTTGGGGCTCACGGCCCTGTTACTTTAGAAGTGGTGGAACAAGTTTGCAAGGCGACGGGCTCCTCCCAGGCTCGGGCCACCTGGGTCCCTGTTGCACACGTTTCTGACCCAAAGAGCCAGGCCCTGGCATGGGCACAGGAGTGCGGGGCTTTCATTCAGGAGGTGCCCAGCCAGGAACTTCCCCGGCCCATGCACTTATTTGCGAGAAGCAGATGGCACCACCGCTCGGGAACGTTCATACAGCAGGCCCCACACCTGGCGCTCAGACCACCTGGGCCGCCACCACATCAGACCTGTGAGGAGGACTGTGGTCCACGCCCCAGAGGGCAAGAAGGCCTCCCTGCTTGTCTAAGAACTGTGGTTCCTAGGACACCACCACGTGCATTAACATAGGTCACTGACCTGGGCAAGCTGGGCCGGTTTGAATATCCGGACGCACCTTTTGGGATATATCCCGTAACCATCCTGCTCGGGAACCTTCCAGCAAGAACAGCGCTGGGCATTTTATTGCCCACTAATGTTAAAGGTCTGATTCCCAGGGTCATGGAGTAACGGCGATGTGGCCACTTTCACTTCCAAAGGTCCTCCCGTGGTCACTTCCGGTTCCCACCAGTGACTCAGTTGTAACCACTGTCACTGTCTTTCTCTGTTAGGATTTCTGGGTTTTGAATCTGACTGTTCTTTTTCATGCTCTACGAGTTCTCTTCCTTGCTTCGTCTCTAATGTTCTGCCTGTATTTATTGGGCTGCTTTTAAAAGCTTTTTTAAAGTGCAAATTCAGTGGTGTTCGGTATGTTTCAAAGTCACATAAGTGTCACCACTATCTCATTCCAGAACTTTTCCGTCACCCCCAAAAGAAGCCCTATCATGTCATATAAACGGGGTCACACACTGTATGGCCTTTTGTGTTGGGCTGCTCTCGTTGAGCTCTGTGTCGTCAGGGTTCATCCATGTTGTGGCCAGAATCGGTGCTTCACTCTTTTCATGGCTGAGTAATATTCCACCGTGTGCATGGACCACAGTGTGCGCCTACATTGATCACCCAGTGGGCATTTGAGCTGTTTCCACTTTTGGTGACTGTGAATCCTGCCGCTGTGAACATTCATGGACAGCTTTCATTTGAATATGGGTTTTCTGTTCTCTTGGAAATACCTAGGCTTAGAATGGCCAGGTCCCCTAGTAATAGTGTTTAACTTGAAGGCCCACCGGCCTGGTTTCCCACTCTTTGTTACAGATGAGGTGGAAGCCTCATGCTTATCAATCATCGGCAGGTGGGCCACTGGCTGTGACAATTCTCCAGCCTTACCCCTCATCCAGCAACCCACAGGAGCAGGCCCAGGCCTGCCAAACTTGCCGAAGCCCACCTGTAAGGTGGCTCCCGCCTGCCCCCCATACCCTGAGCAGGAGCACCCGGGACGGGCTCCCATCACTGGGCCCTGCCCCACCCTGGCAACTCCCACACTCCATGTATCAGAACACCCTCCAATCTCTCAGCTCCCCAGGTGATCGGCCCAGAAGCACACCCAGCGGCATTTCTCGGAGCCATACACACACACAGAACTGTGCCCCTGTGCGGTTAAGGACATGTGGGAGATGAACAAGCCAGGCATTATCAGCCTCACGAAAGCTCGTGCAAAATTGATAAGAACCAAAGGGCAAAGATCAGAAACAGACAATTTGCAGGGGGAGAAAGAGAGTCAACAAACGTCAGAGCGGCTCTACCAGTTGTCAAGGGGGAGCCCGTGCGTGTGGGCGGGTCAAGGTGAAGTTCATTCCAGCGCTGCCAGGACCCCAGCACTGACCTTCCTCACGGGTGGAGGCCCTCTTAAATCGGACAGACCCATCGGAAGACCCCTACCCAGCAGGTAGAGGGCACAGCCTGCCCTGTGGCTATACCCCTGGAAGCATTCTGAGCCACCAGTCGGAGGGCCATCTCAGGAGGCCATTTTTCAGTCTTCAGTGAGTTGCCCTCGGTTTGGCTGTGATCTGGGTGCCCGGCGGGGAGGCTGGCTTGGTGAATTGTGCAGCCACTAGAAATGGCAAATAGGAGGCCCCCAACCTGGAGTAAGAGCGGCTGCCAGGCTCAGGGCTGAGCACCATGTGGTTGCAGTCTGATTGTCACAGTAAGCCCTTGAGCTGGGTCCTGTCAGCCCATTTTACGGGAAGATCAGTGGTCCTGAGGCCACACACCCCTAGAGGAGGGCAGAAAGGGGCCGGGGACTGGGCCAGACAGCCCTCAGAACTCGTGAACAGAACTTGGTACCATGTTGTGAGAGAAAGGGCAGGCATGGGTGAGGCAGGGTAAGCAGGCTTAGGACCTCTAGTCTGAATTTCTGGGGCTCTAGGGCACACAGGCTGTCCTGATTGTCCGGAGCAGGCCCTGGGGTGATTGAGGCAGGCGGACAGTGGCCCTGAGTGTGAGTGCCTGGTAACAAAGATGGGGAGGGTGTGGGCTCTGATCGGCTGGTTTGCCCTGTGGGTGAGCCATTTACTGTGTCTAGGAATCTGCTGGCTCTGCGAGGGGCCGTGCCTCTAGGATCAGCTAGACCCCAGCTATCAAAACACCAGAATGAAGCAGACATGCTTGAAGCACAGAAGATTCCTCAGGCAGCGAAATACCCTGCGTGAAACCATCACGGTGGACACGTGTCGGTGTACCTGCTCTCAAAAACCATCAGGAGCAAACCTACCATGAACCGTGGACTGTGGATGATGGCAATGTGTCTTTGCAGGTCTGTTGTGGTTAACAGAGGCGCCGCTCTGGCTCGGGAGGGTGGTGATGGGCTGGGGGCTGTGCCTCTGAGGGGACAGAGGGCATGTGGGATCTCTCCGTACCTTACCCTCAGGTTTGCTGGAAAACCGACACAGCTCTAAAAAAAATAATAAAGTCTTAATAAAGAAAAAAGAATCTATACAAAATTATGAACCAGCGGTTGGCGGCAGGAGCTGCACCCACCGTCCAGCTAGGCAGCCACCCGCTTCGTGGGGCTTCCTGGCACTGGGAATGCGCGGTAGGCGGAGAGCAGACCGTGTTTTGAAGCCTTACTATGCAAAAAAGGGAAGAGAGCTCATTAATCAGTGTTATTATAGATTGCATGTTAAAATGATACCATTTTGGATAGATGGGGTTAAATAAAATAAAATACATTATTAAAGTTTTTTACAAAGACGTGCTTAATACAGCACTTGCTCGGTGTATGTGGAGTGAAGGGGTCAGACCTGGAATCAGACGCCGTGTACTGCAGACAACTAAACCTCTCTCTCGGTTGATTGTTTGTCCCTGTAAAATAGGGATACATGTTAATCATATATAGGATTATTGTCACCTCAGGCCACTCTCTTTAAAGGAGCCCAGCATGTCCCCATGTGTCCCTGTCCACACCAGGATTTGTGCAGAGACCCGAATCCCAAAGTAGCTTGCTTCATTATTCGCCTGCTCCACTCTAGGTCTATCTGCCTCCTACACCGCTGGCCCCAGCACCCAGCCCAGGGCTGGGCCTACCGCAGGCACTCGCTCAGTGTCTGCTGAATGAATGCATGAGATGGTGACTGGCTCCCAACAGCTGTTCAGGATCAGTGACATCTGTCCTCTTTCACGACTGGGACACATCCGCTCGTGCACAGCTGTCACCCCGGGGCCCAGCATGTGGCTGGTATGGAAGAGGTGCCTAGAAGACCTGTGTGGAAGGGGTGAACCGGGCTCAGTACCTTTGAAGAGGGACTGGAAGATGGCCCTGTGGGACTCTCCGCAGAGCTCACCGCCCTCCAGCCCCAGCATGGCAGGGCCGGCATCAGGCCACCTTCCCATCTGGGGCAGAGTCCGGCTGGCCGGCCCCTACACATCCAGTGAGATGGGGAGAAGGCGAGGCCACGACCAGGGCTGGTAGCCCAAGTCCCTCTCGGGGGCCGCAGCCCCTGCCCAGTCCCTTGCTGGGGCCGCTCCCTGGAACACAGAGGTCGCTGGTCAGCCTGGGGAGGGAAGCCCCTCAAAGTCCGCCTTCCCGGAGCAGCAGGGCCAACGCCACTGGAACACAGCAAAAGGGGCCAGTCAGTGAACCAAGTCCCTGAAAATCAGGCAGAGGCTTGCAAGACATCCTGGAAAATCCCTTTCTGCCCTTCCTCTGGTTGCCTGGCAACCACTGTGCATCTGGACCTGAGCAAGAGGCAGCTGGGCACGGCAGGAGTCCAGGCCCTGCAGACAGGGCACCTGGGACTGGCATGCTCCCCCATGAGATGCACAATATGTGTGTGTGGTGGGGGCAGCTGCTTCTCGCAGAGGCCGCATGAGCCAGGACCTGGAGGACCCCCAGGTCCAACAGAGCTGCAGGAGAGGGGTCTGAGCTGCAGAACGGTCCCCACTTCAACTGGTGGCGCTTCCCCAGTGTCCCCGTTTCTTCCCATAACCCTGACCCTCAGTCTCCTCCTCTGTAGAGTGAGGGTCCTCCGGCAAAGAAGTCAGCTGGTCCTCGGTGCCCAGATTCCGAGAGGAGCCGTCGGCAGTTCCCTTCACGGAGCCCACTGCCCTCCTTATCCTGCGGTGGGGACTTGGGGGTGCGCCCCGGCCCGGAGAGGGCCCTTCCCGCAGCTGAGCGGTGCTCATGGACGGAAGGCCTCTGCCTGCCCTTCCCACCCCGCAGGCCCTGGCGTGAGTTCAGTCCCTGAGTGTGGCTCAGCTCCAGGCTGGAGGTCCCCTGCACCGGCCCCCATCGGCTCCCATCGTCAGAGCTGCTGACCAGCGAGGACGGGGCGGGGAGGTGGGCGCCAGGAGCCTCGGCCGGGGCAGGCAGGGGCGGTGGCCCGCCACGCCGCGTCCGCACGCCCGCAGCCACGCGGAACCGCGTCCCAGAGCGAAAGGTCGAGGGACACGGCCGCAGGGTCCCCCGGCTCCGAGCCTCCTGGTGGGCGGGGCTAGGAGCAGGAGCCCCGCCCTTAACGCCAAGCCACGCCCACCATACCCAGCTGGGCCCAGGGTTGGGGGCCAGGGGTCTGCGTCCGTGGCTCCTAGTGTGCGGCAGAGGAGATAGGGGTGTCGGGCCGGATGAGTACTTCGAAGGGTCTCCAGTGAGGACACGGGCGATAAAGTTGCCAGTTACACGCGGTCTCCTGGGAGGCCTCGGCCGCGCCCCGTCCCCCCGAAGTCAGCCCACCCCACCTCGGCGCTGTGGTCTGGGTGGGCCTTGCCGACCCAGGGAAAGAAAAAATGTAGATGGATTTTTGCTTTGCCTCCTGCCGGCGTGGTCACCTGGGGCTCCCTGCATTTATTCCAACCCCAGAGCGTGTCTGTGTTGTGGCGGTCATTAGTTAACAGTTTCAATCGGATTATTCTACAGATAATATCGGAGAAAATTCACAGCCCTCAGCTGCACCCACTGAAAGAGCACCGTCCCGCGACCTTCCCCGCTATCTGGTTTCAGAACCGAAAGAAACCCTTCAGCGGCCACTCCCACTCTCCCCGCTGCCCAGCCCAAGGCGACCCCTAAGTTTGCCTTCTGTTTCTGTGGGTTTGCACGTTTTCAAAACCAAGGCATTACCGTAAACAGTCACCCCACGGTGGGGAAGGAGAGGAAAATGAGGGTGAAGTCAGGGTTCCCCCAGGAGCAGGTGACCCGGGAGCGGAAGCAGCCAGCCAGCCTGTCTCAGGGCAGCCGGTGCCCCCAGGTGTGCGGCGGGAGAGGGAACTGAGCAGGAGGAGAAAGGGCCCTTCTGAACTCAGGGGTGCTGCTGAGAGGACTGGGTGTGGGAGGAAGGTGAAGGGGTCGCAGGGCAGCCAGCCTTCAAGCGGATGGTTGAGGTCAAGGCTGGATCTGTCCCCGTGTTCGTGTTCATTCACCTCGTTTCTCATCGCCAAGGTCGCCAACCTGTACTGCCCGGCATCCCGGTACTTACTTGAGGGAGTCAGTGGTTCCTGCCTGGTTCTTCGATTTGAATCCTCCTGTCCCCAGGGGCTTACAACTCCCTCCAGGTGCTCCCTGGTATTGGAGAGAGGAGGTAGAAAGAGAAACAGAAGCCCAGAGGTGGCGCGGGGGGAGTGGGAGGGAGGGGGCAGGGCAGGTGGCCGCGGGTCGGGGCTCCGTCTATAAAGGGTGCAGCCTGCTGGCCTGGCAGAGAAGCTCAGGTCCACCCCAGAGGCGCTGGCTCCCGGGACCCCACTGGCTTTGGTGAGTGCTTCCCCCCTGCTCACAGTTGAGGTCAGCAGCCGGCAGGTCCCTCTGGCACCACGGCTTGTCCCCGTTCTGTGCCACCCACCCCTTGCAGAGCAAGCACCCTGGGGCCTGGCTCCAGGCGCAGGTGTTCGCAATGCCTGCTGCTGTCCATTTGGGTCCTCATCACCCCGCTGCATCCCCGTTACCCTTCAAGGTGCCCAAGGAGGACCAGCCTGCACTATGAATATGAACCTATGGCTCCTGACCTACCTGGTGGCTGGCTTCGTGGGTGTCTGGGTCCCCACTGTCTGCTCGCAAGGTACCATCTTGGGCCATACCTACCGTGCCCCATAGTGTCCCCTCTCCGCATCCATCTTTCCTACCCCCCACCTGCTCCTCCCCTCCTCTGGAAGCCTCAGGATCCCGTCTCCAGCACAGACAGCTCCCACCCTAGGCATGCAAAAACTCCTGGCATTCACGCAGCTCCCCGGGGCTGTGGGGCCCCCAGCCGGTCCTTCCAGAGCCCCCGTGGTGCCTCCTCCATAGTCCGTGACCCAAGTCCTCCTGCAGGAACTCCAGGGGTGCAGAGGGTGGCTCCCAGTGGTGGTATAGCCGCTTACCGCCAGGGACACAGTGCAGTGACCTCACCCTGCAGAGCCCCAGATACCAATGGGAGTGGGCCCCCATCCCTGCTCCCCAGTCTCATCCTGGGCTACTGTGTGGTCCAGCCGACTTGCTACTCAGCCTTTATAAGCCTGTTTCCTCACCCCCAAAGTGAGAAATTCCCGCTGCAGAGACAGGACGTGGGGACCCAGTAAGCTGATGCTCACAAAACTCTCAGTCCCGGGCCCGGCAACCCCAAGAACCATTACTGTTACAGCAGGTGTCCAAGGATTTTGGTGGCCAGTTCTGGGTCTGCAGTGTCCCCAGAAGCCATGCCACTGTGTCTCACATCCCCATGGGCACAGAGGACGCAGCTGAGCTTCAGCAGCAGGCTAAGCAGGGCCCTGTGCCAGGCGAGGCTTCACGGCCCCACCCTGCTGCCCCACCTGCCTCTCACTGAGTCCAAGAGGCCCTCGCCCTACCTCAGGCAGACATTAGCCTTTGCCCAGGAGGGCGCTGGGTTTCGTTCCCATTGTCCTGCTATCAGAGGCCCGTTCCAGGAGCCAGGCCCACCCCAGGCCCTTTGATCCTGGGGTGAGGCAGGATGGCCCCCAGCTTCGAGAACTGCCTGCCTGGCACTGGCCCAGGGTCCTTCTGACTCCACTGCCCCTTGCCCCTGGGCCCAGGGCTGGGGGATGCCGTCCTCCCCCTCTGCCAGTCTTCTGGTTGGACTCTGCCAGGACTCAGACGCAGGAGTCAGCACGGGCTCTGGAGGACCGTAAGCCTCCGCACTGTGCTTTGTATTCTCCCAGGCCCTCCTGGCACCTGCACCTCCTCTTCCAAGCACCACCCCACCACTGCTCTTGCCCTTCCCGGTGTGGCTCAGCCTCCTGGTCTCTCCTCCAGGCCGGGGGGGTCCCCAGTGATGACACTAGGTCCAATTCCCCTCTGTGTTTGTGTGGCACTTAGTGGGAACTCTAAATGCTTTTGTTCAACCAGTGGTAAACAAACAGACACCTCCTGGTTTCTGGACAGGCGACTCCAGAGTGTTCAGTCTGATGGAGCCGGAGAGGAAGAGGTTCTTGAGATAGCCCCAGGAGGGCACAGACTAGTCTGGAGCAATAGCCACATCAGGAGCAAACAGACATTTTAGGAGTGGTGGCCCCCGTCCCTGCTTGGGGTGCTGCACCTGTCTTCCTTGCTCTCTGCCCCAGAGTAGGAGTGGGAGTGGCCTTGGTCTCCCATGATTTTCGCTGTCTTGGGCCCTGTCCAGCCAGGCCTGCAGGTCCTTCCCAACTCCCACCAACTGTCCCATGTAAGGGCCAAAGGTGAGCCGAGTGGCTTCCTTATCACCTGGGTTCTCAGCCTCCCCCAGGCCTGGGAGGGTTGTGACATGTTTGTGGGTGCCCGCGTCTGTGAGGTGCACACCCAGTGCCTCCACACACTACAGGCGTGAGCTTACCTGTGGTCGGCTGTGTGGTTGCAGGTGTCTTTGAGGACTGCTGTCTGGCCTACCACCAGCACACTGGGCGGGCCGTGATCCGGCATGCCCAGCGTTACCTGCTCCAGGAGGTGAGCGGGAGCTGCAACCTGCCTGCCGTGATGTGAGTGGGACGGGGAGCTGGGAGGAGCTTCCATGCAACTTTGCTCCCCACTTGCACCCTAACCGGGGCACCCCCTCCCCTGCCCCTCAGATTTGTCTTGCACCACACAGACAGGATGGTGTGTGGGAACCCGCGGGCCAGGTGGGTGCGGAATGGGGTAAAACTCCTGGACGCTCGGAACAGGAATCTCCGAAAGCTCCAAGGCACCCAGAGAGCCTCCCAAGGTAGGTGAAACCCCAGACCAGCATCCAGGGGGCCTGTCCTTCCTGCCGCAGGCCCCTGAGCTTCTCATCTGTTGAGGGAGGGAACGGAAGCTAGTGTGCTGAAAGCGGCCCCCACCCCAGAGACAGCCAGTTGCTGGTGACTGGGAGACTGAATGAATGAGCAACTCTTTCAGCCAGGACGCTTGCAATTGCTAGAGGTGGAAAACTCCAGCAAATGGGAAACTCATTGGCTCAAATGGCTTCAGGTGTGGCTGGATCCAGGTGCACAAAGCTCTTACCTATTGCTATTTCTGTCTCCCGGACAGGCTCTCATTCTGGAGCTAGGAAGTTGAGCTCTGGGACCTCTAGGCTAACACTGACCAACTTCAGTGGTCCTACAAGAAGCAACAGGAAAGCCTCCCTTCCAACAATAGTCCATCTGGGTAAGGACTTGGATCACATGACCATCACCACTGCTGAGGGCTGATCGGCCCACACTGGTGCAGGGGCTCACCTCCAGGAGCAGGGAGGGCTGGCTAGCCCCGCAGGTTCACACAGGAGGGTCCCATGTGGCTGTTGGCTACCCTGGCCCAGTCCAGGGGGCTTCGCCCGGGGTGTGGACCAGATGCTAAGGGTCCCAACTGCACTCGTCTCCACCACCTGCCCCCTCTTGATCCCTCTGCAGGACCTTGAGTGCATGTCCAGGGTCAGCTAGCACAGGAAGGGATGGACCTCTCTGCCACAGCCATAGCCCCATGGCCCCGGCTGCCCCATCCATGTGTCCGTCAGACCAAATGTCCATCATGGTGCCTGAACCCGAGCTGGCTCCCTCCCCATCATCTCGGCCACCTCCAGAGGGAGTGGACCTTATTCCAAGCCCTGTGCCTGCATTGGGAACCAGAGTCAGCCCAGGCAATGGGTCTCGTCGACGATCACCGGGATGTGTCTCCTTCTGTGGCTCTTGCCACCCACCCAGGGCCATGCCTGCCCATGTTCCGGTGGCTCCTTGCAAAGCTCCCATCTGTCCACACACAACCTTCTCCACATATTTTAAATAAACCTTGGGTGGGAGGTCACCCCGTCTGTCACGTTTCCCTGTGGAATGTGAGGCGCTGCCCTGGTCTGCCCTGACTCCCACGTGATTGTCCCCTGCCCCACAGCAGACGGCTCCTGGGGGGTGCCACGCACCGGGTGAGTCTGGCCGGTGACCCCGAGCAAACCGCTTTCTTAGAGCATCTGGAACCAAGCAGGAATGGCATGGGGGGTGGCAGCCAGGACTCTGGCATGGCTGCCCGACTTTGAAGCCGGCTCTCCTACCTGTAACCTGGACTCACCTTGGCCAGACTGTTAAACCTCTGAGTCTCAGCTTTCGCTCTACTCCATGGGGCTGCGGCGACGATGGGATGGGTCAGTGACTGTAACATGACCAGCACGGTGCTCCGCACATAGGACATGGTCAGGAGACGAGCCACCGTCACTATGGGTGAACCCGGGAAGGCTTGCAGGGGCTGCCACTTGCACCGGGCTTTGTGCTAAATATACAGGTGTGAAGCTGTCAGAGCCCACTGGCATACTGCGACTGTGTCCCCCACCCCACTAGAGGATGGTCTTCACCCATGTCTCACCTACACGCCTTCTCCTCAGAGCCCCGGGCTGAAGTTTATCCTTCCCCAAGCGTTCTGTCCTTCTGGGGCTTTCTGCTCTGCCATGTGTGAGCCTGGCCCAAGGACCAGGGCTGTTCACGAACTTGCCAAGGTGGCCGACTTAACCCAAAGTAACTTTATTCTTGTCTTGCTTCTGATATGAAAGCATCCTTGGAACCCTAGCTGGGGGCGTGAACATGACTGTGTGGCCACTGTCCGGGGCCCCAGAGGCCCCTCTGCTGGGAGGGGCGAGCCACCCGTCCCAGCTCACTGGCTGCCATGGGCAAGCTCCGTGCAGTGAGGAAGTTTAAGCCCGAGACAGAGCATTTGTAGTGAGCCACAGGGCCTGCCTCGGCCCTGGCTGGTGATAGAGGGGCACCCTGCAGCTTCCTGCAGTCTCCAGGAGGACTTGAGTGTCGGTCCGGGCAGAGGCCAGGCCAGCCTGCGGCTGTAGTGTAGCGTTTCACTCTTCCTGAGCATCAGGGCTCCACGGGTCACCCATTGCCACTGGGACCCATGCCTCTGGCTCCAGAATGTCTCAACTCTGGAGAGGACAGCCTGGGGGCCCTGAGATCCACTGAGGCCAGGACTCATCACCAGGGTCTCCCTGCCATGCTCAGTGGGCAGAGAGACACCAGTTTCCCCAAAACCCCTGGGAACAGATGGGGTTGCATGGTGCCCCTGCAGGGTGTCACAGGAGGGGCCAGGCCAGAGGTACAGGCTTCTCTTAACTACAGCAGCCACAGCCTTACCTTCAATCGCAAAGCCCGCCCCCACCCCGGCCCAGGCCGGCACCCCTCCAGCCGGGTGCCCCAGGGCCCTGCCACGCTCACCACCCCCAGCTGGTAGGTTCCAGGCCCCAGCCTCCAATGCCCCAGCTGCAGGGAGCTGAGGCTGCGGAACTGATGCATGTGGAAGAAACCTCCCTCATTGCCATGGGTGATGACGTAACGGACACGGCGCCCCAGACTCTCCAGCGCAGGCCGCGGCTCCAGATGTGCTCAGCCTGGCCCAGGCATGACAGGTTCAGGCCCAAGGTCAGCAGGGCCTCCGCGTCAAGGCTGGCCAGGCTCCCCCGGGGAGAAAGACCAGGTATTTGTTGGTCGGCGGCTAGGAGATAGTGTGGGGAGGCGGCCACAGTGTCCCAGCCAAGAGGAGGTTTCAGCCAATCTCTAAAGTGGAGGAAAACAAGAACCCTCTCTGCCCTTGGCTTCTTCTTCCTAGGCCTCCATCCACCAGGCCAGCAGTCAGCTCAGGCTACGGACAGTGGCCTAAAGGCAGAGGCCATTCCCAGGTGAGAAGCAAAGAGTGGCGGGTAGGAAGCCGATGCACGCGCTGACTCCAGACCCCACAGCCCAGCCGAGGGGCCTTCGTTAATTAGATCCCTGCCAACCTGGGTGGAGAATGAAGGATTTGCCCTTAGATGGCAGCCAGGGAGTCAGACGGCGTCAGGCCCCCACGGCCCTAATGCAACTCAAAGGTGGCAGGGGTGGCTGGAGGCATGACCACGGGCCTGGCAGCAGAAACAAGCTCCAGAAAGGTCTCAGGAGCCCACACAGTGAAACCCAAATCCCCCTGGCAGACGGGCCAGATGGAGGAGCTGCCCTATAGCTTTCCGGTCCCAGGGAGGCAGGGGTGTGGGGGACTGCCCTTCCTACATCTGGGTTGTGTGAGAGCCCCCTGTGTGCAAATAACAAACCCCTCTTTATTTGAGCTCCTTGAGCGGGCTCCTGGTCCTGGCAGCGGGACAGGGCCCTGAATAACCCGGCAGCCTGACTGGGGCTGGATGATGTGTTCCATCCCACATGAGGTCATCCGTGTTTTCTTCTCCTTTGCTTGGGGCAGGGCAGTGTGTGTTCCGCCTAATTTACATGCTGGCTGTGTGTTTTGCTGCTGCACGAGTGAAAGCTATTCCTATTTCCCAGCCACCAGGGCTGGAGCATTCAGCCCTTCCTGGGCATGCTGCATAGACAGGCACGTGCTCACACTCACACCTACTGGCATTCCATGGGTATTGCAGGCAAAGGCGCAGAGCCCAGCTCCAGCGGGGAGCCCTGACCACCACTCCGCTGGAGACACAGCCGCAAACCCGACAGACACAGGCCCTACCCTTGCAAAGCTTAAAGGAAATAATGGTGACAGTGGGATAATATACACAGCCACCGTTTTTCCCAGAAAGAGGAAAAAAAACAGAAGGAAAAAGAGGGCAGAGTAATACATTCATATTAATCTGTTATCGAAGGACCCTCAGCCCAACATTCTTCACACAGCTGCCTTCATTCCCCCCATAGTGTTTATCACCTGTTATAAAATACCCTCCTTTACTTATTTCCTGTCTGTCTCTATTAGAATATCAGCTCCACAGGGGCAGGGGTTTGGGGGTGGTTTTTGGTTCACCATTGTTCCATCACAGCACCCAGAGCACATTAAGTGTTCGGCAAAAACTGTGGAATGAAGGCGTTTGGCTCAGATGTCTGCAGGGGACAGGGGTGAGTGATTTTTGGGGAAATAATATAAAGTGACTCTGTGCTCAGTGATTTTTTGGGAAATCATATAAAGTGATGGTCTCAGAAGGTGGCGATGCCAAAGGGGCTGGGATGCCTGGCCACAAGGACCCAGGCTTCCCATAAAGGGTAGGCTGTGAGGCATAGCCATGGAATCCTTGCTCTGCCACCTTCAAGTTCTGTAACTTGTGAGGGACTTGGGGTGCTTGGGTGTCCCCCAAGACCCGCTAAGGGCAAACAGGGGCAGAGGAAGTGTAGCAAGGCCCAGGCAGGTGCTACAGCATGGGAACAAGCTGTGACATGCAGTCAGGGGCTCCCACCCTTGGTCTGGCCCCTGGCCTCCCCCTACAGTGACTGTGCCCCATGCCCAGGGCAGCTCCCATGGCACCTGTCGGTCCCCATGGGTTCTGCACCATGGCCGATCATGAGAGGGGAGGCAGCTGATCTTGCATTCATCCCAGTGAGAGCTGCTTCTTTTCATCTGGGGTATCCTGGGGTCCGTGGCTGAAGCCCAGGCTAGAAACGCAGTGCCTGGGCCACGCCAGGGGAGCGCAGTGGGCCTTCAGGGGCAGGCTGGTAGGAACCCCGCCGGTTACCTCCCTCCACCCCCAGTCTCCATCTGGAGCCACACTACCCCTGGGGGCAAGCATGCTGATGTCGCTTGGTCATACCCACCCAAAGGATGTGCGTGTGTGTGCATTCCTGGCTCACTGGGGCATAGGTGTGAACCTGCACACACACACAGAGGTGTATGTATGTACCTCAGTGTACCCAGGGGCACGTGCACCCAGCCTGCATGTCCCCTGAGGTGCCAATGTATACATGAACACGTGTGCACGCTGAGGTATGTGAATGCACAAGGGTGCCTGGGCATGCTGGCATATATGTAAACCGTGCACACCCACACATGTATCACAGGGAAGCATGGGCCTACTACTGTGGACATGCAAGGACAACACTCCACAGTGGGGTGTGAGCTTGCATGCACACACACAAAGGGTCCGCTGGGGCTCTGTGCTCAGTTCTCTTTGCACACGTGCGTGCACAGGCCCATATGTGTGTGCACTCCCAGGGTTTGGGTGTCTGTGCCCGCCCCGCTGGAGCCCCTTACCCTTCCCCAGCCCGGGAGTAGCCTCGGGGGCAGCCGCACAGGAAGCCGCCAGGCATACTGGCATAGCTGTAGATGCAGGGGCCACCCCGTGCAGCGCACCCATCCACATCCTGGCAGCCACCCAGGGCCTGGCTGAAGTCGAGGCCAGAAGGGCAGACACAGCGGAAACCGCCCAGCGTGTTGTGGCAGGAGGCGCTGCCACAGGCCGTGGGCAACAGCGCACACTCGTTCTTTTCTGTGGGGGGGTGGACAGAGAGGAGAGGACGTGGGGGGCAGGGGGAGGCCTTCATGCCCCCAGAGACCCCGTCTGCAGTGCCCCTCCTTCAGGGCGCAGGACAGTGTGAAAGTCTCCTGCAAGCTCCTTGGGAGTCCTTGGACTAGGCTGCACGCCCCTTATGCCCCCAAGGCCTGTCATTCTCCTTCAAAGCATTTCTCAAAACCTCCTGGAAATCCTCGGTGGTGGGGTCATCCAGAGCAAGGCTGCCCCTGGGCTCCGGGGAGTGGGCCTGTGGGGGGCCGCCGTGTGCTGCCTGAGGCTAAACAGCAGCCCCAGCTTCCACCCACTAGATGCCAGCGGCCCCCTCCCAGCTGGGGCGGGCAAAGAGGGCTCTAAGACGACGCAAAATTCCCCAAGGAGGCAACACGGTTCCCAGTGGAGAACCACGGCCTGATGAATCCCAGTCCCCAGGGCTGGACTGGACAACCGGAGGGCAGGGCCAGAGTCTGGCTCTTGGCTCGCTTCTGTATGCACGGGGCCTGGGGCAAACCGTTGCTGGAGGAGTGAATGAGTTCACGGAGGAGGACACAGGCTGAGAAGGAGGAATTGGCTACAGAGGCAACGGTCAACGTGGTTCCCAGGGTAAGGCCAAGGGGCATTGTCTGGGGACCTACCGTGAGGGGAAGGAAGAGCCAGTGAGGCAGCAGGAGAGCAGGACAGCATGTCGCAGGGGCCACGGGGGGGCGAGAGTGTCCAGGAGGGGCAGGCAATGGTGCCCAGAGCAGGGCATGTGGAAGTTTCTGGGGAGAGTGGCCCCAAGAAAGGTAGAGTGACACCAGACTGCAGAGGAGGAGTGGAGAGGTGGGAGGGCGAGGTTGTCATTTAGGGGGTCTGGAGCAGCAGAGAGAAGCGTGCAATGGAAGAGGGCACGGGGCAGAAGGCTAGCCCCCCACCCGGAGGGCCTCTGCAGCAGCAAAGGCCTGCATTTTTCCCCTGCCGCACCTCTGGCAGGCATCACTAATCGATCGCGGCAGTCTTTCCCAGTGATCACTGGCACTGCCTCAGACTCTTTCTCTGAGCCCTCCAGACCCCAGCTCCTTATCAAGGGGACTTGAAGTTTGCCACATGTGCCCTGCAGCCCCAACTCCCAGCCTCCCCAGGGCTGGGAGGGACTCACTATCTTCTGGGCAGTCTAACCTTCTGCAGGGTGGTGGTTCCTAGCTGACTCCTCTGGACAGCCAGGCGGGGGAGCCCCTTCCTCCCAGCCCCTGCCACTCACCCACACGCTGGTCCCCCTGGGAGCGCGGGGTGAAGCCCCGGGGGGCAGCCACAGCGTATGCCCCCCAGCTCGTTGTGACAGCTGTGCTGGCAGCGATGGGGCCCGCCACATGCATCGACGTCTGTGACACAGCGGGGGAGGCAGGGCTCGCCGGGAGGCCCTTGGGAGCACCTCCCAGGCCCAGCCCCCCCCCCTCGCAGCCGCGGCCTGAGCTGTCCGGGGGGAAGCCTCGATGGCACTCATTGCTGAAGCAGTCGGGTGCATTGTGTCAGTGCCGGACCGAGCACTCATCACTGTCTGCAGAGGACAGAGGGCAGGCAGGGCTGCCTGGAGGTTAGGGGATTCGGGTCGGGCACCGCGAGGCTGGACCCACCACCTGATCAACCGTGTGGCTTCAGGCAAGTCGCTCACCCACTCCGTGCCTCAGTTTCTCCCTCTGCGGAATGAGACCCGTGACAGCCCCAACCTCACAGAGTTGCCACACACACCTGAGATCAGGCACGCATGGGACTTCGTTTGAGTCTCGTCCCCACCACCTCAAAGCTGCGTGACCTGGGTGACTGAGTTACCCTCTCTGTGCCTCCACTGTAGCATGGAGATGGTAATACCCACCTCGCTGTGCTTTTGTGAGAATTAAATTGATCTAACCACACAAAGGGCTTGGAACAGTGCTTGGTGCAGGAGGAAAAGATGAACAATGGCGCAGGAGGAAAAGATGAACAAAAACCTTTCTCCCTTATCCACAGGAAAATGACCTGGTGAACTGCTGTTTTCCGTCCTCATGAAAACCTGACAATCATGGGACGTCAACCAATGTTACAGACTGATTTGTGGGTTCCCCCAAAATCCATATGTTGAAGTCTTAACCCCTAAAGTGACAGTATTTGGAGGTGGGGTGTTTGGGTGAATAGGTTTGGGTCAGGTCAGGAGGGTGGGGTGCTTAGGATGGGATTCGTGCCCTCGAAAGACAAAACACCAGAGAGCTTGCTGGCCTCCCAGGCCCCTAGGGCAGGAAGGAGACTGACGTTCTAGATGCCACCAGGTGTGGGCACCGACAGGGCATGGACTTGGTTCCAGTCGCCCTCATGTCCCCGATGTCTGGCACACACTGGGTGCTCCCTACTCTTTGGCAAATGAACTAGTGAAGCCAGGGGTCACGTACCCTGTGACTCACCAAAGCAGGCCTGCTGGTGCTGGGTGAAGCCGGGGAGACAGCGGCAGGCGAAGGTGCTGATGGTATTGATGCAGAAGAACTGGCAGTTGTGAAGCCGGGAGGGCACTCGTCCAGGTCTGCAGCACAGACAGCCCAGTGGGCTCAGGGCGGGCCAGCCGGTGCCGGAGACCCTGGCAGTGGTGTCAGACGCTGTGCAGTGGGAAGGGAATGAGACGGCAGGGCACATACACGCCTGGGGCAGCTCTGGGGGGGCAGGGACGCAGCCCGGCGGAGGGAGGAATGTCACCTCTGCAGGTCCTGCTGTCCTGGTCCAGCAGGTAGCCACAGTGGCTGCTGGAGCTCAGCAGCATGGGGTACACCCAGGCACACATGTCCGTGAACACGCTGGGCCACACAGAGCGCATGTACACGGGCAGAGGGCACATTAACGGAATGTCCCGGCTCACAGACCACCACCTGCCTGCCGGCGCTGGGCTCTCTCACCCCTGCACCCTCCGCCAGCTGCAGCTGCCTCATAGCCCAGGCTGCAGATGATGTGGGGGCTGCCCCACTGGTTCTCACACATGCTGTTGGCAGATGTCGGGGTCCAGGGCACACTCGTTGATGTCTGCAGCTGGGGGAAGGTGTCAGCGGCTGCTCCAGATCACAGGGGACCCTCAGAAACCAAGGCCCTCCAGGGCCAGAGCTCCAGCCCAGACGCTGCCCCACCTCCCTCACATTCGGGGTTTCTCAGTATTGGGGATGTTTGGGGCCCCATCATTCTTTGCTGGGGTGGGGTGGGCGTCCTGGGCACGGAGGACGCACAATGCTCCTGGGCACCTTCCCCGGCCTCCACCCAGGAGGTGCCAGCAGCGCCCTCCCGGTATTTCTGCAGGGACTGTCAAATGCACCTGGGGGCAGAAATGTTCCCACTTGGGGACTCACAGGACACTGGGCGGCAGCTGCATGCAATTGCGATCACTAACGTGATAGGGGCTTACTATTCTGTACCGGTCACCTTCACTCCCCGCATCCTCACAGCACTACTGAAGTGGCTCCCACTACTATTTCCACTTTGAGGCCAGGAGACTGAGGCGCGGAGGGTGGGCACCTTGCCCGAGAGTATTCAGTCAGTAAACAGGTGTGCGGGAATTCAAACCTGGGCATCTGGCTACGGAATCTGCATCTTTCACTTGGGGTGGGCTCAGGGACAGACACCTGTCCTCTCATGGCCAGAAGCTGATGGAAAATTAGAACTATTCCCTACATTATTTTATTTCTGCTCAAGCAGAAAGGCTGTGTGTATGTGTGTGTGTGTGTGTGTGTGTGTGTGTGTGTGTGTGTGTGTGTGTGTGTGATCAGCAAATGAAACCACACACACATACATATACAGGGAATTTCCTTTCCTTTCAAGTTTCAACTGTACAGGTAAGGCACTTTGGGCTGAGACCCGCTGTCTCCAGGAGATCAGTTAGGGATCCCCTAGTGGGGGTTGTCTATTTCTGGGGAGACCAGAACAATCATGAGGGGTTGGGACAGAAAACAGGGCCCAGGAGGGAAGGAGATGGAGAGAGGGACAGGCGATGTGGGAGAAAGCACAGCTTTTTATGTCCACCATGTCTACCTGTCATGGGCTGAACTGTGTCCTACCAAAGTTTCCTATGTTGAAGTCCGAATTCCAGGACCGCAGCAGGTGACCTTTTACCGAGTCAGGGTCTTTACAGAGGTGATCCAGTTAAAACGAGGTCATTGGACTGGACCCCCCAATCCACTCAGTAGAACTGTCCTAAGGAAAGGGGGACATGCGGACACAGACACACACATAGCGGGAGCCCCATGGAAAGACGGAGGCGGAGATCGGAGGAAGCGTCCACAAGCCGAGGATGGCCAGCAAACAGCCCAAAGCTAGGGAGCGAGCACGGGGCAGATGTCCCCGTCACGGCCACAGAAGGAACCAGCCCTGCCTATATCAGGACCGCGGACTTTCACCCTCCAGAACCGTGGGAGGATGCACGTCCAGTGTTGAAGCCCCCCAGCCTGGGGCAGTGTGCTACCGCCGTCCCAGGAGTATCCCGGATGCAGGGCCCAGCCACCACTCACCTCTGACCTCTGCGGTGACGCCTAGACGGTGGCTGCACAGGGACTGGAACCCGGCAGGGGGGCAGAGGCAGGGCAAGGGGGTCACAGGCCTTTGCTGAGCCTTCAGCCACACCCCAAACGCGGCCCCTCGGTGCCGAGCCAGGAGCCTGGGACTAAGATGCCCGCCCAGCAATGGAGAGCCGTTTCCCGCTGCCCTCCCGCGGAAACAGGCCCCCCGGCCCCATCCCTCTCCTGGCCCCAGATGATGAGTGGGGAGCCGCTGGGCCCTGCACAGTGGGTGGGGGCTGGCCACCCAGAGGCTCACCTGAGCTCCTGGCAGGACGCAGCTGGCAGGGCTCCCCAAACCCGTGGTCAGGGCTAGCACGGCAGCGCTCGGATCTGGGGACGGTGCCCGGCGTGGGAGCCCCTCTCGGTCCCGTAGCACGGTGCTGCGCACGTGGGTGTCCAGGCACCCCGCCAGCCCCCCGGGACAGTGGCAGTGGAAAGAGCCCTCGGTGTTGGTACAGTGGCTGTTTGTGCAGACGCCGGGCGTCTGACACTCGTTGATGTCTGTGGGAGGTGGAGGGGGTAGGGGTCAGGGCGCGGGTCCAGCTCAGGGGCCGGGCCAGCCGTCCAGCACCCGCCCTTGTCACAGCAGCATTGCCTCCGAGTATAGTGGCTGGCAAGGTCCCCGGCACAGCGGCCCCCAACCGGCACCGAGAAGCAAGTGCCAGCCCACTGGTCTGCAATGTGGGGGTGGGGAGGGCCCCTTAGCAGACCTGGTCCAAGTCCCAGCTCCACCAGCCCTGCCTGCAGGACAGGGATCCTTGCCGCTGTGCCTCAGTTTCCCCATCCACCTCGCCCTGGGAGACTGTCGCCCAGATGAAGAGTGGAACGTGCTGTGCCTGGCCCCTGGCCGATCCTCACTGACTGATTTCCAAATCACCCCAGGGAGGTAGGTCTGGGTTCATGCCAAGCAAAAGCTGTCCAACGCCTGATGCAGGCATTGTAGAGAGCTCCCCAGCGCTGCGGGGATTCGGCACACTGAGGGAGAGCCCTAGGTCAGGGGTGCGTCCCCACCACGCTCTACAGCCCTGGGCCTTCTGGGGAAACCTAAGAGGCTGGGAATTTGGGGAGGAGTCCGAGACGCAGACGGGCGGATGGGCCACGGCAGCCCCTGGGGTGACCGAGGTCGTGCCCCCCAGGTCTGAGAACCGTAGGCACCACCTCCCCATATGGGCTCAAGTCCAGTGGCTTCGCATGGTGATCGGATTTCTCAGGCCCACAGAGCATATTTTTAGGTTTAACACCCCACAAAGTTTGGCTGGTGGCCCACAGTGGAGAAACGTCTCCCCACAGCTGGGGAGGCCCCGACAGCTCTGCTACTCCCACCCCAGGCTGAGAAATCGTGCAAAGGTTTCCACCGACCCGGCCCCGCCCCCAGCTTTGCATCCCCAGCATCACATCAGGCCTTGGGCGGCGTCAGGGCCGGTCCAGATGGGGGCGACAGACTCCTCCAAGGCCACACAGCTGCCAAGTGGGCGTGAGGGTGGGAACCCAGATCCCCAAACCCCAGGGGATCTGACCAGGCCGCTGCGTCTCATGTAGAGAACACAGAGACAGAATATGGGAATTTTAACCCAAATGACTGTCTGTACTCTACTGAACACCCACTGTGCTCAGAGCCGCTAAGGGTCACAGCCCGACTTTCTCCTGTTTGTGACTGCAGACTGAGTGCCCACGACCCCCAGCCTGGCCAGACCACTCCACAAATTGCATTGAATCCTCGAATCCTCGACTATGTGAGGCAGGCGTTGCCATCGGCCCCACTTTACAGATGATGCACAGGAAGGGTGAGTCACGCACCCAAGGTCACAGAGTTTGCAAGCAGCTCGGGTGGTAGTCGGAACCCAGGCCTGAATCCCAGGCCACCTGACCTTGGTTCAAATCTAGCCTCTGCTGTCTGGTAGCTGGCAGAGGCCCCCGCAGCCGGAGGGACATGCCCGGAGGGGTCCTCCGTGGTGGCCCCCACGGTGGAGGAAGGCAGGGCCACAGCCCACTGGCAGAGCTCCAAACGCAGCAGTCCCAGCACCACGTGGTGAGGCCCAGACAGGGCCAGGGATGCCGTCACCGCTGAGCCCTTACCTCCTCCGCAGACCGGGGCTCTGGCCATCCTTGCCCCAAGCATCCCGGAGCCCAGCCCTGTTGGCCACTGGCAGCTTCTAAAGTCCAGTGACCGTCAAGACAGCCGGACAGCGGGTGGGAACCCAGGGGTTCACCTGCCCCACCAGGCGGGGTGTAGGGACCGGACGGCAGGCACCCGGCGACCCCATCCTGGCTGGGCGCAGGGCAGGCGGGTGAGGGCATCCATCTGTTCCGGACCTGAGTCGGCTCCCCTCTCTGCACCTCAGTTTCCCTACCTCAGAGTGCAGGGGAAGATGAGGGGCTCTTAAGATGGGTTTGGGAACCAAAGAGGGACATAGAGGTGGGGGCCCGAGAGGCTGTGGGAAGAAGGGCATGAAGTGGGAGGCTGGAGGGTCCGAAGTGGGGACATGTTGATGGAGGTTGGAGGGCCAGAGTGGGCAGAGAGATGGAGACTAGAAGGTCAAAGAGATACCGAGATAGAGGCTAGGGGGTCGGAGGGGCATAGAGGCAAGACAGACCTCCAGGGAGGCAGAAGGGCACAGAGATCGGAGAGCTAGAGGAGCCCGAGGGCCAGCGAGTTGCGGAAATAGACAAGCCAGGGGCCTGTCTCCTATCCGCCCTCACACCGCCCGGCGGGGCTCACCCAGGCAGCGGCTGCCGTCCAGGCTGCTGGCAAAACCACGGGGCCAGGTGCACACGTAGCTCCTGACCGTGTTGCTGTAGCTGCCCCTGGGGCAGGGGCCTGGCATGCCGAGACACTGGTCCACATCCGTGCAGACATGCCAGGTCAGAGCTGGGACCCCCCACACACACACCAGCCCTGGCCGCCTCCCCTATGTCGCGGGGAGCCTGAGCCGCGGAGCACAGAGGAGCCGGGTGTCCGCCTGCTCCTCGCCCACCTTCGCACTTGCTGCTGTTGTCACCGAGCCGGTGTCCAGTCGGGCAGTGGCACTCGAAGGGGCCCACGGTGTTGACGCAGCTGCTCCCCCGCCGGCACAGGTCTTGCGGGAACAAGAGGCCTGTCAGGGGGAGGAGCCACAGCCCGGGCCCTGGCTGCCACGCCTCCTTCCCACTAGCCAACCCCCTTACACACCTCGGCAGGCCCCTGTGCAGTGGTCTACGGGACAGATGGCTATAGGCGGTTGGCCTCTGGTGCTCCCGCTCCAGAGCCTTCTGCACCTCCAAGAGAGGGCTGGAGGGGGGGTCCCCAAGCCCACAAAGCCCAGGGCATGTGTGCTGACCCCACCCCTCCCCCAGCCCCCACTGGGCTGGACGCCAGGCTGCAGACAGAGGTGGTGGCAGGCCTGAGCACACATCTGACCCTCCTGAATCTCCTGGACTTCCCGAGGGACCCAGCATCAACTCAGATGATGCTCTGGACCCCCAACGCTACCTCCCTGACCGCAGACCACCACACCCAGCTGAAGGCGGTCTCTCCAGCCCCACCCCACCCCACCCTCCTGCCATGCACGAGCCCAGATACTGCTTCCTGGCTGTGCCCGGGCTCCGTCCGGCTGAGCGCCGCGTGCGCGTGGAGGGGGCTGGGCCCGGGGCGCCGCTGCAGACACAGGGTTCCCGTTCTCCTTCCCCGCCGGGTACCCGCTGCCACTGTCCCCCTGACGCCCGCCGGGGCCCGCGCCGCCCTACCTGCGAGCCTGTGCGCGTGGAGGCGGGCGCGGCGCTGGAGGGGACTCGGGGCGGCGTGGGTCGGGAGAAATGCGAGGTGCGACGCCGGGCCGGATGGGGGGCCCGGGGCTGGGGGAACCGCGTTTTTGGATAGAAACTGAGCCCTGAGGTGGGGGTCCAATTTGGGGCGGCAAGGAAAAGATCCAGGCAGGAGGTCCCGGGACTCACCTCGCAGCCCCTCCTGCGTCCTCCCAGGCCGCCTGTCCTTCCCTCCGGCTAGAATTCCCAAAGTGACCTTCTAAACTCACCTGGTGCCCGGATTTTTAACTAGACCAAGACTCGGAGGTCGTTAAAAATGTAGGCAAAACACTGGGCAAAGATATATTTCCTGGGTGGGACGGTTACATTTTTTATCCGATGCTCAAAATGAAGAGTTTGAGAATCCAAAAAGTCTAGACTTTACAACCTTCAATTTCTCCACCTGTCAAAGAAACCAAATTTCTGAATTTCAGCTTCCTGTTTGTGGAGTATACACCCCAAGTGAAAACTTCCAAGTTGACTCTACCACTTCGCCTCCTTTGAGAACAGACACCACCAGTGAGTGACCCTTAATGTGTGGATCCATGGAGATGGGTCAGAAGCTGTTCCTTGGACGTGAAGTCGTTATTCCACTCAGCGAACTCCTATGCATCTGGCAGAGCCTCGTTCCAAAGTCCCCACCTCTAAATGGCTAGTTTATGCTATTGAATAGCCAAAGCCGATCGTGTGTCTATCATAGCACTTCTGGAATGTAACAAATAAATAGCAGATAACAGTTTGAGCTAATACTTATTAGGCACTTACATGGCAAATGTTTTATACACACTATCTCATTTAATCACCAAAAAACAGTAGGAGGGAGATACTCTTTTAGTCTCTCAAGGTGGGTGCCAGGAGACAGACGTGGACTCGTCCCTCCTGGCCCTAAGACAGGGGTAGAAAAGGAGCCTTCTGCCAGGTGAGCGTTCAGAAAAGGAATTGAGTGAGGCTGGAGCTTGTGGGGAGGGCAAGAGGGAGGCTGGAGGGGCAGCAGAGGCCACCAGCCCTCTGAAGGCTCTCCCACCTCAGAGGGGAGCCATGGTGGGCTCCCAGGGAGGGGAGCCTCCACACGCTGCCCTCTGGAGTCTAGGACTTGGGCCTGGGGGGCAGTGAATGCTGCAGGCTGGGCTCAGGGAGTGTGAGGCAGAGGCAAACCTCAGGGGGAAAATGCAGGGCATGGGGACAGGCAGCAGGTGTCCCAGCACATGCGCAGCACATGGAGAGGGACAGTCCCCTACCCAGACACGGCATGACCCACGCATCTGAGGCTAAGCTCGGAGCAAGGCTGGTGGACCAGCAGTGGTTTAGCTCAAGAACCCTTCCTGCCTGCTCCCCGGAAGTGAGGGGAGAAGGGATCCTTTGGGTGTGGCGAGACGCAGGCAGCAGGGGAGCTGTCGCAGTCCCTGCGCAGAAGCACTGGGGGGCAGCCGAGAGCCAGTGCTCTTCTCCTTCATGCCCCCCGCGCTGTCACCACCTTGCCTTCCAGTCAGTGCTGGCCGCTACCCGTGTGGTCACACGGAGTGTTGTTACCTACGCAGTCACGCAGTCACCAAGGGACATTTAAGCTCTCATCCACCCAGCTTCCCAGACCCGCCTCGGGACTGTCATGGCAGAGCGTGTCACAGTGTCCCTGTCCAAACTGTGCCATCGCCAGCCTATTGTAGGGTCACTGTTACTCCTCGGTGGGACACCTTGCTGTTTCCTGCTTACTCAGTTTGTCTCCTGTCCCCTTTCTATCTTCACTTGCTGAGACATTGTCACCTGTTAACATTTACACCAATCCCTAGAGTTTGGGTTTTTTTTTTAAATCACAATGCCACCTGCTGCTGTCATACTGTCTCCTCATTGTCACCTGTTGCTATCACACTATCTCTCCGTCCCCCCCCAGTTCCTATTAATCGTCACCAGTCCTCATTACCTTGCAAGCAATTCATGTCACCCCGAGCACCCCCACACTGTTGTCATCCTGTAAAGGTCATGATGGGATGTGTGAGATACCCTTTCTTTCCACACCCCCTTGGCTTTCAATGCCATTATGCGATCTGCTCTTGCAGACAGGACTCAACTGTGAGTGTCCAGTGCCAGGAGAATCCCAGATGTCCATCAGTACAGACCTAAGGAGGGGGTGGGGACAGGGTGGGCAGAGCACAGGGACAAGGAACCCTGGGGTGGGGAACACGTGACATCTGTGCCACATGGGGTATGCTGGGCCTGCCCAGGCCAGGCAGCCTGGGGACAGAGCTTTCTTTGTCTGAGCATAGGAAGCAGCTGAGCTTGGGGAGGATGAAGCACATGGGTTCCCTTCCCAACACAGAAACTGTGGGGCGTGGAGCCTCACCCCACCTGGTCCGGTCCTGCCCGCCCATGCATAAAGAAGGGCTCCTGGAAGCAGGCATACCTGGTTCGCCAGGAGGATAATGGGCCTGGGAAGAGAATCCAGAGGCACCGTGACTTGGAGGACCAGACGCTCTGCCTCCAGCTGTCCGGGTGTGCTCAAGCACTGGTGAAAAGTGACTGCCCTCGAGGCTCAGCTGGCCCGGGTTCAGCTCTAGGAAGTTGTGTGTGGCTGTTCCCCAGGAATCTTCCCATGCGGAGGCCCGGGAAGGACGGGGCCTTTGGGCTCAGGCTGTCCGTCAACACGTGGATGCAGTGGGCTCACCAGCCTGGGTCCTCACCCCGTCACAGCGCCACCTTGGGCATCTTCCCCAGGGTGCAGCCCCCTGGAGTCACCCCTTTGGGGACTCCGTGTCAGAGACCCAGGCCCTTCTGCCTTGGGGGCGGTATCGGGGGACAGCAGGCTGCCGAGCTGAGGCGTAGCGTCCATGATGTGTGAGGGGTGGCCACCCATTATGTGGAACTTGCCAGAGTCTCTTGAACTGCCCCCGGTGCCCCATCCTAGTTTAGGCAGGAGAGCTAATGGTTTTGACCTATCAAGTTTATCAAAGCCCACCACATTGTAGATACTGTCGCAGGCACTGGGCCCGAAGCGTGCCCACCCAGACCTAAAGGGCTGAGCTCGTGGAGTGGCCTCTGTTGGGGCCAGGAGGAGAGTGGCTGGGTGAAACGATGCGGTCTTCCAGGGGTGGGCAGCTTTGGCCCCTTCTCTGAGAGTGGTGAGGCCACACAAAGGTTTACATCAGAGTAGGATGCCAGCCCTCGGTGCTGCAGGCTGGGGACAGGATGTGGGGTCAGGGCTGGGGGCCCGTTGGGGTCCAGGGAAGGATGGCCAGGGCCAGGGCAGCAATGGGGGCCAGGCCGGCAATGGCTGGTGATGGGGCCCGTCACCCTCACCTGCTTGGTGGGACTCCTGGGACACAGCACTTGCCTTTCCTGCTGTTCCCTGGGGAGCCGGGAACGGTTACTTGCCTTCTTGCCTTTGGGCTGTAGCCGGTCTTTATATACTGTAACTACGTGTCCTTTGCTGAGGGTATGGTTTGCAAGTGTTTGCCCCACTCCATGTGCAGCTTGACTTTTCTTTTTCTTAACAACATGACTCATGAGGGAAATGGAAGTGAAATGTAGGTGGAAAACATGCGATACTGCACATAAGGTTGGCTAACATTAAAAACCTGAACGAGAGAACACGTGAAGGTGGGATCAGAGTCCCAGGGTGCTGTAGGGGGGGGCAGCGTGGTGGGGTCCATACCCAGCCAGGTGCGCACACGGCCGGCTGCACAAGGCAATCGGCACTTGGCAGCCGCATCGACGGGCGGAGAGGTTCTGAGCAGGAAGGGCCCGCTCTGGGGCTCACAGCGCAGAGTGAACTGAAGGACGGCTACGGCCAGGAAAGGCTGACTCCTAGGATCTGTAGCCTCACCGGCTCACTAAACTGAAACCTCAGTAACCCAGGTTGCCTTTGTGTTTTTCTTGTAGATTTCTGAAAGTGGTATCAAGTGTAGCAGTTGTCGGGGAAACAGCCTGGAAGGCAAAGTGCAGGCCCTGGGCTCCTGAGGTCTCTGTGGAGGGAGTGGGCAGTAGGTCTGGACAGAAAGGCACCTGTGGGTCCCCTCTTCTCTTTCCCCAATTTATTCATGTGCTAGAAATGGGGGAGGGGCTCTTTAGAAAATTCTGCATGTGATTATTAACTGCAAGGCTGTCAGCTCCAGGCAGGTGCAAGGAGACAGTCCCTTGCTGATTCTAACAGCAACAGTTGCAGAATTTGAACACAGAAGACAAGTCCCCTGGAAATCTGAACCGCAGATGGCAGGTCCTGTCTTGTCAGCCAGCACTGATATTGCAAGAAACGCTTAGAGCTGTGTTTTCAACTTGTGGCTGTCTTCAGGAAATAAAGTCAGAAACTCTCCCTCAAGGCATTTCATGATCTGTTTTGGGACTGCGGTTAAGGGAATGTAACAGTAATAAATGAATTTGTAATAGAAGAAAATGGGAATCAAATCTTTGTTCAAAACTGAACACTAAAACAACAACAAATGTTGGCGAGGATGTGGAGAAAAGGGAACCCTCCTACACTGCTGGTGGGACTGCAAATTAGTTCAACCATTGTGGAAAGCAGTATGGAGGTTCCTCAAAAAACTCAAAAATAGAAATACCATTTGACCCAGGAATTCCACTCCTAGGAATTTACCCTAAGAATGCAGCAGCCCAATTTGAAAAGGACAGATGCACCCCTATGTTTATTGCAGCACTATTTACAATAGCCAAGAAATGGAAGCAACCTAAGTGTCCATCAGCAGATGAATGGATAAAGAAGATGTGGTACATATACACAATGGAATATTATTCAGCCATAAGAAGGAAACAAACCCTACCATTTGCAACAACATGAGTGGAGCTAGAGGGTATTATGCTCAGTGAAATAAGCCAAGCCGAAAAAGACAAGTATCAAATGATTTCACTCATATGTGGAGTATAAGAACAAAGAAAAAATACTGAAGGAACAAAACAGCAGCAGACTCACAGAACCCAAGAACGGACTAATAGTTACCAAAGGGAAGGGACTGGGGAAAATGGGCGGGAAGGGAGGGATAAGAGGGAAAAAGGGGCATTACGATTAGCAGACGTAATGTTGGGGGGGCACGGGGAGGGCTGTACAACTCAGAGAAGACAAGCAGTGATTCTATAGCATCTCAGTACGCTGATGGACAGTGACTGTAATGGGGTTGGTGGGGGGGACCTGATGAAGGGGTAGTTTAATAACCATAATGTTGCACATGTAATTGTAGATTAATGATAATAAAATATATTTAAAAAAAACTGAACACTAACATTCACCGGAAGGTGAACTCAAATAGCCCCAGAAACTTTGTAAGCACTAACGGGGGTGGAGGGCGAGGCAGTTTCTAATTGCTCTCCAGATTTTCTGAGTCTGAGGGTCAGAGATAATGCTGAGAGAGAGCTGATTTTGTTCATCCCCAAGCATCCAGTCCCCGGGAACTGAGGACGAGCAGAAAAGAAAAACAAAAAGCTAGTGAGTCACTGCAGGAATGTCCGCGTGGACCCTTGCAAGCTGCTACTTCATGTGTCCGCACCCCAGCCTCTCTCCCACGATGTCCCCTTGAAAAGCCCCAGCTGCTTTGAGTGTCAGGAGGACGGTGGTTCTTTTAAGGCAGGAGCCTGCCACTCCCTCATTTGCTACCAAGTCAATAAACTATTCTTTCCTTCCCTCAAACCCTTGTCATTGTGTTTTGTGGTTGGACCTCAGGGACGAGGACCGGGTCTGGGCATTAGGGGCAGCACCCCCCACCCTGACCACTTGCCGCAGTGCCGCTCCCTCCCTCGGGGTCAGAGCCCACAGGGCCCAGGTGCCCTGGAGGGACGCAGAGCTCCCGCCTTCCTCCTTGCTGCCCACAGGGGAGCGTGCCTGCAAGGACCTCACGCTGTGTGGTGGGTCAAGTACAATTCTCTACGCCTCCCTCTAAAGCATATATTGAAAGCAGTAATGCATTCGGGTTACAGAAACCGGTGTCACCACCGAGGATTGGAAGGCTGTAGGGGTGGTGATTTCCTCATCCCCTTATTCAAGTCACTCACTTGGCCTGCACAGGAAACAGATGCATCTTGGAGATGACAGTGCATGATTGTCAGTGTAACAGGGCGTCTCAGGGTGCAGGCACTGCTGCACAGGGGGCTTCATCACTTGATCCCCAAGCACCCAGTGTGGAACTGTTGGTCAGGAAAATGCTCTTTGCTCTCTTCCTGTCAGTAAACACCAGCAGAGCAGTTAGCTTTCTGCCAGCAAGGAGAGAAAACTATCTCAGAGGTATATGAAATCTCCAGACTTAGGTTGTAATTTAGCCAGAAGGAAGCTTCATCCCCTCTTCCTTCCAGAAGACACCACACTGGCCCATCCCGTGGATGGTATTATCCTGATTGGACCAGGTGATCAGGAAGTACAACTTGTCTAAACATATTGATAGCACAGTCACGTGTCAGAAGGTGGGAAATAAATCCAACAAACATTCAGCGGCCTTTCGTCTTAGAGAAGTTTCTAGAAGTCTATCGTGTGGGCATGCCAAGCTCTCCCTTTCTAAGGTGATGAATAAGGTGCTGTATCTGGCCTCTCCTCTCCCCCGCACACACACAAAAGGGCCCAGCAGCCTGGGGGACCACCTCGGATTTCAGAGGCAGCATAGACTGCATTTCCAGCGTGCTACTCTGACCCAGTCACTGACTGGCCTGAAAAGCACCTAGTTTGGGAGCAGCCTGGACCCTTGGAAGGCGGAAGCCGGTAGATGGGAACACCTGGATCTCCTCTCATTGCCACCCCTTCCAGCTGCACCCCTGGAAATGGCCTAGCGGGGGACTGACTTGCCCAAGATCACAAGGTCCGGACCCGGGCCTGACTTCGTGGTGTTCCACGCTCCATGCCAAGCCTGGTCGGCATTCGGCCGTCTCTGAGTCTGTGCGTCAGGCACACGTGACACCAGCCCCAGGAGTTGGAGGTGTCATCCATGTATCCCTGAGGATGTCCCCAGGGAGGAACGTGTCACATGACCCTGCCTGTGCAGGTTGGGACGTTGGGCAGCTCCTGGGAGTCCCTTCAGCAGGACAGGGGACTGGTGAGAAAGAGACCTGAGCTCAGCTCTTGTCTCCTCAGAGCTGGGACCCTGGTGACATGGCCAAAGAGCGAGGGGAGGGCTCTGGTGGAGATTTGGGTACTCATGCATGGCAAGGGCCAGGAGGGTGGGCAGCCTGCAGCCCAGAGGGGCATGTGGGCGTGTCTGAATGCAGGGAGGGGCCCAGGACATGGAACCTTGAAGAAGTGATGTCACTGGTGACACGCCCAGTACAACCTGGATTGTGACCCGGTGCCCAGTTCCTGGTGGCAGACCCCGGTCCTGCTCACTTGACCGGCGACGCTCGACAGAGCAACATGCGGTCTTGTTGTGCGGAGTCTTCTGAAGGCAGGGCAGTTGGGGAAGCCGAGAGGGACAGTCTTCTTGCTCGCTGTGGACGTTGGCTCCAGGACCACCTCCAACGCCTCTGTCCGTGTTGCCCAAGGACCCCCGAGGTAACACTGGGAAGCCCAGAGCGGGCCACTCCAGGGCCAGGCGACAAGTGTGACCCATCCTGGGCTGACCTTCCCCTCGGCCTCTCTGTGTGTATGCAGGGGACGTGGGGCTAGGGAGGGACGGGACGCTGGGGATGGGGGGGACAGTCAGTGTCACAGCTCTGGTCTCATCACTCAGGATGTGGAGGTGAGTGCTGGGACCAGGTACTTGAGCCCACATGTTAAACCTGAGCCCGGGGGTGTCCTCTCCTTCCCTCAGGGACTGGATGTCCATGCAGATGGCCCTGTGTGCCTGATCTCGGGGGACAGGGTTTGGGGCACACATTGCCTCCTGTGGGGAGGTCAGGGCAGCCCCAGGTGCTGCCTCCCCAGCTCCTAGGCCCCGGCTCTGCAGAGCTCCACCCTGAGGAGCGTGGAGGAGCTGGTGGATGGATTCCCCTCCTCCATCTCCCGGATCTGGGGCAGGCTGTCTACACCCAGGACCCCGTTCCAAACCCGGCAACCTGCCAGGGCCCTCCCCGGGCTTCCCCACAAGAGTGGTCGACAGTCCCACTCCAGAGGGCCTGGAACCTCGTTCCCTGGGGGCACCCCGTCCCTCTGCTTGCTCACATCCCAGGGGCTGGGGGCTCTCGGGTGAGGTGCAAACCTCCCTCATCCTGGTGGTTACTGGGTTTCCCACTGACTATATCCCTGCTGCCCCCCCTCAGCGTGAACATAAGTCACCTGTCCATGGGACTAAGGTCCCCGAGCTCAGGGCTCCCTGGACAGTCGTGTTGAGGAAGTGGAGAAAGCGCACACCACGAGTGGATCCAGCTACAAACACCAGCCAGAGCACTCCTGAGTCCCAACTCACTCCCGAGGATGCTGACCGGCCAGCTACGGGCCAGCCGCGCCCCCGGTGAGCACCCACCCCCTACTCGGCACAGCCAGGCCTCTGCCCACAGCCTGCTGTGTGTCTTGAGTGTCCCCATGTGTCTGAGCTGCAGCGTGCTCCTCTGACAGGCAGGGTGGCTGGCGGTCAGCCTGTTAGGGTGCCCACGGGCAGCACGGGAGGAGCCGCAGAGGGCCTCCCCTGGCACTGGGCGCCGCAGGAAGGGCTTCCAGCCAAGCTGGGCCACGTCGGGGCTATTACTCCTCTGTACCCGATGAAAAGCCTTTGGCCTCCCCTGTCAGTGGCCTGAAGCCTGGCTCAGTTTGGAAAGGCACACGGAAAGCAGCCTTTGGAACGGAGGCTCGCGATTCCCTGTGGCTGGGCCCTGTCCTTGTCCTCACCGTGGCCACGTGAGGGACCTCTGGGGGCGGCAGAGGGGTACCTGCCCAGGTTCTGGTAGGACTTCCTTCAGCACCAATAGGGTTCGCAGCACCCACTTTGTGCAGGCCCTTTGGGGACACTTAGCATAACTGAGTGAAGGAAGCAGGCACAATGCTGGGACCCAGTCCCGGGTGGAGTTTAGGGGTCATCTGCAGGTCACGGCCAGGGGGCATCACAGGCGGGGCCCTCCCAGCATCCTCATGGAACAGGGGGTGTGACGAGGGGCCTGAGGAGGAACTGACAATGTGAGTTGTCACTGGGCCCAGAGGGGGCGCTGCCCATCTGCACAGAATGGGGGGCAGGAGTTTGGGGCCTGGGGCAGGGGCAGTACAGCAGAACCCAGCAGGTCACTCGTCTCTGGATTCCCACGGGCGGGCTGACGACTGGGGACTTCCGATTCGGGAGGATGGGAACGGATGGGGTCCCAGGACAGACACCCCGGGTCAGGAAGGCGGAGGGGCCGTTGCCCGGACAGGCCGGGAATGCAGAGCGGCCAGGGCCACACAAGGGTGGGCCCAGAGGGCAGTGTGGCTGGGAAGACCAGGCCTCTCACTCTTCCACCCCCAGGCCTTCTCCCAGGCCCCAGATGCCGCAGGCTAGGCGCCATGCCTGGGGGCCCGAGCATGTGTCCAGCATCCTCCATGGCAGCCACTTGGTCCAGGAGGAGCCCCTGGGGCCCACGGTGGCAGAGCTGGAAGGTGAGGGGGGCAGCCAGGAGACCATCGAGGTGGGCTTCCCGGACTGGGATTCCCTTCAAGGCAGGGAGGGCTTTTCTGTCCTTGGTAAGGTGCAGGGAATTCAGCTCTGGGGTGACCCTTTCTCTGTGTCCTGCTCCAGATCCACGTCGTCTGAGACGCTGCCGGGCCTTCCTGTGTCTCCCGAGGCTGCTGCGTCTAGAGGAAGTTCAGGACCTCCCTGAGAGCCCTGGGCTGGAGCTACAGCCGGCAGCACGTGCTTCAGCCCCTGCAGAGCTGGCAGATGTCCCAACAGTGGTCTCAGCCCTGGTGCTAGACCCCGAGCTGGAGTCCCATGATTCCTCGGGCCCGTTGTTCATGGCACCTGCCAGAATGGCACCAGACCTGGAAGAGCCAGAGACGTTCCTGGAGACCCCCAGCCCCTCTGCCGAGAGCACCTGGGACATCCCAGGAGTGGTCCCCGCCCCAGTGCCAGGCCCCAAGCTGGAGCCCCATGAGCCCTCGGGCCCCGGGCCCCTGGCGCCTGCCGCAATGGCACTGGGCCTGGCAGAGCCAGAGGTGATCCTGGAGACACCCAGCCATGCTGCCACGAGCACCTGCTCTGTGCTGACAGACGAGGAGCTGACCATCCTGGCCTTTTCCCCCCATCTGGTGGCCGAGCAGCTGACCCTGATGTGTGCGGTGAGCAGAGCAGGCTCTCGGGGTCAGGGGTGGGCCTTCCCTGTGTCATGGGCGGCCCCAGACCTGCCGTCCCCTGATGTGGATCCTGTGATCTGGACCCAAGTCCCAGCTTCCCCACGGACTCACCATGCGCCCTGAGAGACTCTCCTCACCCCCAAGCCTTCACTGACCCCACAGGGACCGTAGGGCTGCCACTTAGGGGTCCCTGCAGACCAGTGAGGAGGAGCAGATGGAAGGTGGGCGGGGCCTGGCAGGGCTGGGAGGGGCAGGGCAGGGGAGGGGTGCTCAGGGAGGTGCTGCCAGGGCCTTAGGTCCTCGCCCCACTGGCCTGGCAGGCCTCCACAGCCTCCGCACTTCAACTTTAGAGGCCCCTGCCATGGACCTGAGTGTGTGGGAGGCACAGACACCAGCAAAGGCCCTGGGTGGAGTTGTTTCGGGGGAAACTGCAACTGAGTGGGGAGTGGGCTGCACGGGGAGGCAGAATGGGGGGCAGATGCCCCAGAATGGGCACGGGGAGCTGCCTTGTGCGGCAGGGAGGAGGTGAGTGAGGATGCCTGCGAGCAAAGCCCCTCTGTTCCCCCCCACTGTGGGGTCCTGTGCTTCCCATCCTGGGTGCCTCAGTGGATGGGGTCCGAAGCCGGGATGGCCACAAGGCTCACAGCTCATCCTCAGCTGCCTGGGCTCCAGCTCTGGCCAGTAACTCTGCCTGGGCACAGGGGCTCCGGGGGCACGGCTGGATGACAACCCCGTGTCATCCCCAGGAGCTGTTCTCCAAGGTGACATATTCTGACTGCAAGGCCTACTTTCAGTGCAAGTCACGGCTGGGAGGCACTCTGCCCGGGGCCCCTACCATCCATAACATCATCAGGCAGCTTGGCGCCATCACTAACTTGGTCATCTCCTCCTGTCTTGGGGCCCCGAGCTCAACAGCCCAGGACAGGGCCCGAGTGGTGGAGTTCTGGATCTGGGTGGCCAAGGTGTGTCATGGGACGGCCCCTGGGGTCCATCCTGGCATCTTGGGGACTGCTCTCCTCCTTTGCCAGCTCTCAGGATGGATGCCTGCGGTCTGCCCTGCCCAGTCCCTGGGCCTCTCCTGCCAGGGGTGTGCGGACCTGGACTCGCAGGCCCCAGGGGTGGGACAACACCTGGCCCCTTCCTTGGGTTGAGCTAGTCCTCCACCCAGGAGGGCTGCTCACCAGGTACCACGTGGGCTGGGCTCCCTGGGTGTCTGTCTCCGTAAGGACAGGACTTCATGGGGGGACAGAAGCAGAGAAGCAGGCCACGCTCTCAGCTCTGTCTTCCCTCCCAGGAGTGTCTGGACCTCAAGAATTTTGCAGCCCTCCATGCCATTCTCTTGGCCATGAGAGGCCCTGCCGTAGGTCGTCTGCAAAGCACCTGGATACATGTTTCCTGGTGGGTAGTCCTGTCCCTGGGACCAGGGCAGCTGAGTGGACAGGGACACCCCTACATCTGGCACTGTCCCCTCAGTCGGCTGGGATGTCCTGGGAGGCGGCAGAGCCTAGGGACAGAGATAGCAGGCTCTTGGAGCCCTTGAGGGTTAGGCCAGGGGGACCCCCGCAGGAATCAGTCTCCTTCAATGTCAGGTGTGGGTTGAAGCCCATTGGAGATTTTGAGCATGTGCTCTGCAGCAGGAGGTCTCTGCCCCAAGGACAGCAACCTGGCCCAAAGCAGATGTGCCCCCTGAGAACTGGGAATGGAGGCTCTGGGTGGAAACATGGTGCCCCCTCCCCAGGCCACGGATTCCCCAGGGCTCAGGGCCATGGTGGAAAGCCTCAGGCCGGCTAGCGGATCTCCTGGATGCCCCAGGAAAACGCGTCTGCCCCCAAACTCTCCACCTACTGGCCATGTGTCTCTCCTCCTCTCCCCTCCCCTTAGGAAGAGCTACTGGATGTGGAAAAAACTTAGACAGAGGGACAAGCGGCTTAACAGGAAGCAACTCCTCCTGGTAAATGGAGGCTAGAGGTCTGGAAGGGAGGGGGTCCTTGGGGCAAGTCCCCTGCCGTGCTGTGGCCCAGCCTTGGGGCAGACCCGAGGTGTGCAGAGTGAGAGAGGGGAGCTGATGGGGAAAGTAGAGACCCCCATGCCCCCGAGGGTCCTGTTTGTCTCCCTCCCTGGCTCCACTGACTGGGGGCCTGGCATCCAGTGAGGACCCAGAGGACGGGCTCCCCGGTCGGGGCTGGTGCTGGCGTGTTCGGCAGCAGGGGTGGGGCCTATGGCTGAGCAAGGGCAGCCTCTCCCCTGGGTCCCCTGAGCCCATCACTGCCCTTCTGTGGCTTCGGGCTCCTCATCTGGTCATGGAGGGTTGTCACCCTGGTGTGCGGGCCTCCCTGGGGAGCAGGGTCCAGGGAGCACAAGATGGGCATGAGCTTTGTGCCCATCCCACCGGGTCGTGTGAGGGGAGCCGTGCTCATAGCCAGGTGACACAGAGTCCTCAGGGCGCCCTGGGAGGCAGAGGGGTCTCCCTGACACTCTGCAGGTGAGGAAGCCTCTCAGCGGCCGGCCGCGGCCCAAGCACACCCGTGAGTATGTGTGTTTTGGAGCCGGGATCGCTGTAGGCTGAGAGCCTGCTGGAGGTGGGGACAGCATAGGTGCCAGGGACGCGGGCAAGGCATCCATCATCCCAGGTCTGGTGGTGGGAGGCACGTGGGATGGGAGCATGCGCACCTGAGTGTCCTGGCCTTGCAGGAGGCGAAGTCCATGGTGAGGCGACGGCTGTGGGCCCTCTGGGAATCGCAGGAGAGGAAGAGGCAGGTGAGAGCAGCGTGGCCAGGGTCACGGGCGGTGGGGGCGACCCTGCACTGGTCCTGGTGCCACCTGCTCGGCACTGCCAGCACTGGGGTGACCAGGAGGACGGCGAGAGCAGCTGGGTACAGGGGGAAGTTGGAGGACAGGTGCCGGGACCACAGGTCCTGGGATTGGCCAAAGCCAGCCCTGGGAGGGGCCGGGAGGGGAGAGCAGGGTGAAGGGAGGGGAGGGAGGCAGCACAAGGGGTCCAAGGGGCTGGGGGCTGCGGGTGCGGGGTTCAGGGGAGGCTCTGTGGGCATCCCTGAGGCGGGCAGGGACTCATCACCTCCCCCCCTGCTGGCACAGGGCATCGTCCCCTTCCTCGGGTTGTTTCTGGATGATCTCATAAACAAACACCAGGGACGTAGTGAGGAGGTGAGTGAGCCCAGAGGGGCCCGGGGGTGGGCAGGATGGTGAGCCTCGGAGAGGAGGGAGCCCCCAGTGAGCCCGCAGCTCTCAGCACCGGGCCTCCACACCCTCCTGAGAGTCTCCCCTCCACCCCGGGCGCTGGGCTTCTGGAGAGGACTGCCAGAAGGACCCCCCTATGCCCGGTCCTGGCCCCAGGGCAGGCTGCGCTGCGGGCTCCAGGGGGCCGCCTCTGAGCAGGACTGGCCGCCCCCTCAGGCCCTGCCCAGGGGAGGGGGGGCTGCTGCTCCTTCAGGGCAGGAAGCCTAGGAGGGGGCTGGCAGTGCCCTCCCACCTGGTCCCCCGTCTCCCTGTCGGCCATCACAGAGAGCTGCGGGGGAGGCTTGGCCTCCGCTCCCCAGTCCCGTCCCCGAGTCTCGGTATCCCCGGTCCTGGGCCAGGGCCCTGTGCTGCTTCTGGGCAGGCCTGCCCCTTGGAGGGCCCTGGTGGTCCTCCAAACTGAGAGAAGGTGGGGACGTTCCGGCCTCGTTCTGGGCTCAGGGGCCTGTTTCTGGGGCTGCACGTGGGCTGCCTTGCTGCCTCCCAGGGTGATGGTGTAAAACAGAGAGTGGAGAGCCCAGCCAGGAAAGGGGAGGAATACATGCAAGATCCCCTGGGCAGGACCCTGTCTGGCCCATCCCCTGGGACTAACGTGTCTTGAGAGAGTCAAGACACACAGAGCTGAGGACAGTAAAGGCTTTGTCAGGTGCGGGATGGGGTTGGCATCACGGCGCCTTCCTGGAGGAGGAGCTGGAGACCCAACAGTGGGAACAGGCAGGGCAGGAGGGCCTTGGAGGGAAGGCGGGATCCCCTGTGAGCAAAGACCCGGGACGGTCCCAGGGCCCCACTCCTCACCCCCCTCCTTGTCTGCATCCTGCCCTTCCTCTGCCCCAGATCCCTGTCATCCTGCGTGAGGTCATGAGGTACAAGGACATGGCCGCGCTGTATGACCTGGAGCCCAAGGAGCGCTTCAGTTCCTTTTTCCACGCTGTGCAGCCCCTGGATGAGCGGGAGAGGTGAGGCCCGACAGGAGCCAGGGGTGGGCCCCAGCTGCTGGACGGCTCTGGTAGAAGCGCCCTGGCCTGTGGCTCCAGGGGCTCACAGGTGGCCCTCCGTCCTGCAGCTACACCTTGTCCCACCAGCGGGAGCCCCCAGGCTGCAGCGCCGGCAGAAAGGGACTGTTAGAGTTCCTCAGGTCCCACAGGATTGAAACGTACTGGCCAAGCCCAGGTGAGTTTCCGGCCTGTGGCCATGGGCAAGGGGTGGGCTGCTCCCCAGCCTCAGGGAAGCTTCGGGCCACGTTGGGTGCGGGGACGTCCTACAGACAGGGGGCTGGGATCCCCGCTGCCCTGCCGACCCGTCCTGTCAGACTGAAGGGGATCCCCTCCCTCCCTGGGACCCAGTTTCCCCCTCTGGGAGTAGGGGATGCTCACGGGCCTTCCCGTGACAGGGACCCCCGGGTGCTGGTGGTGGACAGAGCCCTCCCCACACGGTCAGGAGCACAGAGGGCAGTGGGGATGGGGTGGAAGCAGGATAATGGGGGAACTCGGGAAAACCCGCCTCTTCTGTTCACCTGTGTGGCCCTGTAGCTGCTGTCATCGGGCCCACGGCCCAGCGGGTGCCCTGGCTGCATGCAGAGGAGAGCTTCCCCTTTGGGCGGCACCTGGCGCCCCAGGACCCTAGAGGGCTTCCTGCTCCTCCTCCTCCCGCTGCTCCTCCTAAGTCTCTGCTGCGGCAGGTGCTCCGGCACGTCCTCCGTCGGCTGACTCCGCAGCTCCCCAGGCTGCCGCTGCATCCTCAAGGGCCCGTACGTAGCTGCGGCCAACCTGGCCACCTTCATGCTGCTCGTGGCCCAATGGACAGAGGCGGGCTGCCCACCACGCAGAGGGTGCCACCACTCGTGCACGTGTCCTCCCACGTTGTCAACGCCCCCTGCTGCCTGGGTGCCGACAGCCACCGAGTTGTAGCCACAGGGTTCCAGGAAGAGGTGGGTCTGTCCTCACCAGGCCCGGCCTTTCCCGGGATGGACAAGGACACGGTGCAGTGCTGCATGGGACCAATGCCCCCTGGGCGCCCAGCAGAGGCATCTGAGGATGCAGGGGTGGCAGGCCGCCACAGGTTCCCAGGGCATGCTCCCAGGGGAGCCCCCTGTGCAACTTCCTCCCCTCATCTCTAAGAAATAGCCTCCCTAGGGATTAAAGATGGCGGTGTGAAAAGTGAGACAGACACCTCCTCCTAAACCACATATAATATGAAAATAGAATTAATGCAAGTCATCCTGAAAGAGTAACAGGAAAGAAGGCTGCCCCAGGCTGCATACACCCGGGGAATAGAGCAGACGTCACGGAACAGGGTAATGTCCCAAAGCTGTGACTCGGCGGGACCCAAGCCCTCCCCCCACCCCAGCTCACCGGCAGGAGGAAGAGACACAGACCAGGGGGGGCCTGGAGGCCTGGGACTGCTGAACACCTAGCCCTGGAGATCTGTTCTGGGAGCACGAACCTACATTGCATGGTGCTCTGGTTGGAAAGCTAAGACAGGCGGACTACCTGGAGAGATGGAGATTCCAGCTGCTTGTGGAAAACAGGGATTCATATCCGGCTGATCTGGGCAGGCAGTCTGAAAGACTTCCTAAAAGCAAGAGGACTGCTAAAGGGGCAAGGATTGCACAGAGCTTACTGCTCAGGAGAAAGGACAGGTAGACAAAGTTGTCTGGGTGCACTCTGCCCAGCAAGTTGGGAACTTAAACGATCTTCAGGCGCTCAAACCCCCTGGCTTGCTACGCAGCTCCACGGCTGCCCGCTGTGACATGCCGCCTGCTGTGTCTTCCTCCAGGCTAGCCTGCACCTTGCTTGCAAACCGGCAGCCCCTGCCCTGGCATCAGGCCAGCCAGAGGGAAGCCCCACCTACAGCAGCTACAAACACAAAGCATAGAGGCTTACACCTCTGTGTTTGGCACCGGTTCTGGCAGTGGAGACCAGCATAGCAGCTGGGAAACAGGAAACACCTCTTTCCTCCCCCAGGCACCAGAACCAGTCCCCTGCCACCCCGACATCACTCCTGGGGCTGAGCAGCTCCAGAGGGTAGAGCTTCTGGGCACTAGAGGGCGCCACATGCAAATATGAAAGGTCAGAGGAACCTGGTTCAAAGCCAAATCTCAACGGCAGAGAAAGGATCGAGGGAGACTGAATTAATAAATCTTCCTGAAAGAGATTTCAATATAAAAATCATAAACATGCTCATGGAGGTACAGAAAAATATGCAAGAATGCAGGAATGAATTTAGGACGGAGATCCAATCATTGAAGAGCACAATAGAGGACATTAAAAGCAGGTTAGATACAGTGGAGGAGATGGTAAATGAAACAGAAATTAGGGAAGAGGAATACAAAGAAGCTGAGGGACAGAGAGAAAAAAGGATCTCTAGGAATGAAGGAATACTGTGAGAACTGTGTGAGCAATCCAAATGGAACAATATTCGTATTATAGGGGTACCAGAAGAAGAGAGACAAAAAGGGATAGAAAGTGTCTTTGAGGAAGCAATTGCCAAAAACTTCCCCAATCTGGGGAAGGAGATAGTCTCTTAGGCCATGGCAGTGCCCAGATGTCCCAGCAAAAGGGACCCAAGGAGGACAACACCAAGACATATAATAATTAAAATGGCAAAGACCAAGGATAACGACAGACTATTAAAAGCAGCCAGAGAGGGAAATAAGATCACATACAAAGGAAAGCCCATCAGGCTATCATCAGACTTCTCAGCAGAAACCTTACAGGTCAGAAGGGAGCGGCATGATGTATTTAATGTAATGAAGCAGAAGGGCCTTGAACCAAGAATACTTTATCTGGCAAGATTATCATTTAAATTTGAGTAAGGATTAAACAATTTCCAGATAAGCAAAAGCTGTGAAACTTAGCTCCCACAAACCATCTCTACAGTGTATTTGGAGGGACTGCTATAGATGGAAGTGTTCCCAAGGTTAAATAACTGTCACCAGAGGTAATAATAAAAAGGGACAAAGAGTACAGAATATGATACCTAATGTACAAAGAATGGAGAAGAAAAAAAAAACACCCTTTAGATTGTGTTTGTAATAGCATACTAAGTGAGTTAACTTAGACAGTTAGATAGTAAAGAAGCTTCCCCTGAACCTTTGGTAACCACTAACCTAAAGCCAGCAATGGCAATATGTACATACCTACTGATAATCACCTTAAATTTAAATGGACTGAATGCACCAATCAAAAGACACAGAGTCACTGAATGGATAAAAAAACAAAACACAGATATATGCTGCCTACAAGAGACTCACTTCAAACCCAAAGACATACACAGACTAAAAGTGAAGGGATGGAAGAAGACATTTCATTCAACTACTAGGGAGAAAAAAGCAGGAGTTGCAGTACTTGTATCAGACAAAATAGACTTCAAAACAAAAAGTCACAAGAGACAAAGAAGGACATTACACAATGATAAAGGGGTCGATCAAACAAGAGGATATAACCATTATAAATATCTATACGCCCAACACAGGAGAACCTACATAGGTGAAACAAATACTAACAGAATTAAAAGGGGAAATAGAATGCAATGCATTCATTCTAGGAGACTTCAACACTCCACTCACTCCAAACGACAGACCAACCAGACAGAAGATAAGTAAGGAGACAGAGGCACTGAGCAACACACTAGAACAGATGGACCTAATGGACATCTACAGAGCTCTCCACCCAAAAAAAGCAGGATACATATTCTTCTCAAGTGCACATGGAACATTTTCAAGAATAGATCATACTCTAGGCCACAAAAAGAGCCTGAGTAAATTCAGAAAGATTGAAATTGTACCAACCGGTTTCTCAGACCACAAGGGTATGAAACTAGAAATAAAATATGCAAAGAAAATGAAAAAGCCTACAAACGCATGGAGACTTAACAACATGCTCCTAAATAACCAGTGGACCAATGACCAAATAAAAACAGAGCTCAAGTAATATACGGAGACGGTGAAAACAATAATTCAACGCCGCAATATCTGTGGGACGCAGCGAAGGCGGTGCTAACAGGGAAGTATATTGCAATCCGGGCCTACCTCAGGAAAGAACAATCCCATATGAACAGTCTAAACTCACAATTAACGGAACTAGAAAAAGAAAAGCAAATGAGGCCCAAAGTCAGTAGAAGGAGGGACATAATAAAGATTGGAGCAGAAATAAATAAAATCAGGAAGAATAAAACAATAGAAAGAATCAATGAAAGCAGGAGCTGGTTCTTCGAGAAAATAAACAAAATAGATAAACCCCTAGACAGACTTATCAAGAAAAAAGGAGAGTCTACACGCATAAACAGAATCAAAAATGAGAAAGGGAAAATCACTATGGACACCACAGAGATACAAATAATTATTATAGAATACTCTGAAAAATTATATGGTAACAAACTGGATAACCTAGAAGAAATGGACGACTTTCTGGAAAAATACAACCTTCCAAGGCTGACCCAGAAAGAAACAGAAGATCTGAACAGACCAATTCCTAGCAACAAAATTGAATTGGTAATCAAAAGACTACCTAAGAACAAAACGCTTGAACCACATGGCTTCACTGATGAATTTTATCAAACATTTAGTGAAGACCTAATACCTATCCCCCTTAAAGTTTTCCAAAAAGTAGAAAAGGAAGGAATACTTCCAAACTCATTCTATGAGGCCAGCATCACCCTAATACCAAAACCAGGCAAAGACACCACAAAAAAAGAAAATTACAGACCAACATTCCTGATGAACGTAGATGCAAAGATACTCAACAAAATATTAGCAAACCAAATTCAAAAATACATCAAAAAGATCATCCACCATGATCAAGTAGGATTTATTCCAGGGATGCAAGGATGGTACAACGTTCGAAAATCCATCAACATCATTCACCATATCAACAAAAAGAAGGACAAAAACCACATGATCATCTCCATAGATGTTGAAAAAGCATTTGACAAAATTCAACATCCATTCATGATAAAAACTCTCAACAAAGTGGGTACAGAAGGCAAGTACCTCAACAAAACACAGGCCGTATATAACAAACCCACAGCCAACATCATACTTAACAGCGAGAAGCCGAAAGCTTTTCCTTTAAGATCAGGAACAAGACAAGGATGCCCACTCTCCCCACTTTTATTCAACATAGTTCTGGAGGTCCTAGCCACAGCAATCAGACAACACAAAGAAATAAAAGGCATCCAGATTGGTAAAGAACAAGTTAAACTGTCACTGTTTGCAGATGACATGATATTGTACATAAAAAACCCTAAAGAATCCACTCCAAAACGAGTAGATCCAGAAATCTGTTGTACTCCTATACACTAATGATGAACTAACAGATATAGAAATCAGAAAAACAATTCCATTCACAATTGCATCAAAAAGAATAAAATATCTAGGAATAAACCCAATGAAGGAAGTAAAAGACCTATACACTGAAAACTGCAAGATACTCATGAGAGAAATTAAAGAAGATACCAATAAATGGAAACATCACATGCTCGTGGATAGGAAGAATTAATCTTGTCAAAATGGCCATCATGCCTAAAGCAATCTACAGATTCAATGCAATCCCTGTCAAAATACCAACAGCATTCTTCAACAAACTAGAGAAAATAGTTCTAAAATTCATATGGAACTGCAAAAGACCCCAAATAGCCAAAGCAATCCTGAGAAGGAGGAATAAAGCTGGGGGCATTATGCTCTCTGCCTTCAAGCTCTACTACAAAGCCACAGTAATCAAGACAATCTGGTACTGGCACAAGAACAGACCCATAAACCAATGGAAGAGACTAGAGAGTCCAGGTATAAACCCAAGCATATATGGTCAATTAATATACCATAAAGGAGCCATGGACATACAATGGGAAATGACAGCCTCTTCAACAACTGGTGTTGGCAAAACTGGACAGCTACATGCAAGAGAATGAAACTGGATTATTGTCTATCCCCACATACAAAAGTAAACTCAAAATGGATCTAAGACCTGAATGTAAGTCATGAAACCATAAAACTCTTAGCAGACAACATAGGCAAAAATATCCTGAATATAAACACGAGCAACTTTTTCCTGAATGCATCTCCTTGAGCAAGGGAAATAAAAGCCAAAGTGAACACATGGGACTACATCAAACTAAAAAGCTTCTGTACAGCAAAGGACACCATCAACAGCACAAAAAGGCATCCTACAATATGGGAGAATGTATTTGTAAATGACATATCTGAAAAGGGGTTAACATCCAAAATATATAAAGAACTCACACTCCTTAACATCCAAAAAGCAAATAACCCAATTAAAAAATGGGCAGAGGATATGAACAGACAAGTCTCCAAAGAAGAAATTCAGATGGCCAACAGGCACATGAAAACATGCTCCACATCACTAATTATCAGGGAAATGCAAATAAAAACCACAAGGACATATCAGCTCACACCAGTTAGGATGGCCAGCATCCAAAAGACTAAGAACAACAAATGCTGGTGAGGATATGGAGAAAGGGGAACCCTCCCTACACTGCTGGTGGGAATGTAAGCTAGTTCAACCATTGTGGAAAGCAATACGGAGGTTCCTCAAAAAACTAAAACTATAAATACCATTTGACCCAGAAATTCCACTCCTAGGAATTTACCCAAAGGATATACTTTCTTAGATTCAAGAAGACATATGCACCCCTATGTTTATTGCAGCACTATTTACAATAGCTAAGCTATGGAAGCAACCTAAGTGTCCATCAGTAGATGAATGGATAGAGAAGAGGTGGCACATATACACAATGGAATACTATTCAGCCATAAGAAGGAAAAAAATCCTGCCATTTGCAACAACATGGATGGAGCTGGAGGATATTATGCTCAGTGAAATAAGCCAGGTGGAGAAAGACAAGTGCCAAATGATTTCCCTCATTTGTGGAGTATACCCATAAAGCAAAATGGAAGGACCGAAACAGCAGCAGAATCACAGACTCCAAGAAGGGACTAGCGGTTACCAGAGGGGAGGGGTGGGCGAGGGCGGGTGGGGAGGGAGAAGGGGCTTCAGGAGTACTGAGATTGACCCACATGGTGTGCGGGGGTCACGGGGAAGACAGGGTAGCCCAGAGAAGGCCAATAGTGACTGTGTGGCCTCTTACTACACTGATGGACAGTGACTGCAATGGGGTATATGGGGGGACAAGATAACAGGGGTGAATGTAGTACCCACATTGTTTTTTCATGTAAAACCTTCATAAGAGTGTATATAAATAATACCTTAATTAAAAAAAAAAAAGAAATAGTTTCCCCGAGCGCAGTGTGAGGTGGATGTTGTCTCTGAGGCCGTGGCTCCTGGGGACGGGTCTCATCCCTCTGCAGGCAGAATGCAGTCAGTGAAAGGACGGCCAGCCCGCTGCTCTTTCTTATCAAAGCTCTGCCCCCATGCGGGCTTCATGTGCCCCCACGCCAGCCCTCCAACTCTCTGACACAGGGTGCCCTGACCTCCCCCAGGTTGTCCTCCATCCCCTGTCCTCCCCCCATAAGGTGCTCTGGAAGAGCCGGGCGCTCTAAGCTCCAGGCTGGCACACCTTGGCAACACTGGGGCGGGTTGCTCCAGCAGAAACTGGACCTTTCTTCCTGTCACGTATAGGTTATGATCAGACACCAAAATCTATTGATTAGAAGCCCCGGGGTGTCTCTTCACAGGATAACACGGCTGCACATGTAACCCCGGTAGATCCCAGGGCTGCAGGGCACCAGTCCAGCACTGTCCCATTTAATGAGACACAGCTGCCCCACACATTCCAGAAAATTCCTTTTCAAAAACCATTGAACTTGGTCTCTCAAAGCACCTCCAAGAGGTGCACGCCTTCCATTGGGGGGCTTTCTCCGAGCCCAATTTCTCCATGCTTCACACCTCAGAGCACCCACCAAAGCTCCCAGGTCCTCCAGTCCTCCTCCATGGTGCCCCTCAGCGGTCCATCCCCAGGCCAGGCTGGTGTGAGGCCCATGGTGTCCTGCTCATGGCCCCTGGCTGAGTGGTCTGGCGTCTGTGACAAAAGGCTGGGGAGGCCGAGCAGAGGCACTTGGCTCTGATTCTCCCCATAACGCTCCCCCAGGGCCCTCAGGATGTGTTCATCCTCCCTCCCAGGAAGGGACGGCTGGCCTGGAGGGGACTTCCAGGATCAGCATAAAAACCCCCATGGGGGCTCCAGCTGGAGACAGTCTCCAGGCCTTATGCTGCAGGTGCAGCCCCAGCCTGGGACAGGGGAAGCGGACGTGGGCCCTCCTGACAGCTGCAGGTGACCAGGGGACAGGAGGTAAAATCGGGACACCCAGGCCACCCTCCTTCCCCTCGCCCTGCCCACAGCACCCTCAGAGCCACCTGCCTGCACAGTGGTCCCAGGGATGACCTCAGGCTCCCGGCCACATAGGGAGGTGGGCTTGGGCAGAAGGAGGGCGACGGGCCTCTGGCAGGGCTGTGGCGCAGGTCAGACCTGACATCCTGCAGGGCCCACCAGCCTCGACCTGACAGAGATGAACTTCTGGGCTCAGAAACAGAGCATCAGCCCTGGGCCTGCTGGGGGGTCACTGGGGCCAGCAGTCCATCCTGCCCCGGGTGTGTGCGGGTGCCCCAAGCGTGCCAGGGCCTGAACCACTGCTGCCAGGACACCAGGCTCCCACAGCTGCCTGGCCACCTGACTGTGGGCTGCAGCGCACCGGCCCCACCCGACCTGCACAGGGGAGGTGGCAGGGCCCTCTGGCACCTGGTACGCTGCTCTGTGCCCAGGCACGGGGTCTCTGGGGAGTGCCCGTCATCGGGCTCCTCAGAGAAGCCATGTGGCCGAGGCTACCAGCAGCCTTGATTCCCCCAGCTGCTGCTCCAGGGGCAAGGACATCAGGAGCCTGTCCCATCCTCCGCTCCAGTGTGGAGCTCCTCTGGGTGCCACATGTGTGGACACAGCCCCGGCCCCTCCCTTCAGGGGAGGCCTGTTGGCCAGAGGGGCAGCTGGCCACAGCAGGAGGGGAGGCCCTTGCCCTGCCTGAGAGTTTGGCCAGGTGCCTGGGAAGGAGGCTGGGGATGTGGTGGACATGTCTTTGCTGACCCTTTTGTCATCTCAGGAAATAGCCCAGTTTCTGTGTCGTCTCCAGCTAGGTTTCATGCAGGGTTTTTAGAATTCTTTTCTTGGTGGAAGGTGTCAAGCATACACACAGGCAGAGAGAATATATAGACAGTGTGCTGGGTCTCCATGGAGCCATCGATCGGCTTCCATAATTGCCAACCTTCAGTCACTCTCGTCACCTTCCACCCAACGATGGGCAAACATTTCCCAAGCTACAGACAGACCTGTGTTTCCGAAGGAAAGGGCCCCCGATCTCAGGACCCCCTCTCCCATCACACACACCCTGAGAGGGTCGCACCGTGGCTGCATCCAGAGTGCCATGAACTGAAGATCAAGAGGGAGTCCTAGGAGAGTGTGCTTATGGGTGACCACAAAGCCACAAAACGACGGTGTACATCTGAGAGGCAAAAAGCTGTGAAGCCCACGAGGTGCCACCTCACACCCACTAGGATGACAATTATAAAAAAAAAAAAGAAATGGAAACTAACCAATACTGGTGAGGCTAAAGAGAAATTGGAGGAGACGATGGTGCAGCTGCCATGGAAGGTGGTATGGCGGGTCCTCAAAAATTTAACATAGATTCACCAAGTGACCCAGGAAATGCACTTGGGGACCTGAACACTCATGTTCACAGCTCTGTTATTCACAGGAGCCAGAGGCGGAAGCACCCCCAAGTACCTGGACAGATGATGGATAAACACAGTTTTTTAAGAAATGTGGAGGCCACAGTTTGGCCTCTGCGCTCTGCATGCCGGGGCCAGCATCCGTCCTTCCCTGCAGGGAAGGGGTGGGCCGGGCAGGCCTTATTCCTGTGTCCTTGGCCCCCAGGGGAGCCCCAGGAGCATGACGTCATTCCAGGTTCATGGAATGCTCAGAGCGTTCTCCGTTTTTATTTTCTTTCTTGACAGAAAAGCCTGGATGTTTATATAGCTCCAGTAAATATAGTTGCTGGCTGCTGTTTCCCCTCCCAAGCCATGCCTTTCCTGTACTGCAGACAGTTCTGTCACAGTTCCAAAGTGATAAACCCCTCTGCCCCCAGGAAGGGCAGACTTGGCCGCTGGTTTCTCGGAGGCCGCTGGAGCGGCAGGCTGGTCGCGTCCGGACCGTGGGGCTTTGAGCAGGCTTTGAACGCCAAGGCAGCTGTCACATGGCGTCTGTTACACGTGTCCTGCCCACTGACCTGCTGGAACCGGCCTCTCAGGTTGGGTAGTGGATGAGTTGCCTCTGGCCGCTGCAACAAATGACTACAGATTTGGTGGCTTGAAAAGTACAAACTTACTTTCTTACACTTCTGGAGGTCAGAAGTCTGGCAGAGATGTCGCTGGGCTAAATCAAGGTTTTAGCAGGGATGGTTCCTTCTGGAGCATGTGGGGGAGAATCTGTTTCTTGCTGTTTCCAGCTTCTAGAGGCTGCCTGCCCCCCTGGCTCACGGCCCCTTCCTCCACCTTCAAAGCCGGCCACACAGCACGTGACCACTCCACTGACCCCCCCCCCTGTGATAACGGTGGGCCCACCCACATAACCTGGGATCATCCCCTATCTCCAGATCCTTAACTCAATCCCACCTGCAAATAGGTTCCCATGTTAGGCAACATATTTACCTGGAGTCCGAGCTGTGTGTCACGACCCCCAGACCTCGGTTCCCTCATCTTCAAAATGGGAAAGAAAACCTCTCTTCTGGTTAATTTGCCTGGGAGAGTCAGAGGCGAATAGGCCGATGGAATGCGTGGTGGCCCCGTGGTGACCCAAGAAACTGGTGCTCAGTGCCCTAAGGCCTGAGGTCATCGTCCACATCTGATCCATTTACGGGTCAGCTGTAGACCAGACGCTGGCAAAGGAGGGCAGGCAGAAACCGACACAGGGCCTGCCCTCCTGTGCTGTATCGCTCTTGGGGGCCTTCCTCTGAACATCTGTGTACCAGGCACTGTTCTGGGTGCTGGGCGGGAGGGACACAGCAGCAAACAGATCCCTGGAACTCACATCCTAGGAGTTGGTAAGTGCCACAGAAAGGAGGTAGCTGCTACCCCAGCACCTGACTTAGGCTGGGGGAGGGGTCAGGAGGTGACACTTGCTATGAGATTGGCAGATGAGGAGGAGTTAAACTTCAGGAAAGGAAGGGAAAAATATTCTAATGAGAAAGAACCGCATGTGCAAAGGTCCTGTGTGGATCTGAGCAGCCAGGACACAAGGAGCAAAGAGAGGATTGAGGATCCGACTATGGGGATGTCCTCACTATTTGAAGATCAGCGGGCAGCCTTCAAGGGCTTTTATGCAGGGGTGACCACACGTGGGTTCTGTGAAGACTGGGACCCCTGGGCCAGGTGCGAATCAGCCCGTGGTTTAGTGCCCGGGTGGGCACTCACCCCTAGCCCTCTGACCGCACCTGTCTCTCCGGGGCTCCTATATCTGCCCAGCCTGCCCTCTCCTCTCCCCCAATGTCCCATCCATCCCCCAGCTGCTGCTTAGAGCTCTCTGTCCGGTGCTCCAAACCTCCAGGATGCCATTAGTTCAGTCAACATCTATTAAAACACCTACAGTGTGCCGGGTACTTTAATTCATTATGGTGTTGAGACCCACCAATAACCAAGGAAGGCGTGAAGCCCAGGGTCAGATGGAATGACTGAGGCCCAAGGAGACAGTTGGTTACGTGCAGATTGCCGGACCCACAAGTTCAAGCAAACTCACAGAAGATGCACACGTACCAGGGTGACCCTAGGTCCTCAGTGAGCATTTGCTGAGCCAGTCAGTGGATCAGGGAATGAACGAATGGTGGGCAAGGACGGTGTGGCTGAGGGGAGGTGTGGGACCTGCCTGTTGAAACGTGAGCAGGACTTAGATTGAGACGGGGGCCTTGAAAGCCAAACCTGGCAATGTGGCTGTGACCCAGCAGCAGCAGGGAGCCAATGGAGGGTTCTAGGCAGGAGCCGCGCCATCTGATTGGTATTTGAGGACTAAGCTTCCAGAAGTGTGGCGTTAATTAAATCTGTCGCTAGGGGGCACTCAAGTCTTCCTACATATTGTCTCCAGAGTTGCACTCTGGCCAGTAAGCCACAGGTAATGATGGATGGTTGAACGCTAAAAATCTAGCCAGTCCGAATCAAGATGGAAGTGTAAAATACACACCGGATTCTGAAGACTTCATAAGAGAAAAAGAATGTAGCATACCTCATTAATGCTTTTTGAAATATTGATGGTTGAAATGATATTTTGGGTGCCATAGGCTAAATAATTAAAATCTCATGTTTCTTTTTACTTTTTTCTAATGTGGTTAGGATTGTATACATGGGGTGCATTTATATTTCTACTGAGCAGTGATGGGTTAGAGAGAAGCTACTGTTTTCAGCAGTTGTAAGGGAGCAAAGTAACCTCTCTTTTTCTCTTATTTCCTCTTGTATTGGTTCTCTTGTTTTTATTGGTTCTTATATTTCTCTTATTTCTCTTATGTTCCTCACCCTTCAAAGTTACTATCCGTAGTGTTTTCTACCAGGTCGTTTTCTTGCTTATTGAATGAAAGTATATAGATATAAATAAACAGACCAAACATAGAAAGCTGGGATCATTGTTTTATAAATATGGAATCATATTGGATACATCTTTTTACCCAAAATGTCTTATGGAAACTGCTTGGCCCATGTGCTAAGCTCCTAATTAACTCTTTTTCATTGCTTGATAATCTTCCATGGTATGGATGAACCCTAATTTATTCACCACATTCCCACTGACAGGTGCTCCCTTGGTTTATAGGTTTCATCCCCTGTGCTAATCAAAGAAAAACAAGCAAAAAGATGCTCAATAAATATTTTTATACCTCTGTTTCTATGTGCCATTGATTTTATTCCTAAGGGAACTAACTCTAGGAATGCAATTGCTGGGGAAGGGCTTATAGATTTTTAATTCAATAGATTTTGTCAGGTTGTAGATATCCATAAACTGATTCTAAAGCTTATATGGAAAAAGCAAAGACCTAGAACAGCCAACACAATGAAAAAAGAACAAAGTTGGAGAACTGACACCACCCAATGTCAAACCTTTCTATAAAGCTGCAGTAATCAAGGCAGTGTGGTGTTGGCAAAAGAACAGACACATAGATCAGTGAACCAGAATAGAGAGCCCAGAAACGGACCCACACAAATATAGTCAACTGATCTCTGACAAAGGAACATGGGTAATTCAATGGAGAAAGGATTCCTTTCAATAGATGGTGCTAGAAAAGTTGTATATCTACATGCACAAAAATTAATCTTGACATAGAACTTTTACATCTTTTGCAAAAAAAAAACCTCAAAATGGATCATAATGAGGTTCCTAGAACTGGCAAATTCAGAGACAGAATGTGGAATGGAGGTTACCAGGGGCTGGGGAAAGGGGAATGGACAGTTATTGTTTAATGGATACAGTTTCTGTTTGGGATGATGAAAATTTCTGGAAGTAGATAGTGGTATGGTTTCACAACAGTATTAATGTACTGAATGCCACTGAATCACACATTTAAAAATGGCTAAGATGATAAATTCTGTAAACACAAAACTATAAAATTTCTCAAAGGAAACACAAGAAAATATCTAGTTGACCTTGGGTTTGTCAATGGGTTTTCCGAATCAACATCAAAAGCATAATCCATGAAAGAAAGAAAAAAATTATGTTGAACTTGAGTGAAGTTAGACATTTTGCTCTGCAAAAGATGTTATGAGAATGAACAGACAAGTCACAAACTGGAAGAAAATATTTGTAAAATACAAGTATCTGTAAAAGGATTTGAATCTAAATAGATGTTGCAGCCATGCACAAGTGCCCCTTTCCTTGCAGCCTCACCAGCAATAGGTGGTATCACTTTTTTAAATTTTTGCCTGTTTGAGAACGTGGTATCTCACCATTACCTCAAATTGCACTTCCTGTCCAGAGCCCATTTGGGCATCATTTATATGATTTTGGGTGGCTTGGATTTACTTTTCTGTGTCTTGCGTACTCACATTCTTTGTCCTTTTTTTCTTTTGAATGGTCTCTTTCAATTTGTACATGTTCTTTGTCATCTGAATTATTGACTTCAAAGCTTTGTGGTATCTCTTGTCACTCAAAATTCCCATTCTTGCTAAGGAAAGTCTCTTCTGTCTTCAGATTGTATGTGCAGTCGCTGAGATTTCCTAGCAAGATTTTTATTTGCTTGTATTTGAGTACTGTATCTATCTGGAATATATTTCTGTTTATGTATCAGCTGAGAGTCTACTTTTTCTTTTTTCAGATGGATATTCAAAGATGGACAGCACCACATTTAAAATAAGTCCCCCTATTCCTGGGAACTAAAATACCACCTTTTTCATATCTAGCTTTTCATATATGCTGGGTTATGTCCCTACATTTCTGTTCTTTTACTACTTATCTATTTAGTTCCATTTTAAATCTCATCAACTGAATTATTCCTTTATTCTTTTTTTGACATTTGTCTTGGCTGTTCTTCCATCTAACTGTAATCCAGCTCAAGAAAAATAATCATCTGGTCCCCACTGGGATGCTGAAGACAACTGCATGACATCTGGAGGTCAGTTTGGAGATAATTTATATCCTTTTGATGTTGACCTGGCAAAGAATGGCTGGGTCTCTCTTAATTGTTTCAGGTCTTGCATTATCTCCTTCAATGAGATTTTGTAATTTTGCTTGTACAGAATCTGTGCTGTTTTCATCCAGTGTATTCATAGGTAATTCATAGTTTGTCATTTGTAAATGTAGTGTTTCTCACTGGCATTTCTAAGACACTTGGATGAGCGATCACAAGGTGGATTTTGCTCCAAAATAATTTGTTACGTCTAAATAGTCCACACTGTTGCCTGGAGCTGCATATAGAATTCCTCTATTGAACTGTTTACATTTATGCTAAGACCTTATCTCCTTTGGGTCCCTTAACTTGCTTATTTTACCACTCTTTTAAAAATTAGCCAGGCTTGTGAGGGGTCATTTGTTCCACTGGCCTTTTCAAAGAGTCCACTTCCATACCTAACCTTTTCAATTTATTATTTATTTACCTAATAAATATTTTCATTTCTTTATTGCCTTTCCCCCTTTTGTTCCTTGAACTCCTTTTATTGTTTTATTTGTATTATTATTTCCCTTTTCTTCCCTTAATTCCCATTTGTTACCTGCCCCCCACATGACTCATGTCAGCTTTCCCTCTCTGGCCATTCCATCTTCCTATATCCATTTTTGCTCCTTGTCCAACTTGTTAAGACAAGTACGTAGAGCGTTCACTTCTGCTTTCTATAGTAATGGGATAACTAAGGCTCTGAACAGTTCTTACAGGTCAGTTTTACCAGTTTTGGGGATTTGGGGATGACATCTTCCCACTGTTTTCTGAATACCAGTTCCGTCTTGGTGTCAGCTGTCTTTCAGCTGTCGCCCCTCATTCCCCTCTTCCCACTGCCCTCGGTCAGTGACTTGTCTGGGGAAGGCAGAGTGACAATGGGGTTGAGGGGTTGGGGTGGGATTATGAGAGGGATAATGCTTTTCCCCTTTATCCTTTCCACTCTAGAATCCCAGTCATCCCAGAGGGCAGTGTGTACCCTTTCCTCTGTTTCTGATTCTGCAAGACGTGTGTGGTACGCCGTGTATGCGTTTTTACATCCACTCTAGTGGTTGTGTGTGATCTCACCTCCGGTTTCTTCCTGTCTCTAGTGGCAATTTCGCTTTTTATTTGAATCAGAGTCAGCATGTTTTCATTTATTTCTTTTCATTTCATAAAATGCACAAATGTAGAGTCCCTGTGCCACACACCAGAAACGAATGTACTATTGTCTGTCAACTACAAAAAAAAAAGAGAGAGAGAGAGAGAGAGAGAGAGAGAGAGAGAGAGGCTCAGGAAGTGTTTTTCCTGCACCAGACACTGCCTTTCTTCCTTACACGTATAACCCAGTTCCCAAGCCACCCTACACAACCGGCTGGCACTGCAGGCAACCCCATTTTGCACAAGAGCAAACTTGGAGGTTCAGAAGAGTTGACTAACTCGCCCGTGGCTGCCCAACTGACGGAGCTGTGGCCCCTGGGTGCTCCGGCGGGAGGGGGACTTACAACTCTTTGCAACTTGGAGTCACCCCATGTCATCGCAGGGGGCTTCCTGCCCCCCCCCATGGGGGAGCTGAGCTAAATTGTAATTAATTATAACCATGACCATCAATTGCTTCCATGGCCTGATAAGGTCCAGCTGGGGGCAGAGCCGATGCCTCTTCTGGTCTCTGGGAACCTCCCACTCCCCAGGCACCCCCAGGCCCAGGCTTTGCGGCTCAGGGTTGGTTTCCTGGCAAAAAATGCTCTTTAATCTGCCCTGGAAGAGATGAGGGGATGGCGGGGATGGGAGAGGGGTCCTTGCAGGCAAAACTTTGCCCTTCCCAGCCGGGGGCCCAGCTCTGTCCTCTGACCAGGTGACCTCACACCCTTGGGAAAGGCAACCTGCCTTGCTGTCTCCTTCACCCTGTTGGCAGCTGGCCATACACTGAGGTTTCTCTGTTGTGGGGAATCTGTGCCGAGATAAAAGTGTCTGTGATCTAGTCGCCAGCCCAGGTGCAGGTGCCCAGGTATCTTGGAGGTCAGCCCCATCCATGCCCAGCCCTGCTGCGCTGCCCCACCCAACTCTGCCCACACCAGTATGCTGGTAGATAATGTCATTGGCAAGCACCGACTGACGCTGCCAGGGACAGAGCTAGCACTAGGGCATGACGTAGGGCACATTTTAAACGCACTGTTGCTAAGTACGTTCGTATTGTCGTGCGACCATGCCCACCCTCCATGTCCAGAACATCCCAACGGAAGCTCTGTCCCCATGAAACACTCACTCCTCACCCCCTCCCCAGCCCCTAGCCCCACCACCCACTCTCTGTCCCCATGGATGGGGCTCCTCTAGGGACCTCCTAGGGGTGGGCTCAGACAGGATCTGCCCTTCTGGGTCTGCTTCACTTCACTGAGCACAGTGTCCTCAAGGTCCACCCACGTTGCAGCAGGCATCAGGGCGTCCTTCCTCGCTGAGGCTGAGTGACATTCCATCGTATGGACGGACCACATCTTGCTTACTCACTCCTCTGCTGATGGACACTGGGGCTGTTTCCACCTTCTGGCTGTTGTGAATCATGCCACTGTGAACCTGGGTGTGCAAACATTTCTCAGAGGCACTTTTCTTTCTTATAAACTTTTATTTTGGGATGATGTTAAACCTACAGAAAAGTTGCAAAGGCAGTGCCGAGTTCCTGAATTCCCTACCCTCAGCTTCCCCTAAAAGCTAACGTTTTACAAAAGTGCCCCTTGCTTCTGAATGAACGGCAGGTGAATGTCTTTCTGAGGTCGCTCTCAGGGGTGTCCCAGCTCAGAGACTGGCATTCAGCGCCCGGCTCTGCCACTTCTCCCTCCGTGAACCCTGGGTGGGTCCTTTCTTTAACCCTCCGATGCTCCTTTCTCAGTTTCCCTCCTCGTCCGGAAGTGGGGAGGATTACAGCACCTACTTCCCAGATCTAAATGTGATAAGCATTTCAGTGCATATAAAGAGAGACCGCAGGTACAGGGCCAGCGCTGGTCAGAGCGCGATGCCTCTAAACCGCGCGTCCTGATCTGCCTGCTCCCACGTGGCAGCTCCGCGGCGTCGTTTCGTGGAGGGGTCGCTGTGTTTGTTTGATCCGTGATGGATGGACATTTAGGCATTGCTACCGTGAATGACGCAGCCTGGAATCACCTCCTCTGAATCTCCTTGTGTGTCCAACTTCACCCATAGGACTCATGGCCAGAAAGGGGATGGCCAGCCCGCGGGCATGTGGATTTCACAGTTTTACAGCTTTGGAGTCAGACTGCTTTTCACCAGGCTCTTCCCATGGCCAGTCACACCTGCAGTGACGGATAACACCTTCCCCCAGGACTGCCTAGCCGCGTCTCCTCAGACTTAGCTCTTTGCCCATCAGATCCCGGAGAGGACCACCAGGGGACACTGAGGCAGACAGAGGAGGTGGCACTGGCCTGGAGACAGGCGAGGCTCAGCCGTGCTGCGGAAGCAGGAACTGTGTGCGTGGGGCACAGCATTTAAGACGACAAGGAAAGAGAGGAGTGCATCGTCCCAAGGCCAGTTCAGCAGCTGAGAAGTGTGAGCTTCTTAGCGAAAGCGTAGGGCAGCAGTGAGCAAGGTCACCCCATGTGTTATCAAAGCCATGTCTCCAGCTGCTGGCGGCAGGTGGGCATGGAGGTGGGTGAGTCAGGAGCGCCAGGTGGGGGAAGCTGGGCCCCAAACCAGAAATAGATGTCAAGGGTCTGGCTCCCCAGGGCCTGTGAGCTCCCAGGGCCTGGTGCATGGAGGGGCTGATAAGCATCTGCTGAGAGAATGAATGAAGGTTGTAACACAGTGGGGTGGAGCAAACGGAACTTCTCAGAAACGTTAAGGAGCCAGAACCCATCAGAGCTGGATGGCCAGCCTGCTGCAGGGGATGAGGGAGAAGGTGGCGTCCCGGGTGATGCTCGGGCCCTCACCCGCGTGGGTGGACAATGTTGACATGAGTTGTTGAGAGGGAGCCAGAGGCGCAGAATGGATGTGGTGGTCCAGGACCAGGGGACAGGGGAAAGACACAATGGGGAAAAAGTGAGCCGGGTCCCAGGGCGAACGAGTATGACCTTCTCTGCTGTGTTTTCTGATGCCCTGCCATGCCGGGGCCTTGCGGGTCCCAGAACCCTGCCCTTCCCTGTCCAGGATTAGCCGATTTCTGGAGGTAACAGCCCCCGGGAGCACGCCTTTCACATGCAAACCAGCCAAGCAAAATTCACACGCAAAACCACCTCCTTTAACTTATCAGGCTTTTCACTCTGCACCAATATTCCCCGGCCCGCAGTCACACCAGGGCCAGGTACCAGAACGCTCAGGACAGCCCCTCTGCCCCAGAATTGGCTGAAATTATTCAAACCAGCCCGTTGTAAATCTTACTCTGTCCTGCCCAGCGCTTCCCCTGGGAACCACAAAGGCTGCTGCCCACATTCCCTCTTGCCTCCTGGTCTCCTGACGGGCCCTGGTGCTTCCCCGAGTGGCCTGCCGTGCCTCCTGCTTCTGGAGATCTGTACCTTCCTCTTTCATGACAGGCATTTCTGCGTGTCTGCGTGTCCTAATCACACCCACTTAAAACAAATGCTGGGTACGTTTTAAGGCAAGAGGATTTCAAACAGTCCAGCTGGTCCATGCCAGGCACTGCAGGAGGCTGAAGCTGCCAAGGGGGAGTGGTGATTGCAGGGAACCAGAGGTCCCGGGTGAGCTAGCCCTGGGCTGCTGGTGGCATGCGAGGGCACAGTGTCCTCTCAGACTGGGAACATGAAGCTGGCTGCTAAAGGGATGAAGGCCATGGGCAGCTGGAGGGATACCAGGCTGGAGAAGGGCTTTCACTGTGGGTCTTCAGTGGGACAGATGGTGAGAGGCCATAGGAGCTTGGTGAGATGGGGGGGGGACCCTCGGTGGGCAAAGCGGAGAGGGGCTGATTAGGGAGAAGGTTAGAGCCCAGCCAACCCAGACTGTGCCCCTCGAGCTGCTGTAGGACTACTGGCTGAAAGGACACAGGCGGGGAGAGATGGGTGGCAGCGTGCTGGCAAGTTGTGGAATGAAGGGATGGGCAAAGGGGTCAAAGGTGGCAGGGACAGAGGGGTCATGGGAGTCCCTGAGGCCTGACTGGCCAATGGGGAGAGGAAGGTGTGGTCAGGGAGCTGAAGGTAGGTGAGCTGAGAACACAGGGGCATGGACAGAGGAAGAGGAAGAGGGGAGGATGGCAGAGGCTAATCTTTACTGAAGCCCTGTCCTGGGCCAAGCTCTGGGCCAGGCATTTTACATGCACGAATAGCCCCACCACGAGGGGTAGGTCGGACACAGGCCCGGCTCTATAATTTGCAGGGACTGGTGTGAAATGAAAATGTGGGGTCCCTTGGTGTGGGGATGTTGGGGTTCCTATGGCCAGGATCCGCACTGAACTTAAACCACCTGCTGATGTAACTGGCCTGTTGCTAGGCTACAGCTTCCACACCTTTAGGCAATAAGCTATTATTGCGCTATATAGAGAGCTCGGCCCAGTGCTAGCGGAGAGCAAGCCGGGTAATAAACCCTTTCACCCCAAAGAACGTTTTTCTTTCAATTTCTTGGGTCATATTGAATCCATAGCGAACTTGCCCAGGGCTGAAACCCATTGGCAAGACACTTGGTAAAAAACAAAAGGACAGGAAACAAGAGTTTTCCCCTTTTTTTCTTGTCTCTCCTGTGTCTTCCACCTGCCATGTCATTCTAAGCAACAAGGAATTAAAATGTTAAATTGTGAGAGTGAATTTTACCATCCTTCATATTGCCCGGTGACCCTTTCGAATTTAAACAGAAAAGCATCTCACTTGTTCGCGAAACCCCCTAAGTTACAGAGTCCGGACTGCATAGCCCCTCTGTGCGTATTCTGTTCTTAACCAGAACGGTGGGGGGTTCGCTTCTTGATATGTGCCTCTCTACCTGCACTCTACAGCGGCTTCCTGGCGACAGGCTGGGCTGGGCGGAAAGGGAGCCGTGACCTGCCCTTCTTTCCGAGCTCTGTAGTTGGCTAATTCGGGAACAGGACCGGGCATCGGAAGCCATGATGGGGTTTCTTGATTGCTGTTTCTTGGAACACTGCTGCTCTTTCAGAGCTGGAAGCAAGTTCTGACTTGCAGGGAGGGCATCGACCCCAGAGGCTGTGAGCATGTCCGCTTACTCAACCCTAGACGCTTCCCATGCACTTTGAGGCTCGCTGAGCTGGCACACGTCGGGAGTCCATGAGATTTCTGTGTTCGTGGGGCATCACACAAACACTGTGGGATGAACTCCTCTGCTCACTTGTGTGTTCCCGTTATCCACGGACTTCACTTACAAGCACAAGTTCAAAGGTGAAGCGATTAAGAGTTTCCAGGTGGAGACATCATGCTAAGTGAAGTCAGATGGAGAATGACAGATGCCATGTATCTCGCTTCTATACAGTCTATAAAAAAGACAAACTTGGAAAAAACAAGAGAGTAGAGAGGCCGTTACCAGAGGCTGGGGGCTGGAGGAAATCGGAGATGGTGGTCAAAGGGCCCAGACTTCCAGCTGGATTAGCAAATTTGAGGATCGTAGGTACAGCACAATGATTGTAGCTAATATTACAGTTTATATTCTTGAATGTTGCTAAGAGAGCAAACCTTCAATGTTCTCACCACAAAAAAGAAATGGTAACTGTTAGATTCCCTTTAATACACAACCTGGAAGGAATATTAAGTTTCCTTTAACACACAGCCCTGAACTGTCTCCGGGCGCAGCGGCTCCTTATCACTTATGGCAGCTGCCCCCGAGTGTAGCAAATGTCCCTATTGTCTGCATCAGTTTCTGTTTCTCAGAAGTCCCAAGGCCACCATCCGGCTCACCAAGGCCCTAAATCCCTATATAAGCAGCTCCCCCCTAGCTGCCGCTGCCGCTCTCTCCTTTCCGAGACAGCCACTCTGTCTGTTTATCTTCAGCTCCCCCCTTGCTGCTGCTCTCTCTCTCTTTACAGGGAATAAAACCACGCCGACGGAGTTCTCGTGTCCTTCTTTGCGAGCGAGTGAGCCGGGTAGCTAAAGAACCCTTTCAGTAACCATGTGTAACAGGATGGAGGTGTCAGGCGGCCTCTCCGGTGGCGGTCATACTGCAATTTAGGAATGTATCGAATCGACACACTTGACCTCGCACAGTGTTCCCTGCCAGTTGTGTCTCAGCAGAGCTGGAAGAACGATTTCCAGGCAGCAAGTGGTGGAGCCTGAGACAAAGCGTGGGGCCGGCTGACGTCTGAGCGCGGGCCTGGGAGCCCCTACGCACACTGCGGGAACGCGCCCGCCCGCTCGGAAGGAGGGTCTTGGTGTTGCAACTCACAGATGATGAAACAAGGAAGCAATTTGCCTGACTGCCCAGCCGGGAAGTGGCACCACCTCTCTTGTCATCAGTGTGCAACTGGGTCATGTCTTAGAAGCAGGAAGAGGTTCTGCAATCCCATCTGGGCATCCCGTCCCCACTGGCAAATTCAGTAACCACAGCTCATTTTCCCACAACACGCGCTTTTTTGTTAAATCACTCTGTTTGCAATGACGGAGAGCGGGGAGGTGTCGAAATAATCCAGAAGTGTTGGTCCACACGTGGTTTTTCTTCCTAGCACTTTTTTTTGTAAGTACGGGGACGCCTTAATGGTAGATATAAAATCTTATCTGAGAAGAAAAACACCTTCCTTCGGGGTGACTAGTGGCTGGGCTCTGTGGGTGATGTAAGGCTTCAGGAACCTCTGCACCTGCTCCCTGGCCTGGGGAAGTGTCAAGTTCAGGTGAAGACAATGCAAAGGCATTTTGCCCTAGTTTTAAGTAATAAATTCATGATGACATCCCCACTGTGGATCGGATTTGAACTGGGTTAAAGTGTCTTAGGAGTAAATGCTTTCATCTCAGAGGAGAAAACAGGCACCCCCATGTTTCAGCCTGGAGCCGAGAGCCTGGCCTGGCTGCCAGGGGACAGTCCCACAGGGAAAGATCCTTATCTCCTACCACCTCAGAACCACTTTGGGGGTTGCATTTGGCCATACGGGACCAAAAAAAAAAAAATCTGTGACTGAAACGCAGTGGGAGACAGCATTCTGCTGCTATTCCTCATATAACATGAAGTCTGAACGTGAAGAGCCCAGCGCTGGTGCGGAGGCCCCACAGTGCCGGCGGGCACCTAGGCTCCTTCCATGTTTTCACGTCGCCATCCTTAGCTATGTGGCTTTTGTCCTCAGATCTCAAGATGGCTGCTGTGCTTCCAGCTGTGATGACCATCCTCCAGGCAGCCGGAAAAGGGAAGGATTATGTGTGAAAAAGTTAGGAATGGCAGAGTTTCCCCCTGTAATCAGGAGTTTGATCACGATGCCAGCTGGTTTTGTTAGTGCTCTGGGCACAGATTGCTGTGGGTTTTCTTCTTGTGCCCTCAACCCTATTTTTTCCCCAATGATTTCTGTTATTAAATATTAGATTGCATTTATATTTAATGGTATTATCATTGCTATCCCAATGTAATAGAAATAATGTATTATTTCTATTCTAATAAATATATAAATAACATAAGTTCCTGGACTGTGAGTTTTCAGAACACAGGATTTTTCAGAAAATTGTTGGGATGTTGCAGTACAAGTACCGGGTGTGCTGGGCACCTGCTGTGTGCCAGGCACTTTCGAGGGACTGGGGACAGCAGCGAACAACCCCAGGTACAAGGCGGGACCCCGTCTCCATGCACTGGGTGGGTGCTGAAAGCCGGGTGACGCTAGGGTCTGGGGCCTTTGGGGAGCCCAGGGCTGGCCATGTGCTGTGTGTTCTTTTCCTACATAAATATAAAACAATAACAGTATTATACCCAGCAGTAATAGTATAACTCCATTCAGGTTGCTGGACCTGATTCCAGTGTGTGTAAGTATGTGGGAGGGGGTCTTCCCACACACAACACCAAGCAATTCTCTCGCACCAGCAGGGTGTCTGAGAACTCAATTCTGATGCCATCTGCCCAGAGACAGCACCAGATCCCCAGGCTAAGGGCTCCGTCCTACAAGACTGCCCTCCATCCCCCACTCCAGACACCAGGTCGCAAGCCCCAGGCAGTTCCCTGTGCTTCTGACCAACTGGCTACAGACTGGAGGGTCCCATGACCACTCCCTTGGGTTCAATTAATTTGCTAGAGCGGCTCACAGAACTCAGGAAAACACTTATGTTTACCAGTTAATAAAGGATACCGTAAAGGATACCAGTTAACAGCAGATGAAGAGAGGCACAGGGCAAGGCCCCAAACAGAGGAACCTCTATCCTCGTGGAGCTTGGGGCCTGGCTCGGAGGCGCGTGGAGGCGCTCTGGCTGGCTCGCCAAGCATAGAAGCTCTCTCTGACTGAGAAGCAGTATCCAACGGACCAGAGCAGGCAGAGAGCAACAAGCTCTTCTCAGGGGTTCTGTGAGAAAAGTCTCTCGTTCAAGTGACAAGACACCCTTTCACCTTTAAGACAGTGCAGTGTTTTCAGGGACCGTGGATGAGAACCACATATACCTGGGACATACGTGTTTCCTATGACTCATTCTATTGCGTCATCAAATTGGACACAGCGGGCGGTCAGTGGATCTGCCAACAGTGGCTCCCTCAGGCGATTCCCCAGTCCGCAGGGCGAGGCCACTGATGGACGGGTTGACAGAAGGACCCGGACTCAGCCAGCTCGAGTTAGACAGCGGTGGCCGAGAGCCCTCCAACGACGTATGTGCTCTTGGAAAAAGTCTTGTCGCCGCTGAATCCCCAGCACGTGCCTTGCACACAGTAACTGCTCCACTAATGTCTGTGAATGTGTTAAACGCATGTGTTTGCTGCTGCTTGTTCAGAGGGCTTGGGGAAAGCAGTGGTGGGGATAAAAGGGGCAGAGAGGTGAGGGGCTGCAGGAATGTTAGCGGTTATAGGTCACGGGAAGTGGGAATCGGGGGTTGGGCGAAGCCATCTTACACTGGGGTCTCTGCAGCTGGGGGAACTCTGGTCATCGTCCCCTTAGGTAACAGATTCCTACCTGGTGGGTGCTGACTTTTCCCTCTGCCCAGGAACGTGCTGGATTCCTTCCTGTGGCTCTCTAGGAGCTCTGGCCACTGCCAGGGCTGCCTCGGTTTTCCTCTGGGAAGCTAGAAACACAAGGGTGGGGGAAGGTACAGAGCAGGGGCCTCTGACTGGTTGAGTTTCCCCCTCTAATCAGAAAAAAACCAGTAGCTCTTCAGAGGCGCAACCATCAATGTCCACTTACGTCTCACTGGCCACAAACAGGTCACATGGTCACTTCTAGCTACAAGGGAATCTGGGGATATTTGTGTTTTAAACTGAGCATGTTGCTGCTCCAGACAAAATGATTATTTTTTTAGTAATGAAAAAGGGAAAATGAGTATCAGGCAGCAAAGCACCTTTGAAAAAAATACCTGTGAACAAATTGCAGGGGTGTGATGGTCTGCCTCTCAGATGGCCCGCTGCGACCCTCACCTCCTGATAGCCAAGTCCCCGCCCGTGCCACATCAGAGGTGGGTGACCTTTGTGACCAAGGAAATTATGTAGAAGGACGGTGTGGGACTTGCAAGGCACGGCAACTCCTTGGTCGTTTGCAGGGCTGGGCACCTTTTTCCTGTAAAAGGCTAGATAGTAAAAATTTTATGCTTCACGAGCCATAACCTATTTGTCACATGACTTGACCTGCTGTTGCAGAATGAAAGCCACCACAGGAAATGTGTGAACACACAGGTCCGGTTGTGTGACAACAGAAGCTTATAAAATGTGACAGTGGGCCCGTCTACCCCACGGGCTGTGGTCTGATGCCTCCCAGTCTTCCAGATCGCTCGGTCTGGTGGAAGCCAGCCACCATGTGGAGGGTATGTTCAAGCGACGCTGCGGAGAGGCCCATATGCTGCAAGGCTGAGGTATCCCACCCACAGCCAGCAGCAACTTGCCAGCCACGTGAGCGAGCCACCTTCAGAATGAATTCAGCCAAGTCTTTTATGACATCTGACCGCAAAACCGCCCCCCCGGCCAACCCAACGAGGAAGCCCGGGCTACAACCTCCCAGCCCAGCCACTCCTGAGTTCCTGATCCCCAGAATATTGGAAAGATAATGACTGTTCTTTTGCTGTTTCCAGCCACTAAATTTTGGGGTGACTTGCTTTGCCGCAATAGCTAACAAATACAAGATGACCTGAAGAGCTAAGTATCTAAAAAGCAAACGACGCACGTCCACGGAACTAGAAGAAAACAGAAGGAAATAAAAGAGTTGCAAACCTCTGTGATTTCAAAGCTCTTTCTAAGCTGAAGAGCAATGAGAAATGGGAAAGGAATGTCCTCATGTGTCTCTCTTTAAGCTTACATGAATCAGTTTGTAGTAACATTCCAACCAAGAGATGCAAAAGCCAGCAAATGGGGAAATCACAAATATCCTGGGGAACCGAGGCAGCCAGCCGAGTTGAGACACCTCGTTCAGGCTTGCGAATACTCAAAGACGCTAACTGTTGCTTAAAAATGAGACTATTTTTGTCTATTTTACCAGTGCCTTTTTTTAAAATTCCAGAATCTTGCCTTAACTTGTGGCTTCCCACATCAATTCTAGCCTTCCAGACAGCATTTGGCAATATGGAACAAGAATCATAAAATGTTTATCTTTTTCAAGCCAGTACTTCCACTTTTGAGAATTCATTCTGGAGAAATACGAGAAGCAGGCAACCATTTACACATAACGATATGGTGGCATTCTCATAATAGCATAAAGCCCAAGGTGCGCCGCTAAGCAGAACTCCAGGACAATGACATGATAAAATCTATTATATGTAGTCATTTAAAAGTGTTTCTAACATTTTCAACAATATGGAAAGGTTTTTCTAATGATAAAGATGTTTTTTTAACTATACGGAAAGTGTTTTCATAACATCTAAGAAAAAAGCTGCATGCATATGGAACCCAGTTCTTTTTCTAGATTTTTCTGTGATTTAGAATCCTGTTACCTACAGAGCAAAAGAACTGACATTTTCCACTGGTGAGAATGCAAAATGGTCCAGCCCCTTTGGGAGTTTTGTTATTTACAAACCTAAACCTATGCTTACCACGGGATCCAGCCAATCATGCTCTTTGGTATTTACCCAGAGTTGAAAGCTACGTCCACACACAAACCCACACACGGATGTTTATGACAGCTTTATTCATAACTGCCAAAACTTGCAAGCAGCCATGGTGTCTTTCGGCAGGTGCGTTGATCAGTGAACGGTGGGACATCCAGACAACTGAGGATTAGTACTAAAGAGAAATGAGTCATCAACCTTGAAAAGCCAAGGAGGAAATTGAAATGCGTATTGTTAAGTGAAGCAAGACAATCTAAAAAGTCTACACACGGTATGATTCCAACTCTAGGACATTCTGGAAAAGACAAAACTATGGAGACAGTGAAAGAATCAGTGGCTGTCAGGGGAGGGGGAGAGAGGGGGGCGAGGCTTTAAAGGGGCAGTGGGAGGGAATCTTGGGGGAATTGTGTGACGGAATCGTTCTGCATCCTGCCTGGTGGTGACGCAAACCTGTGCATGTGTTAGAATTCACAGAGCCACATAGAGGGCAGGTCCATTTTCCTCATTGCCAAAAGAGAACAACACCCTGTTGTCAGATCTTCCACTGTCCTCAGGGTCCCTGAGGTGTTTTGTGCTCTGAATCAAGGGCTGGCATGTCTGGACTCGCTGCAAGTTCCAGATGCTCAGAAAAATGCTCAAGGCTGCATTTCTTGCAACTATTTCCAGGGTCTGCAGCCCACCCAAGGACCCTTTCCTGTGGAGCCCCACCTTGTCCATGGAAACCCAGGACAAATTCTAGTGAATCCTCAGCACTTCCCTTAATTGTGGGTCCTCCTATGACCCCACCTCAGCAGCGACCACATCAGTCACCCTGACACTCAGCCAATGATTGGTACATCATTCTCCATTGTCTCGCTCTCCACCCAGTCAATCACCTAGATCTGTTGGCTTTACCTCTGAAATGCCTCCTAAAACTTCTTCCAAAATATCTGCTGTAGAAATATCTGACTAAGAACTTGTGCCCACCATATATAAAGAGCTCCTGCAAATCAACAAGAAAAAAAAAGCAGAAACCCCAAAGGGAAAGTGGACTTTTCACAAAAGGTCATCTCCAAATAGCTAGTAAATTAGAAGATGTTTGACCTCATGAGTCACCAGGAAATGCACAGTAAAACCAAAATGCCATGCCACTCCACACCTACCGGAACAGCGAACGTGAGAAAGACAATACCAAGTCATGCTTCTATGCCATTGGTGAGAGTGTAAAATGACAAACCGTTTTGGAAAACTCCTTGGCAGTCTCCACAGCGCTGAATAAACACCTACCCTATGACTCCAAAGAAGAAACTCAAAGGAAACATATACTTACACTCACCAAAACACCTGAAAGAATGTTCACCACACGTCTGCTTTCCATAACCTCAAACTGGAAACCACCTAAATGGTCTCAACACAAGGATGGGTTTTTTTCACTTCATAAAATAGACTACTTTGCATTTGAATTCACAAAAGAGAATGCTATATGGCAATGATTCTCAACCAGAGGTGATTTTTTTGCCCCTAAGGGGACATTTGACAATGTCTGGAGACATTTTTGGTCATCACGACTTGGAGGGAAGGTGCCGCGGGCATGCCGTGGGGAGAAGCCAGGGTTCTGCTCGATGTCCTCCAGGGGGCAGGACCGCAAAGGATTATTCAGTCCTAAATGTCAGCAGTGGTGAGAAATTCCACTCTCCAGCCACGAGCACCATGACAGCAGCTTAGAACAGTTCAGATGAAACCTGCCCACCTCATGCAGCGCACAAGTGGCCAGGTGTATAGGGGATATCCTGCCTGCTTCCATTTATATCAAGCCCAAATAACACACTAAGTGATTCAATGCTAGGCAGTCAAGTTAGAGGTTACTGCGGGAGGGAGGGACAGGAAGGTGGCCCAGCGGGGACTTCTAGGGTCTGCGGGGCTTTCCGCCCTTGACCTGGGTGCTGGCTAGACTATGTTCACCTCGTGAAAACAGCGCCATACATCTGTGACTTGTGCGTGCTTTTCTGTATGTGTGCTATATTTGAATAAATGTTCTGGAAGTTAAAACTCTTCCCCGTTCCTTCCACCCCAGTGCCCTCTTTAGGCCTTCTTAGCTCTGCGTTGGATGACTGCCCCTGTCTCTCTCACCTCTCCCCAGCCCATCCTAAAGATCCCAGGGGACCTATAAAACATAGAAATAACTCCGTGTCCCTGCCTGCTCTAAACCCTTCCAGGCTCCCTATTGCCCCCAGATAAACCCCAAATCTTTAAGGACTTTCTCGGCACCAACCCTGCTTCGTTTGCAGTGCCATCTCTACCTACCCTCTCTGCCCTTGCGCCATTCGGCTGACCTTCCATCCAAAACGTGCAGGTTCAAACCCCCCACTGTCCCCGGCCTGACCACCCCGGCACCCCCTGACCTCCGCGGTTCTGCTGCAGGGCCTCTGTTCCGGAAGGAGGCTCCCCCACCCCAGATCCTTCCATCCGCTCCCACTCAGATCTAGGGGCCTTTTAGACTATGGTTGATTTTTTTTCTAATCAACATGCACACACACACACACACACACACACACACAAACACACACAGCACACAGTTTGTAAAAGACAAGAGGAAAGGCTTTGAGTAATATCCCAACATGCTTAGATGCTGACCCCAGGGTCCTGTCCTCCAGGGAAGCCCCTACCCTCAGAGCCACTCCAGGGGATTCCTGGGCTGGGAAACCTGAGAAACCCCAGGCTTCCACAAAGGCTGTCCCCTCCCCCAGTGGAGGAGGAGAAGGCAGGGCCCCCAAAGGTCCCAAACATGACTGCCCACTTCTTTCCACTGGTGTCTGCCTCCCCAGCTCTGCATCCCCACCCCTCTCCCCCCAGGTCTGCCTGTCCAGCCCTTGACTCCCGCCACCCGCCACCCACTTCCAGACGACTGTCCCCCACCCCCATTCTGCAGTGGCTGAGGGAGGGGAAGTCCCGGCAGGTGGGAAGGTCCCAGGGATGGGGGGGCTAGGTGAATCCCATCTCCAGCTCACACCCCCGGTGCTCCTGCAGACCTCTGGGAGACTCAGCCTGTCTGTCTCCAGCTACCTCTGCCCCCCATATCCCCGCTGGAACAGACCCCAGGCAGCTTCCTTCAGGGCCACTAGCTTCACGCAGACATGGGGCTCCTGCAGCCACCTATTCACTGTCAGGGGAGCAGAAATATGCACCGTGGTTCCAGGGCCAGCTCAACCGCTTGCAAGCTGCATGACCTTGGGCCAGTGCTCTGTGCCTCAGTGTCCTCACCTGTGATAGGATAAGCATGCTCACAGGGCTGTTGAGGGATCCAATGACTTCATCTAAAACTATCTGGCACATCCATGCCCTGTGACAGTTTGTGACTGTTGTCATTTTTAATAAGCAGCACGGGAGGACATGCCCTGTGTTGGAGAAATGGTTGATGTCCATTTGTTGATCTCCAATGTTCTTCCCTCCTCACGCCTCCTCGCTGATGGTCCCCACGCCGCCCCTGCCCCAGGATGGTCTAGAGGCCAAGTTCTAGGTCTGAGTCAGTCTTCCAACTGCTGCCCTTCAGCCCCACCCATCCAGCAAAGCAGCTGAGTGGCCTCCCCTGCTCAGACGCTGTGGGGTGAGTGCCGCCGCCTGTGGGGAGCGGCCTAGGCTCTTCCCAGACCCCCTCCTCTGTCCTCAGGCACGGGGCTCTCACCCATGGGGCCTCCTACCATGCCACTCCCATCCCCTGGGCTGACAGCAGGGGCTCAGACAGACACACCAAGCTGCCGGTGCATGCCTTCCACAGACATCTGGACTTCTCCTGTCCAACCCAGCCCCTTCCCTCCAAATGTGCCGTAACCCCTGGCCACCTAGCCAGAGACGGACATCACGCTAGCGGCACAGTCCAGACCCACCAGGAGACTTCCCTCCTACCTCCCTGTTTTTCCGCCCCCTGCTCCCTCCAGCCCACGTCATCTGGGACAAGACCCCTTTCACTGTTTTCTCCATGCACCTCCCACCCTGCGTTCCCGGTGAGCCTTTGGTTGGCAAATTGGAGCGTGGCACCGTCCTACAAAAACCTCGATGTGGCTCCGTGAGGTCTGAGCCGCAGGCCCCCAGGCCTGAACGGAGAGTCTCCCTCAGGCTGCGCCCTCAGGTCACTCCCTGTCTCAATGGACCCCTGTCTGCGCTGGCCCCGCACCCCTGCCCCCCTACCCC
>JAVSCE010021560.1:0-40836 GCA_032199065.1 Smutsia gigantea
ACACAAGGACTCTACAGGGAAAAAGTGTTAAAGTACATGTAGGAGAACACAGGACATCTGCATAAGCCTCTTAATGTCCCCTTGATGGGCAAAAGCTTTTTATTATTAAAAAAAAACAATAAACCGAAGTGCAACCTTGAAACATGTCACACAGATTGCAGGCATCTGCCATGACTCAGGAGTGCAAAAGAAAACAGAAATTTAACACAGAAGTCCTCACACTCACTTTGTACACTTCCCTTGTGAAAGTGGGAGCCCAGCTTCTTTCTTTTGGCAAAAATACTGACAGTAGATCCAGTTAGCTTGTGTCATATCATACATAGCAAACTCAAATTCTTATCTCAAAGTGACTATGAAGCTTCCAAAAGAATATTTAAACCGCTCAACTTACACCAAAAAAATTCCCCTTCATTATACTGCTAAAAAACTTCACAAAGTTAACCGATTTTAAAGTTATTACCATTAGTAACAAACACAAAAATAATAAACATTTATTGACTGCTTACTAAATGTGCATGAGAGTATATATTTATGTGGAGAAGTAGAAAAAAGACTGGAATATTATATACATAAATGTTAAAAAGTTTCAATGTCTTAAAAACAGTTTCAATGTCTTATTTTAACTTTCTTTTACTTTTACAAAATTTCCACAATAAACTATATAATGAGAAAGATTTTTGAGTAATTCAAGCTATACAAATCCTTCCTAGATTGGTACTAAAGAGACAGCATTTTATATTGGAATTTGGAGCGAAATCTTTAGAAGGGCCAGGTAACTTAAGATTCAGATTTGCCTCACATATGTATTTCCAATGGCAACACTTAAATTGAATCATTTCAAAATCACCATATTCCACAATTAATGCTTTATATTCATATGTTAGCTTTATCACTTTAGCTATAAAAATGGATAAATATTTATAACCTTTATATATTCTTTTAATTTATCATTCTCTGCTTCCTTTTTCTGAATTTGGAGCTGTAGTCGTTCATGTACTACTTTTATTGATTGTGAAAAACGGTTTGCTTTCAAAGCATTTGCCTGTAACAGAGAAAACGAAAAAAAATGTGTTATTTAATGTATTTCTTCACAATCTTTAGTTTCACCCATATTTAGACATAATCGAAAAGTTGATAGTAAGCGAAATACCACTTCACTTAAAAATAACCCTCCACCCCATTACAAATGTATTTTATATAAAACTATTTAACAGCTCCTAACAATTATCTTTTAAAAAATCCCTATAAACATCAAAATTGCTTAACTTACACTAAAATCAAAACATAAATTTACACATAGTTCCTAATATACAGTGATTTACACCAACTACCAAGTACCCTGACTGAAACACCATAAAAATCTAAAAAAAAAAAACCCTTTAAAAAATGAAGATGTTATATTTGATGCTTAAAAACTTGTAAGTTATCCAAATAATCTAAAAAACTTTCAGTGTCTATTTCTGAGGATATGGGGGCCAGGATAGAAAGAAAGCAAAGAAGTAGTTAATATTAGAAATTAAGCTCAAAATCTGCTTACCTTTTCATTCTGAAACAAACAAGAAAGCTCTTGGATATAGGCCTCCTTCTCAAACACCTTCTTCTTAAGATTCTTCAGCAAATACAAGAGTTAGAAATATCACAGCTTGAATAATGTTGCTAACTTTATAAAGCCAAACAGCATAGAAAAAAAAAATGTCGGAAGAATAGACATAAAAGCTAAAAAGACTTACAATATTTTCACTTTCATTATCAGTTAGCTTCTCTAACATGCTGGATGAACTGTCCTCTGCCTGTGAAAAAAAGATGTTATAAATCAGTGGTCATGAACTATACTTTTCTACACAAAAAAGTAGGAATTGGAATAAGCATCACTCAGAAATTAATATGGACAACTACTATGCACAGTTCAGATTTTTTAAAAAGCTAACCATCAAAAGGATTTTTGCTTAAGTGCCCCAAATCATTTTTTGTCCAAATGTATGAAATTAGTTCATTTACTAAATTAATCACTAAATATTTCAGTAACTACAATAACATAAAAAACACAAAAATTCTTATATGCAAACGAAGCTCACAGTGCTATTTGTAAGTAACATTTCCAAAAATTATAAATAACTTGCCTTTTAACAATAAGAGATCTTTAAAGAATTACAGCAAATTAGTAACAGAATTCTATGTAGACATTTAAAATGAAAACAAGGAAGAATGTTTATCTGAGGGTCATACTCCTGATTTAGAATGTGAAAAAGCTATGAATTCCTTTCACCCAAAAACACATATGAACATATATATAATTCAAAATTGTACACATAATTTCAGAGTTTCAAGGCTGCATATGAAGCCAATCCTTGGATTCCGTAAATACACATGGCGGAACTACTTGGCATACATGTATCTTTTAATTTCCTTTGTGTATATACGACTTGTAAATGAATGTTCACAGCAGCTTTATTAATAACAGCCAAAAAGCAGAAGCAACCCAAATGTCACATCAACTGAAATACAGATCGATAAGACTGATATACCCATAAAACAAATTATTATTCAGCAATAAGGAGGAACAAAGCACTGATACATGCTTTAAAACATTATGTTAAATGAAAGCTGGCACAGTTAGGAACAACTATGTATGATTCCATTTGTATGAAATGTCCAAAATCAGGAAATTCATAGAGACAGAAAGTAGATAATAGGCTGATGAGCGTAGGTGGGATTGGGAGGTGAACTTCTAAGGCGCATGGGGTTTCTTTTGTAATGATGAAAATGCTTTAAAATTGATTGTAGTGAGGGCTACACAACTGTGTGAATATAATAAAAATCACTGAACTGTATACTTTAAATGGGTGAATTGTGTGGGATACAAATTAAATCTCAACAAAACAGTTACCAAAATAAGGATACATGAATGTATGAATATAAGGTACACAAGAGCTTAAGTTGTAAGGGTATTTTAATCAGCTGAAATGAATATAACAAATAACTACATTTCCTATAAAAATATGCTGCTTTCATGTAGAACTATTTATGAAACATTAAAAGTGGAGGTTTAGTGATTGCCATTTCAAACAAAAATTTGAGAATTATTTTTTTAAATATACCAATACTTTAATTTCCCTACTTTGAGAAATAATATACCCTTTGAGCAAGCAATGTCATTATTAAATTAGTGCTTAGTGTTTCTTACTTGTTGGTATTCTGTTTCTCTAAGAAGATTTTCTAAAGCTTGTTTTACATATTTAAAAGTGTCTAATTCTTTTGTTAATATTTCCTTCTGTTTAGAAAACTTCCTCAAATTGGATGCAGAAAGATTACCCTGACAAGATATAAAAACCACACACATTATAACACATAGCATTATGATACTATAAAATATAAATTGACTATTATCAAAGAATACTTTTGTTCCTGACAAGTCATTCTTTTGCACATAGTAATAGTAAACTTTGCCAAGTTTATTAATAGTAAATAGGATCTATTACACAGTACATTAAAGTAAATGAAATCAAAATAAGGATTTAAACCCTAAAGTATTCCAGGCATTTATTTTAATAAAAACTAATAGAACAAAATCTACTTTTTGGCCCTAACTCAAAGTTTAGTTTGAAATTTCAGGGGACACCATCAATAGAGCAAAAAGGCATCCTAAAATATGGGAGAATATATTCATAAATGAAATACCTGATAAAGGGTTGACATCCAAAATATATAAAGAGCTCATGAACCTCAACAAACAAAAAGCAAATAATCCAATTAAATGGGCAGAGGATCTGAACAGACACTTCTCCAAAGAAGAAATTCAGATGGCCAACAGGCACATGAAAAGATGCTCCACATTGCTAATCATCAGAGAAATGCAACTTAAAACCACAATGAGATATCAGCTCACAACAGTTAGGTTGGCCACCATCCAAAAGTCAAACAACAACAAATGTTGGTGAGGATGTGGAGAAAGGGGAACCCTCCTACACTGCTGGTGGCAATGTAAATTAGTTCAACCATTTTGGAAAGCAGCATGGAGGTTCCTCAAAAAACTCCAAATAAAAATACCATTTGACCCAGGAATTCCACTCCTAGGAATTTACCCTCAAAATGCAGGAGCCCAGTGAGAAAAGACATATGCACCCCTATGTTTATCACAGCACTATTCACAATAGCCAAGACATGGAAGCAATCTAAATGTCCATCAGTAGATGATGGATAAAGAAGATGTGGTACATATATACAGTGGAATATTATTCAGCCATAAGAAGAAGAAAAATCCTACCATTTGCAACAACATGGTTGGAGCTAGAGGGTATTATGCTCAGTGAAATAACCCAGGTGGAGAAAGACAAGTATCAAATGATTTCACTCATCTGTGGAGTGTAAGAACAAAGAATAAACTGAAGGACCAAAACAGCAGCAGATTCACAGAACCCAAGAATGGACTAACAGTTACCAAAGGGAGAAGGCTTGGGAGGATGAGTGGGAAGGGAGGGACCGGAGGGGAAAAAGGGGCAATACGATCAGCACACAGGTTGTTTGGGGGGGCACGGGGCGGGCAATGCAATATGGAGAAGACAAGGAGTAATTCTATAGCATCTTACTACACTGATGGACAGAGACTGTAATGGGGTGTGTGGTGGGGACTTGATTATGGGGGGAGTCTAGTAACCATAGTATTGCTCATATAATTGTACATTAATTATACCAAAAAAAAGAGTATGTATCAGTGATACCTTAAAAAAAGGAATGAAGCATTGATACATACACAACTTGGACGGATCTTAATGGCTATATTTTGGGTGAAAGAAAACAATTTTCAAAGGTCACATACTATGTAATCCCAATTATATAGCAGTTTTGAAATGAGAAAACTGTACAAATGGAAAACAGTCAGTCATCTCCAGAGGTTATAGATGGTGGCAGAGAGGGAAATGAATGTGGCTGCAAAGAGGTACCATGAGGGAGGTCTTTGTGGTGCTGTAATAGTTCTGTAATATAAGCAATGAACAAGTGAACAAGTGGAATGTGAAATTAAAAACAATATCATTTACATTACACCTCCCCCCAAATTAAATACTTAGCTATAAATCTAACAAGATACATACAGGATCTATATGAGGAAAACTACAAAATTCTGATGAATGAAATCAGAGAAGAACTAAATAAATTGAGAGATATCCAATATTTATTGTTAGGGAGACTCAATATTATCAAGATGTAAGCAAGTTACTTTATGGATATCAACAAACTGATTCTAAAGTTTACCAAAAGTGGTAAAAGACCCAAAATATTCAGCACAATATTGAAGGAGAAGAACAATATTAGAGGACTGAAACTACCTGACTTCAAGACTTACTATAAAGCTACAGTAATCCAAATAGAGTGGTGTTTGCAAAATAATAGCCAAAAAGATCCATGAAACAGAATACAGAGCCCAGAAACAGACCCTCATAAATACAGTCAACTGATATTTGACAAAAGGAGCAAAAACAGCATAATAGAGAAAATATAATCTCTTCAACAAATGGTGCCAGAACAACTGGACATCCACATGCAAAAAAATAAAGCTGTACACAGACCTTACAGTCTTGACACAAATTAACTCACATGGACCACAGGCCTAAATGTAAACCACAAAAGTATAAAACTCCTAGAAGATAACTTAGGAGAAAAACCTAGATGACACTGTGTATGGCAATGACTTTTAGTTACAACATCAAAGACATGATCCATGAAAGAAGTAATTGGTAAGCTAGACTTCATTAAAATTTGAAACTTCTGCTCTGTGAAAGACAATGTCAAAAGAGAAGACATGAAACCAATCTAAGACTGTATATCAATGACACTTCAATAAAAAAAAAGGGAGGGATTAAAAAAAGAGAGAATGAGAAGGCAAACCACAGGCTGGTAGAAAATATTTGCAAAAGACACCGCTGAGGATTATTATCCAAAAGAACTCTTAGAACTCAACAAGAAGAAATAAACAACCGAATTTAAAAATGGGCCAAAGACCTTAACAGACAGACACCTTACTAAAGAAGTATACAGGTGGCAAATAAGCTATGAAAAGCTGCTCCACATCCTATGTTATTGGGGAAATGCATATTAAAACAACTAATACATATTAAAACAATGGGATACCACCACACACCTATGAGAATGGCCAAAATCAGGAATACTGACAACACCAAATGCTACCAAGGATATGGAGCAACAGAAACTCATTCATTGCTGTGAAATGCAAAATGGTACAGCCACTTTGGGAAACAGTTTGGCAGTTTCTTACAGAACTAAACATTCTCTGCCTATACAATCCAGCAGTTTCACTGCTTGGTGTTTACTCAAAGGAACTGAAAACATGCCCACACAAAAACTTGCACATGGATGTTTATACTAGCTTTATTTGTAACTGCCAAAACTAGGTAGCAAAGAAGAGTTAACAAAGAAATATACTGAAGGAAGTCCTTCAGTAGGTGAATGGATAAAATAAAATTTAAAAACTGGCACATCCAGTCAATGGAATATATTCAGTGCCATTGAATGATGTAAAGATATAGAGGAACCCTAAATGCATATTACTAAGCATAAGAAGCCATTCTGAAAAGGCTACATTTGGTGTGATTGCAACTGTATGACATTCTGGAAAAGGCAAAACTACAGAGACAGTAAAAAGATCAGTGGTTGTCAGGATAGGGATGAGGGAATGAACAGGTAGAACACAGAGAATGTTTAGGGCAGTAAAAATGTTCTGTTGGTATTATAATGAAGGATACTTGTCATTATATAATTGTCCATACCCATAGAATGTGCAGCATCAAGAGTTAGTCCTCAAGTAGACTCTGGATTTTGAATAATGATGATTTTTCATTGTAGGGTCATCAGTGGTAACGATTACCACTCTGGTGAGTGATGTTGATAATGGGGAAGCCTCTACATGTGTGGCAGCAAGGTGTATATGGGAAATCTCTGTACCTTCCTCTCAGTTTTGCTGTGAACCTAAGTCTGCTCTTTTTTAAAAAAGTCTTTTTTTTTCATTACGGTGTCATTGATATATATAATATTATAAAGGTTTCACATGAGCACCATTGTGGTTATTACATTCACGCATATTATCAAGTCCCCACACACACACACACACCATTGCAGTCACTGTCCATCAGCATAGTAAGATGCTATGAAACAGTCTTTAATAATAATTACAGCCAGCAATATACTTAATTATGTTGAAAGATTAAATATTTTCACCTACGATCACAAACAAAAGGATATTTACTTTCACCACTTCTATTCAACACTGTACTGGAGGTCCTTGCCAGTGCAATGAGGGGGGGAAAACTGAAACATTGATTGTAAAGGAATAAATAATGTAGAAAATCATAAGAAATCTGCAAAAAGATACAAGAACTAATCTACTGAGTACTAGAATAAGGTCTCATTGTACAATATCAAAGTACAAAAATAAATTATATTTTTATATAATAGCATTTCTTTTAGTGTGTATCTGCTGGTGATGAATTCTTTCAGTATCTAATCTGAAAATGCTCCTCTTTCACATTCATTTTTGAAGGACATTTCACTGGGTATAGAATTCTAGATTGGAGTTATTTTCTATAACCACTTTAAAAATAACAGTCTATTGTCTTCTAACTTCCATTGTTTTCATTGAAATATCATATGTCCTTTCTTTCCTCTCGTTACTTTTACGATTTTCTCTTTGTCTTTGGTTTTCAGCAGTTTTACTATGAGACTCCTATTATACTTTTCTTTGTATTTATTATACCTGGGATATTAGCACTTCTTGAATTTGTGGCCTGATATCTCTTGAGTGTTTGGGAAAACTCTCAAGTTTTATCTCTTCAAATATTTCTATTGTCCCTGTCTCCCTCTCCTTTCCTTCTGGGACCCCAAAAGGAAACTCAGAAACTTTTATACCTTACTTATTCCATATTCACTGAAAGAAATTGCCTCAAAGTGCTCTTGTCTCTGTGTTAATTTTTTTTAGTCTATCATGCTGTAATTTTGTTGCATGTTGTAACAAAAATATTTCCATATTTAATATGGTCCCCAAGGCCTCTGGTTAGCTTTCAAAAGAATAAGTATAATCTTTCTTTCTTTGATTTATACCTTTTTGTGAATTAAATGGATATTTTGGCTTTAAGAAAGAAGCATCAATCTCAAATACTGTTTTGGTACTTACACTGTATTTTACAAGCATTAACTTCTATTCATCCACATTTATGGAAAAAGTCTGTATCCTTCATTTTTTACTACCAGCTAGGGATATATGATTGTGGATGCATATTTCTGTTTCAGTTTTTGTTTGAGCAGCTTCCAAAACATCATCCTATAGGTTTTTAGAATCTGTGCCAAGTTCAGCTCAGATTAAGTTTCTTTGTTAGAATAGCTTTTTAAAGCATCTGGATCAGAAATCATATACTTCTGCTGCATAGTAAAGAAACATTTGGAAATCATCAGAGACATCATAATAGAGGGTGATAGTATTGTATGTTTTTCTCAGGGTAGGTAAAAGCTAAAATAAAAAATGATTTTATTAAGAATTTGGAAAATCTGGGCTGATACTGTTAAAACATCTTAAGCAACTGATGACTTGCTTTGAAAATAGTGTTATTCTAAATATCACTGTTCCTAAAGCTATCATAGAATATTTCTGAATAAAAGTAGAGATTTCTTCTTTTAACCTATTTCCAATGCTTCATAAAGACATACACACACACACACACACACACACACACACACACACAGGTTAAGAAGGCATGCAAAATTAAAAATATTTAGTTTAATATCATAATTTTATTTTTGCTTCTCCAAATTTGAAGCAGAGATGTAAATTATTCCTCAAATCATTTCAACAGGCAGCATCCATTTGAAGAAATAGGTTTTAGGTTTGGTTTAGATTTCACTAGATGACAATAATCCATTTGTTGCCTTAAAGAGAAATACTCATCTTTTTATTTTAAAAAAACTGTAAAGGAAGCCTTCAGTTTCTAATATAGTTCATTGTGTCATTTTTATAAATGGGCAAGAATTTCAAAAATAGTCTCAGAACTTTTGTACCTATGAAGTCAACCTAAATCTATGGTTTTTAGCCTCTCTAATAGTTTCCAAGATGATTGATGGGTTTTGGAGAGATCATTTGATTATCCCATACATAGCTATGAGAAGGTACAATTTAGGTTGTGGTCTGGAAATCCAAGTGATTTAGTGAATAAGCTCCAGACTGTGGAACCAGAAGAAAAGAATTCTTTTTCTGCTTGGAGTGTGACCTTTTTTCTGCTCCCTTCCCTGCTATTCTTAAATTTAGAAATAACCTTGTCTTCTATGTTCACTTGCAAATGATAGTGAGCCTGTGAAATCATCGAAGTATCATAACCTAAATGTACCTTCTCAAGGCTATACAGAAGATAAACAACTGATCTCTAAATCTCATCAATCATAAAATCATACTAATTGTAATTGGTATGACCATTTTGGTGCCAATTAAAATATCTGTAGTTCTCATTTCTGTGAATCAGACACTTTATATTGGTAGAGTTTTTTTTCCCCAAATCCCTAATACATGTTTCTTTTTCCTCATCTCATTAGCCAAGGAAGATATTAGAAGAAAGGTAGATAGATCCTTCAGGGAGTAAGGAAATATACTTTTGCTTCTTTATAACTTACCTTATCTCCACTTTAAAGACACAGCTAAAATGTGATGTCTGAAATACTTGTAGCAATGAAGTTTTTACTGATTGGTATAAATATGGATGGCTTCATTTAGCTGAATACTGCTGGTAGGAGTTACTGGCGTATGTAAAACATTATCTTATTACACTCATTTTATGGAAGCTGATCCTGATGGGACAGTGGAAGGAGAGCTTACTTCAGCTTTCTGGAAAAGCAATTAATCCTACTGCTTATGTAGCAACCATGTCTTGGATCGCATTGGTGTGCTGGCACCCTTTCACCTTTTATTAAAACAAAAATGCAGCTGTTGACCAGAAGTGCAGCGCTGTAAGTAGGGCTTTCATCGTGTTGGTAAGAGATTCATATCCAGGGTTGACATCATTTCAGTTATGGCTTTTTCATTATTAAATTTTGGAATTTCAAGTTTGTTTATTGAAGATTTAAAGCTATCGGTTAAATCACTAAATTGAAATCCACTTATTTTCCTATCCTATGATAAGTGGATAAGGTGTGCTAGAAAATGTATTTTTCACATTTTACCACCAGATGAATTATTTTAATTGTGTAATTCATTGTTTAATAAAGTGACAATTTTTTTCCTGAATCTTTAGTATTTATTCTTTATACATAACTCTGCACAGCCCTCAGTTTCTAGTAAATAAATTTAACAAATGTTTTAGAACAACTGACTATTAATTGTTGGTAAAAATAGTGGATAGGACTTTTACTTAGCCCTGTGGCAACTTTACTGTGTATTTCATCTGTTTCTCATCAGTCTTGAAAACTGATAATTCTTTAAAACATGTGGCATTCACCAATGTTTACAAAGATTTTTTACTCTTAGTCTAGTCTTGTATATAGGGCTGTCAATTTATGATCCAATCTTTTTCATGGCATTGCATCTCTTATTGCAATAACAAATTAGCAGGATGCTTTTTATCTAAGGTTTAATGTAAATTCTATTTTAAATACCAGAATTAACATTGTATAGTTAACAAAGACATTTTATAAAGACATTAATGAAACAGAAAGTTCTATCTGCAACACATTTTATATTTTTAGTGTTTTGGGTTTTTGGCATTTTAGCTCTTCCTTTTCCATTAAATCAAAGTCTGTTAGGCTTCATTTTTGACCTTGGTAAACATCTTTGCAACAAAAACCATATACAATGGTTATCTCATGCCCTGTGCCTTCTGTATATGTATTAGTAGGTAATAGTTGGGGTTTTTTAAATAATTGTTCTTGTTATTTATGAAGAAAATAACATTTGAAAAAAAGGAACTGGAGTAATGCTTTTGGGCATCACTCTGACATATTTTCTTCAAAGACTATTTAAATTGTTTGGGTACATATTGCAGGGGGCAGGATGAAATAAATATAAGTTTACAGTTCTCAAGATACAAGTATTCATTATTGTGTTTCAACACCAATTCTCTGACATTAATTGGGTGTCCCATAATTTAATTAAATTCTGACACCAATTACCCAGAGTCAGAGTCAGACTCCACAGGTTTAGGATGAAGTCTTTCAGAGGACTGCCCCACTTCAGATGCCAGTCACAAGTTTTGGGTGTCACCAAAACACCCACACTTCTGGCTAGCTGTTGCTCCAGGAGGGAGGGGTTCCCCACTCCAGGCAAGTTCAGTATGAACTCAGTGAGACCAAATAATGACAGCAGAATGTTGGGGCTCATACAAAGCTTTATTCTTACAGCAGGAGGTCGAACGCTAGACTTCCATCTGCCTGTCTCAGTCTCTGGCCCTGGCTCTGGGCTCTGCTCCCCATGTGCTGCCTCCACTTGTGGCTCCGTCTCCACTCCCTCCTGCTCTTAGCCCCAGGCTCTGCTGTCCCCTCTCTCCTGCTTCCCTCTCTAGGCTTCCTTCTCTCTTCCTAGCTCTATGGGGCTCCAGGATATGTCTTCTTAAAGCAGTACGGCCAAGAGGTATGCAAGCAGGCTAAGTATTACGTCATCGCACTTACTCAGTGGCTGATATTAAGATCAGGTGAGAATCCTGGCCATAAAATTTCCATTTTCCCCACACTAGCCTACTACAAATTCAGTCAGAGCTTCCCTCAACCTCTTCATGTTCAGTAATTCACTAGAATGATTCAGAACTCAGGAAAATGCTATACTTACGATTACCATTTTATTATAAAGAATACAAATGAACAGTTAGATGAAGAGGAGCTTCTGTCCCTGTGGAGTCAGGATGTGCCACCTGTATATCATTATGTTCACCAACCAGCAAGCTCCCCTGAGCCTGCATACACAGATGGTTTCATTACGTAGGCATGATTGATTCAATTGTAAGACATTGTGATTGATTTTTTCAGCCTACCTCCTCCCCGTGAAGGTTGAGCTGACCCAAAGTTCTAAAGCTATATGTGGTTGGTCTTCCTGGTGACTAACCCTCTTCCTGAAGCTATCTAGGAATCCTGTCCTGAGTCACCTTGTTAGCATAACAAAGACAGTCTATCACTCGGCAAATTCCAAGGGTTTTTGAAGCTCTGTGCAGGGAGCAAGGAAGAAAGGCCAGATATAGTTATAATCATACCAAAAATATAATCATACCACAACTGTCTATTATAATGGTTATAATTACAAGTATTTGTCATTGGGATAAAACAAATAGATATTTAGAAAGATAATTCTGATGGAATACTACAAGCAGAGGTAACCAGTAAATCCAGGCAGTCACACTAGATATGCCTCTTGGGGAAGTTGCAATTTTTAAATTTCTGTATCTACATTTAAAGTAGGTTCAAAGATCCATAATTCATTACTTATTTGATACTGAATTATGAAAATAATATTCTGATCCCAGTTTTATATTTTAAAAAACCTTAAACTTTGCAAAGTAAATGACAAACAGCATTCAGGGTACTTGAAGTACGCAGTTTCTACCCATGGAAAACTTTTTATTTGTCATTAACCAACTTGTATTTATGATATCCAGGTCATTGCAATTTGCTAACACAAAGATCAATTTATTTCTTCAGTCATACATTGTTAGTGCCAGAAACTCAAATCTATATGCTGACTCTCCATAAGCCTATGCTAAACATGCTTATCCATAATATAATTCGAATTACTAAAATTCAGCTTTATGTAAAATACTTTGATGTTCAGATTATAACATAAGATAATGATTGCATTGTATATATAACATTACCAGATCTTATTTGTCCTTTTACTAATATGACTTCCAATTGACACAATAGATTTCCTTATGAGTAATGAATGAATGACAGTGTTCAAATCTTACACAAATAGAAATGTTTTAATAGGTAAATAACCAGACATGAACAGGGAGCAGGCTGGGGACTTTGATTGGTGTTTGCATTCAGCTAGATGCTTGTTTATATTCTAAACATTCTGTGTAAACTGTTCCCATGGGATATGGTGAGTGAGGGTATAGATAACAGACCTGCTAAAACTTATTGGTTCCAACATGGAGAAGTTGACCCTGACTTCACTTCAAGATACATTATACACTCATTACCATAGTAAAATTCACACATCCCTGCACTGTGACAATTCTGAGGCAGACTATCTAAGGACAAAAACAGGATATCACCCTGTTTCCTGGAAATCCCCTCCCTATTCTGAGAAAACTCAGCCTATCCTGATGAATATTCCAGCCCTGTTTAAACCCCAGCTTATAAGACCACCAACCCCAAGCCCCGCCACACTTCTCATCTCTGGAACATGTTTGCACGCCCTACTTGAGTGTGTATTTGCTTTACTGAAGTACTCTGCTGCTCACCTCTGGAGCACACCTGCACTCCCTCCTTGAATGTGTACTTTTGCTTTATTAAACTACTCTTTGCTTGCACCTGCTTGACCTACTCATGAATTCTTTCTCAGTTGGTCAAGAGCCCTCTCCTAGGTTGAGATCTCACCTAGGTGTCAGGGAAATCTCCCTAGATTGGATTTCCTGACAGCAGAAACTGAGCGACCATGCTGTTTTTTATTTTTAGAAGGGTAGGATTTGAATTTAGGTTTGTAATTTCCAGGTCTGTGTATCAATTCCTATACTAAATGTACCTCTTTATCCTAAAATAATCATAAAACACAAAAAGATATGATCTAGGAATGGCTGAGCATTGAAGCTGAAATAAGATTGCTAACACCATCATGAGGAGAAATTAAGAGTGATTTTTTTTTTATTCCTTTCAATGGGAACAATCATTTTCTTCCAGTGGAATTGGCAAACATAGCAAAACACATAGTTGTCAAGAAATTAATAAAATCAAATAACTTAAGTAGCAAATGTGACATTTGAGTGAATTCATTGTTTTATTTTGGAATAATGTGGACCAATCATCAGAAGAGAAATTTTTCCTTTGGGAAATATCAGTTTAAGATAACAAAATCATTTTTATTTACTTTTCTAGATTTCTTCTAAGCAGTAAGATAGGAACAGATACGAACAAGGTATGCTCATTATGTATATATAAACCATCAATTATATAAAATTACATCTTACAGTGTATAATTTTTGTAAGGATGTTATATACCTGGTATTGTCTGTATGTGTATGTGTACTTAAACATGTGTGTGTGTGTGTGTGTCATGAGAGTGGGAGGAAAAACAGAAGTTCTATAGTAATAAATAGAATGAAGGAAAAGTGAGACTCAGAATAAGTCATAAGCAGAGAAAGTAAACAAACATCAATAAAATTGGACTTTGGGGGTAAAAAATCCATCTAGATTTTTTTAACAGATAAATATTGCTAGAATTTCACAATCAAGTATCTACTGAGTACATATTATGTGTTAACACTATGCTAATAAAGGGAATGAAGGGGAAGTTTAAGACCTGGAACCTGCTTTCAAAAAGAATGTAAAATCTAATGGGAGTAACTTAATTAACATACATCAGACAGCTAGAGAAATAAGTTTTGTGGTATTGGTGTGGAATAAATTAGCTTCTCAAAAGAAGTAGGATTTGCAAATTTTAAACAAAAAGCATGTAAAGTCCTTCCTGAAGTTGTATACAATAATTCCTGAAATCAGGTCTTCTTTGTTTTCATTAGGAAATTATAGCTTCTTTGCTAAAAATTACAGTTACCACAATTCCTTTTACAGAAAAGCAGATATATTTTAATGTTATAACATCCCTATTTTATGTTTTTCTAGGATGTAGTTGTTAAAGATTTAAAGCCATGTTTTTGCAGCTCTTCCTGTTCTGCTCCAAAAGCCAGATAGTTAGGCTGTTTTGATTCAAGCCCTCATATTAGTCTGGAAGTTCACCTTCCTCTTTTGCCCCTCCCTTTTGTGCATTAGATAAAGAAAAACTATTAACAGAAAGTATCTACAGAAATGCTTAAATTATTAATGAGGATAAATTTGCAAGAAATAATTTTATTACTCTAAAACTATTAAAATTATTTCAGAAAACATCAGTATTTGATATGAAGACTTCAAACTAAAATTAACGTCCATTTGGTGAATATCATTGCTATTAGAATTGTACAGATCAAGATTGTTTTACAACAGAGAAGTCATTTGTGGTCAGTAGGGCATAAAATGTGGTTTGAGATGCCAAAGTGTAATGAAATTAAATTTATGCCACTTTATTTTTGCTTTCTTTTCTATAGACTAATCATGAATCTACCATGTCACTTGAGTTTGCTTAACAGCTGGTGTTGATGAAAAGATACTGGTCTTAATATATAGTAAGGGTGGTTATAGTAAACCTAGCATAATATGCTGAAAATTTTTATGAGTCAGTCCATAATGTACATGTGAACTTGTCAAAAAAAAAATCAATACCTTAGTAAAGGATAAGTTTGAGGGAAAGTGGCTGAGATCAGAGTTCTTCTCAGTCCATTCTACCATTTGTTTTTAAATTTTTTGAAAGTATTTTAAGTTATATGTGGGTTGCATTTGCATATTTTTAGCTAGCTATTTTGCCTCATTAGATTAGTAGACAAATCAAAGATACTTAACTAGGAAACTATTCCCAATCTGATAGCTTCTAGATGTTAAGAAAAATTGGGTATGATGATATTAATTTGCTGTTAACTAATGTTGTACAATGTTGTTAAATGACAGTCCATCTGTCAAATTAATGTCATGACATCCTACTTGTTATTTTAATATGTTGTAAGGATGAAATGTGTTTTTTAGATATGTTTTACATTTGCACTCAATAATGGAAAGTACAATATATTATGTGCCTGTGCCCTGAGGAGAGTTTTTAACAAAAATAATTGAAGGTAATAAATCTTACCCCCTTTCCCTCTCTGTTGCCCTTGCCCCAGTATACCATCAATATTATTGAATCTCCTATATGTAGCAAGCTTTCTAGGTAGTGAGAGAGACTAAGCCTCATTGTGTGTATTATAGAATAAACCCCGCAATAAATGCCAAAAATTTGCTTTGTCCTGTAATGTTGATTTAATAAATGCTTCCTATGATCACTTTTATGATGATTGGATCCCTTTTCCTAAGACTGAAATGTGTTCTTGAATGATGTTGCTATTGAACATAAGACAAATGTTTCAAATAATTAGGAACATCTACAAGCTAATAAATCTCTTGTACAGTTTTAATTTGATGGTATATCTGGTAGATATTTTTGCATAAGAGACAGTGTGAAGGTGCATGATTTATAATGTGTTTGGATTTTTTTGTTTAAATTGTCATAGGCAGCAGTGATAAAATTTGGTACAGAGAAGTGATGCAATCATATTTGATATATAACATTATTATCTTGATAGCTTGATCTTGCCAACATTTCCTGATGTGAATTTTTTAAATCTGAAGATGGTTCATTTTGAGACACATTATTCTGATAACTGGTGTTCCTCCTAGTGCTTTTTTTCATATGTAAATATATAGTACAGTTGATTCTATACACTCTCTTTTCAAAAATGATTACAGGGTTTTGTAGCTTTTGTGTAACATTATCCAGAGTATTTTCAATGACTTTCCGTGCATATTTAAATATGACAATATATTGTGAAAAGTTATTTTTTAAACTATTTAAATGGAAAACTTTTCAACAAGAAATAATGATGTGAATGAAAACTAATCCAATATATATGAATGTAGCCCAGGCTTGCAATATTGGTTTATCCATTAATTTTCTTAGCCCAGGTGTTTGTTTAGAGGGAAGTCATCTCACAAAGTGATGATAGATGTATTTTACTCAGAGCTGGCCATACAAGTCCAACATCTTGTACTTTTCGTGCTCAAAACTGTTTGGTTAGGAACTATTGCATATAAATGTTTAAAAATCACAGTTCAAGGAAGTTGTTCATGATCTTTCAATAGAAGAAACATTTTTTTCTAAAAGCTTTCAATGAACAAATTAGAACATTTAAAAACCTAGGTAGGAATGAATTTTGTTCATAATTTTATTGTAAAATTTTTACTGATAACACTAGAACAGAATTTTTATCTAAAATTATAACTTTTTACTGGTCTTTCACATTTAAAAAATAATACATTTTGTTGTAAAAATCAAGCAATACAAAAATTGGAAATTCTACCTGTAATTTTACCTCTCAGAGAAAACCATTGCTAATACTCTGCTGTATATCTTCCCAGGATTTTTTTTTTTTTACAAAATACTTTTAAACTTTACTTATATTTATGCATATTACATTGGAGGCTACCTTTTTTTCACTTAATAGATCATGGATATCTTTCCATGTCAACCTATGAAACCATCAACACAATCAAGATAATGAACATAAACAAACATCACCTCAAAAAGATGTCTCATGCCTCTTTGTAGTCCCTTTCTCCTACTTCTCTCTCCCCCACCCCATTCCCCCATCCCCAAACAACCACTGATTAGCTTTCTGCCACTGTGTATTAGTTTGCATTTTCTAGAATTTCATATAAATGGAATCATACAGTGTATGTTCTTTTTTGTCTGACTTCTTTAATTTAGTGTAATTAAGATTCACCTGTGTTGTTGCATGTAACAATAGTTCATTCCTTTTTATTGCTGAGTCATGTTCCATTATATAGACACACCATAATTTCTTTATTTGTTCACATATCAATGGACATTTAGCTTATTTCCAGTTTTTGGCTATTACAAATAAAGCTGCTATGAACATTGATGTACAAGACTTTGAATGGACATATGCTTTCATTTCCCTTGGAGTGGAATGGCTTGATAATACAGTAAGTGTGTGTTTAACTTTTTGAGAAACTAACAAACTGTTTTCCAAAGTGATTATAACATTTTACGTTTTACCAACAAGGTGTTTAGGTTTCAGTTCCTCCATTTTTGCCAGTGGTCAGTCTTTTAATTTTTAGCCATTTTAGTAGGTGTGTAGTGGTATTTTATTGTGATTTTAATTTGCATTTCCCTAATGATTAATGACTTTGAGCATCTTTCATGTGTTTTCATGCTATTCATATATCTTATTTGGTGAAGTGTTCAAATCTTGCATCCATTAAAAAAATTGGTTAGTTGTTTTTATTATTGTTGAATTTTGAGAGTTCTCTATATATTCTGAATTCAATCCTTTATTAGATATATACTTTGCAAATATTTTCTTTCAGTCTGTGGCTTGTCTTTTCATTCTCTTAACAGTGTTTTTCAAAGAACAGAGACTTTAAATTTTGATGAAGTCAAATTTATCAACTTTTTCTTCTTCGATCATGCTTTTGGTATAATATCTAAGAAATCTTTGCCTAATTCCAGGTTGCAGAGATTTTTCTCCTACATTTTCTAGGAGTTTTAGCTCTGTGATGTACTTTGGGTAATGTTTGCATATGCTGCAAGACATGGGCCCAAGTTCATTTTTTGTATCCAATTGTTCTAACACCATTTGTTGAAATGAGTATCTTTTCTCTACTGGATTATGTTTGCACCTTTGTAAAAAATATGGTATCTGTATGTTTATGGATCTATTTCTAAACTCTCCATCCTGTTTCATTTATTTATTTGTCTTTTTTTACAATACCATAATGTCTTGAATACTGTAGCTTTATAAATCTTAAAGTCAGGTAATATTAATCCAATTTTGTTCTATCAATGTTGAATTGACCATACTAGGCCCTTTGCATTTCATATGAATTTTAGAATCATCTTGTCAATTTATCCAAAAAAGCTCACATGAATTTTCATTAAGATTACAATTGGAAGAATTAACATCTTAAAAATATTGAGTCATCAAAAAAATTGAGTCATCCACACTTGAACAAGGTATATCTCCATTATTTAGGTCTTATTTACTTTCTCTCCGCAATGTTTTATAGTTTCCCATGTATAGGTCAAAATATGTTACCCATATTTTGTAACATTTATTCCTAAATATTTCATATTTTATGCTATTGTTTTTATTTCAATTTCTAAGTGTTTGTGTTTAGTATATAAAAATATGATTAATGTTTATATACTAAAATATAATTGATTTTTATATGTTCATCTTGTGTCCTGTAACCTGCCTAGACTTGCTTATTATTTCTAGTAGTTTTGTATATTGCATTGGGTATTCTACATAAATGATCATGTCAACATGAATAAAGACTTCCTTTCCAACTGGAAGTTTTCATATTCTTCTTGTTTATTTTACTAAATAAAACTGCCAGTACAATATTGAATAGGCAAGATGAGAGGAGTCAAACTAGGGAGAAAGTATTCAGTCATTCATCAATAAGTATGATGTTAGATGTAAATTTTTGTAAATGCTTTTTAACAAGTTGAATTTTCTTCTGATGCTATTTGCTGAGAGTTTTTATCAGGAATGTATATGGGGTTTTCTCAAATGTTTTCTCTGTGTCTATGATTATATGGTTCTTTTTTCATTAATTTAGTGCTTCACATTGATTCATTTCTGAATGGTAGACCTACCTTGCATTCCTAGAATAAACCCAACTCTACTGTGATACATTATTATCTTTATATATTGATGGATTTGATTTGCTAAAATTTTTATTTATAATTTTCACATCTATGTTTGTGAGGAATATTAACCTGTAGTTTTCTTATAATATCTTTGATGGTTTTGGTATCAAGGTAAGCCTAGCCTCATAGTATGAGTTGAGAAATATTCCCTACTTTTAACTTTTCTGAAAGTTTGTGCAGAATTGGTATTATTTCATCTTTAAGAATTAGGTAGGATTAAGAGCAGGAGTTTTCTTTGTGGGATTGTTTTAACAGTTTCAATTCCTTTAATAGATATAAGAGTATTCAAGTCATCTATTTCTTCTTGAGTCAGCTTTAGTAGGTTAAATCAAAGGATTTTTTCTCCACATAATTTATCAAAATTGTTTATAATATTCCCTTATTATTCTCTCAACATCTGTGGGATTTATAGCAAGTATTCTCTTTTATTCCTGATATTAGTAATTTGTGTTGTCTCTCTCTCTTTTCTCTTCCTGATCAGTCTGGTTAGAGGTTTATCAATTATATTGATTTTCATAAAGTACCAGCTTTTGGTATTATTGATTTTCTCTACTGCTCTCTTTTATTTTATTGATTTCTATTCTATTCTGTTCTTTATTATTTTCTGTCTTTTCCTTACTTTGGGTTTAATCTTCTCTTTCTTTTCTAGTTCCTAAGATAATAAGTTGAGGTCAATTATTTGAGAACTTTCTTCTTTTCTAATATAGGCTCTTACTACTAAAAATTTCTCTCTAGTTAAAATACTTTCTAATTTCCCTTGTAATTTCTTTTTTGAGAAGTGGTTTATTTAGAAGTATATTGCTTAGTTTCCAAATATCTGGGGATTTTAAAGATACCTTTCTGTTATTGATTTCTAATTAAATTGCATTGTGGTAAGAAAACATACTTTGTGAAACTTAAATAATTTTAAGTTTATTGAGACTTGTTTTATGGCCCAAAGTATAGTCTATATTGGTAAATGTTCCATAAGCACTTGATAAGAGTGTGCATAATTGGTTGGAGTGTCCAAGTTGATTGATAATGTATTCAAGTCTTATGTATATCTACTGGTTTTCTGTCTCTTGTTCTATCAATGATTAAGAGAGGGCTTTTGAAATCTATATAATTGTGGGCTTGTCTATTTATACTTTCAATTTTATCAGGTTTTGTTTCATGTACTTTGGAGCTCTGTTAGTAGATACCTAAACATTCAAGGTTGTTATGTCTTCTTGATGAATTGAAATTATTTGGGTCTTGAAGAGTAAGAAGTAAGATAAACAGGAGAAATCATGAGCTCATTGCAATTAGGTTTATTCAGATATGCTTTTCCTTCTACCTCATTCCAAAAAGGATATGAGGCAGATACATATATTTAGTACTTAATATATTCTAGATACTAAAGGTCTAAGAGAGAAGCCTACACTGGTTGATAACTTCCCACTGGTTTTGAACGTCTTCATTAAGATTGCATCAATGAACACTTTTTAAAGGATGTAATACCTGAAAAATATATGCTAGACACTGGGCAGGAAGATGATACAAAGAAAATTCATGGTTCTTGCCCTCAAAAACTTACTACCTAATGAGGGAGAAGGAAATACAAACAATTAGATTCAATATAAGTTTAAATTGGAAAGCAAGCCCAAGAAACACATGGTTGTACAGGGAAGGAGTGGTCAGATGAGGATAGGAAAGACTTCCCAAAGGAACTGGAATAAAAATATATTAAAAAGAGTAAACACTTATGTAGTGCCATGTACTAGGCACTGTTCTAAATGCTTTATAAATATTAATTCATTTTTAAAGATTTAAGTGGGTTTTTAATATATAACTATAGAAGGAAGATCATAAGTCAAAGCACAAAAGCCTAACTCATAAATTCTCACTTATCTATAAAAAGAAAGGTTGGGCTAATATTATCTCATTCTCATATTGACCAGGCAAGGATTTATGTTAGATTGTAGAAGTAGCCCATGTGGCTGCATAAAGGTACCTAGACACAAGATCTTTTACTAGGTTTATTCCCTGTGATGGGAAAAGGCAGAATGTGAAGCTACATTACCTACCGTAAGTTATAAAATCTCAGTAAGTTGTAAAGGATTTTTTCCCATTCAAAGCAGATAAGAATTTTGATGGTATGTTGCTATAGTCAATTTAAGACAAGGAAAAGTACAAGAGAAAGGAAGGGCTATCTTCCCACAGGGAAAAGCCTTAAGACCTCTGGTATTGGCAACAAAAGCAGAAGTTTAGTATTTCACCACACAATGCAAGACAATGATCTCCATTTATACACAGAGAGAAGAAAACATTTCAATAATTTGTCTAATGCTATATAAGGAATTGGTATTCAACAATGGATTAAATCTAATTTAGCTAATGTATTTGATCAGATGTAATAGGAATAACCTTTAGGTACTAAATAAGCAGGAGATAGAATATATAGCTTTGTTAATTCTGGTTAATTTCAAACTACTGTATCCTACCTGTACCCCAGTCTGCTGTCATCTTAAGACCAGGGCCAGTCCTTCCATTTACAGTGCTGTGAATCCCTGAGGTATATAAATTAAAGCTGGCCACTTATGGAGATCTCTTTGGGACCACTTATATGAAATGTACAATAAGGTTAAATTTTTAAAAATTAAGTCCAGAGAGGTTTCCCAAAAGTTATGCATAAACCTTCATTAGGTACATTTTCCATTTTGAATCCTGGTGGATAGGAGCCAATAGGTTGGTGGAGCCAGCACCACATACTGTAATATACTCAATACTTAAATGCTTAGTACTAGAATCTTTCATATATTTGGCTGATTATAAAGCAGCATCTCTCTCTCAAGCCAAGTGACAATAAAGAAAAAGAGAAACATTTGCAAGTAAAAACATCAATTTTAATAAGATATTAGAATTACATGATCCTTTGACACCTAACCTGAATTTTTGAGTGCATGAGAAAATATATTTATCTTTGATGGCTTTGGGGAAGAATATATATATATTCTTCTTTATTTTGGTTTTTAAATCTTCAGACTTCAGCAGTTTGCCAAGGATAGACAATATTAATGCATACTTAAAATAGCTAAAAAGCCAATTCAGAAAACCAGTAATATAAATTGAAATGGATAGAAGCCTGAAGTGGCATCATTCCACATTGCTTTGCTGTTGCTCTCACTGGGAAAGTGATAGATTCATAATGTCCTTGGAAGGGTGATGAATTGAGAAAAAAATTGTCTTCTGGTAGATTCTGAATTTCAATGTAATCATTCTTGGGATAGGGAGAAGCTTCACATCAGCAGTCACTTTACAGACCCAGTGAGTTCCCAGAACAGAAACTTTGGCTTTTTCTTAGAAATCTAGAGACAGTAAGCAAGGTATAAGGGAAAATGCAATTTCCATGCATGTCAATGGCCCCTGTCCTTGTTTATATTCTTCCTGGTTACACTGAAAGGAGAAACTTGGTCCTATTAGAAAACGAAATCCCCAAGACTTTCATACATTCAGATTCTATAAACCGAGGAGGAGATTTCAAAACAATGACAGTTTTAATAAAGGAAAACAGAATACCCAACCAGGAATTTAAAAATTGAGGAAATTCTCAGTGTCAATGAGAGGAATGGCTGCGGAGATTTAAGGAACTGTAGGAACTGATTTCCCATGCAGGGTCTTAATGCCTCCTGAGAGCATTCCTCCCCTGGCATTCATATTGAATGCAATTCCACTTTTTTCCTGTTCTTGAAATTCCTGGCACAGTGTCTCCTTTGCCAGTTGGGACTAATTACATTCTCTTGTTCAGTGTAATTAGAAAGCTTTGTTTCATTTTGAAACACAAAATTTATGTTCATCCAGAATTACTATATTCCCACTATGAACCAATTTGCCGTCACTAGGTTTAAATAAAAATATATCTATGAGTCATATAATCTTAATTCACATAGAAATTCCATGACTAAAATTTAATTCCTGGAAAGATGATGATGCCGGTCAGTTCTCAGCAACTAGAATTCAAGAAATAGAAAATTCACCAGATCTGGCTACAGCCCTCTGGAAAATGCATGGGGATTTAGATTCATTTTGTTTACCTTTTGCATTTGCTGAGGTCAAGTTAGGCAATATGGTGTACTGAGAAGAGGAGAAAACAAGGAGTCAGAGAAACCTGGGTTCTCATCCAGAGTTTGCCACTTATTAGCTGAGTGACACTGGGCACATCACTTAAGCTCACTGAGCATCAGTTCTAAAACTCATACGATGGGGTAGTGACACCTGTTCTGCATTCCTCATAGACTAGCTGGGAGAATCAATAGAAAGAATATGATCGAAAGATCTGTTTAAAGAATGAAGAAGAGTCCAAGTGAAAAGGATTATTCCCACATATAAAGATAATATATAACTACTAAGTAATTACTACCAGAATTCTAAAACATAAATCTGATTGTGCTATTTCCCCACTAATTAAACTCTGATGGTTCCCTGCTGGCCATAGTTCAGAGCACTTTATCATAGCACAAAAAACCTTTAACAAATTTTACAGCTTTATTTTTCACCTCTTTTATCATCCACCACATAGACAATTCATAGCCACACTGACCTCAATGTTCTGCAAACACTTTTACATTGCCAATTCTTTGCTTATGCTATTCCCTCTGCTTACCAGGTATATTCTCTTTACCTATCAAGACTCAAGTAGAAAGTCATAGAGAGTAATGGTTGAGTGGTTGGAATAAACTGGAGGTGGATTCAGATTACTACTGTTTCTTATTAGGTAATAGGGTGTTGGGCACATTAATTTATTTCTCTTTATCTCAGTTTCTTTATCTGAAAAATGGGAAGTATAATATCTACCTTATAGGATTGCTGGAAAATTATATGAAATGATATAAGTAAAGAACATATTAAGTAGTCAGTGAATAGTAGCTCACTATTTTTACATGTTTCCTTTTCTGTGAAACTTTTCCTGACGCTGTCAGGCAGGGTTGTTCCTTTACCTTCCTACCACTTTTATACAGACTCTGATAGCACTGTGGGAGCACATACATGGCATTTGAAAGGACACTATCTCAATCTTTTATTGATTGATTAATTGATGTTCTTTTCATTGTGAATTATAACTTCAGAAGTGTTTAGGTATAAATGTATATTATAATAGATAATTATAAAGTGAAACTCATGTGATCACTTGTGCAGGACCATTTTATTTTTAAAATTGATTAATCTGGGAACTGTGTTTCCCAGAATCCCCTTCCCTACTTGGTTCTGGTTTAGAGTTAGCCAAAAGAGCAGTTTGTGTGAGATTTGAAGTAGTACCCATTAATCTCTGAAGGTCATTAGAACTGTCTTGCTCTTCTCTGCTTCACATGCAACTTTCACTCAACAAGAAGTTTTTAAGATTCATTCACGTTGCTCTGTGTAGCCCTAGTTCACTAATTTTCACAATATGCTATGATTTTTATTTTCTATTCTTTTAAAATTGTTTATATGTCTCTCTCCATTATTTGATTAACCGGAGCTATGTTTTATTTATTTTAGCATCCTTCTCCCATTCCAACCCTGTTCAACCCGATGTATAACAGCAATTATTTATCTCAACTAAGACCTCAACATTGAGTTAAATCCTGTGTTTCTTTAGTGATCATTTTCTTCCTTCTATGCAAGAACTATTACCAAGCTTTTCCATTGTCCACAAATCTTTAACTCTCTTGCTGTCCCCTCACTTTCTGCAGATAGATGATTCCTCTACCTTCTCAAAAAAAAATTAGTTGTTATCACACATGAACTCCTTTGACTTTGTGCTACCACCTGTACCCATATCCATTTTTTGCTCCTTCTCTCTTATTACAGTGAAAAAGATGTTTCCTATTATTCAAGATTATTCTGTGTGTGCAATGGACTCCATTTCTGCTTAATTCTCAGAGACTTTATTGACCATCTTCCCTCTTTCTTTTATATTTAGCTACTCCTTCTAGTATTTAAACTTGCTCAGGTCTCTTCTATCTTAAGAAGACTGTGTATTTATCCATCCACCATCTATAGTAACGTCTTCAGTTACTGCACTCTCTTTCTCCCTCACAGTGAACGTCTTGAAAGAGTGGTCTAATTCATTCCTTCTATTTCCTCAACTTTTACTTATCCTTCAGCTCACTGCATCACTTCCTCCTGATCATCCTCTGGAACTAAAGTAGAAACTCTTGTAACTACTATTTAACCACCATAACGAAAGTAACTGGGACTCTCCATTACCTTTATAAGACATACAGCACACTGAACACATATGGGTCATATGAGTACACACGTGGAGTTTTGTTCTCATTGATAGTGCTAAGCTTACCAAGGACCAGTTGTGTTTATTCAACCTATTTATTCTGGGTATATTTGTTATTGTAATTTCATAATTTAACTGAGTATTATGCAACTCATTACTTAACTGTTATGTGAAATATAAATAGGAAAAACAAAATGGTTGTTATTACGAAAATTAAATTGAATGGTTTGAAAAAATTCAAAAGGGGAAAATGGCTTTAAATTTTTCTATTGAATTGGGGTAATCAAGAAAGGATTGCGGAAAATGTTAAGTATTTAGGATTCTATACTCAGATTGCTTCATGAGCACTTTTTTCCAATTTTTTTTTACTGTGGAGCAAAATACATAACATAAAATTTATTAGCTTAATCATTTTTAAGTGTACAGCTCAGTGGTATTAAATATGTTTGTAATGTGCTACCATCACCACTATCCATCTCCAGATCTCTTTCATAGTGTAAAACTGAAACTCTATAGCCATTAAACAATAACTCCCCATTTTCTCCTTTGCCTCAGCCCCTGGCAACCACCATTCTATTTTTTTTTTCTGTATTTAACCACCATTCTATTTTTTTCTGTATTTATGTTTTTGACCAACCTTAGCGGAATCAGATAGCATTTGTCTTTCTGTGACTGGCTTATTCACTTAGCATAATGTCCTCAAGGTTCATCCATATTGCAGCATATTTCAGAATTTCATTCCCTTCTAAGTCTGAATAATATTCCATTGTATGTATATACCACATCTACTTATCCATTCATCCATCAGTGGACATTTGGATTGCTTCCATGTTATACCCATTGTGAATAATGCTGATATATAAGAACTTGGCTGTACAAATACCTCTTTAAAACACTGCTTTCAATTCTTTGGGGCATATTTCCAGAAGTAGATTTGCTGGATCATATGGCAATTTTATTTTTTAATTTTTGAGGAACCACCAAATTGTTTTCCACGCTGGCTGCACCATTTTACATTCCCACCAACAGTGCCCAAGGGTTCCAATTTCTCTGTATACCCATCAACACTTGTTATTTTCTGTTTTTTGAAAGTAGCCTTACTAATGGATTTTAGGTGGCATCTTATTGTAGATCTGATTTGCATTTCTCTATGATTAGTGATGTTGTGCATCTTTTCATGTGCTTACTGGCCATTTATATATGTTTTTTGGAGAAATTTCTATTCAAAGTTCTTTGCCAGTTTTTGAATTGGGTTTTCCAGTTTTTTGTTACTGAGTTTTAGGAGTTTTTATACATTCTTGATAATAATCCTTTAAGAGATATGTGATTTGCAAATATCTTCTCCAGTTCTGTGGACTGACTTTTTGTTCTGTTGATAGTGTCTTTTGATGCATAAAATTAAAAGTTTTCATGAAATCCAATTTGTCTATTTTATCTTTTGTTGCCTGTGACTTTGGTGTCATACCCAAGAAATCATTGCCAAACCCAATGTAACAAAGATTTTGTGCTATGTTTTCTTCTAAGAGTTTTATAGTTTTAGCTCTTACATTTAAGGCTTTGATTCATTTTGAGTTAATTTTTATATATAGTATTAGGTCAGGGTCCAACCTCATCCTTTTGCATGTGGATATCCACTTTTCCCAGCATTAGTTGTTGAAAAGACTGTCCTTTCCCAGACTAAATGATCTTGGCATCCTTGTCAAAAATCATTTGACCGTGTACGTGAGGGTTTACTTCTGGTTTCTCTATTCCATTGGTCTATATATCAGTCTTTATACAATACCACACTGTTTTGATTATTGTAGCTTTGGGGAAAGTTTTGAAATCAGTAAGTCTAAGTCCTCTAGCTTTGTTGTTTTTCATATTGTTTTGGCTATTTGAGGTCTCTTGATATTCCACATGAATTTTAGGACAAGCTTTTCTATTTCTGCCAAAATCATTGTAGGGATTTTGGTAGGGATTACCTTGAATCTGTAGATTGTTTTGGATAGTATTGACATCTAAATAGAAAGTCTCCCAATTCATAAACATGGGAGTGTTTCCATTTATTTATGTCTTCTTCATTTTTTTTAGCAATGTTTTATAGTTTTCATTGTACAAGTCTTTTACCTCCTTAGTTAATTCCTGTGTTTTATTCTCTTCGATATAATTATAAGTGGAATTATTTTCTTATTCTGTTCACTTGCTCATTGTTAGTGCATAGAAACACAACTGATTTTTGTGTGTTGACTTTGTGTTCTGCTTTGCTGAATTCAACTTTTAGTTCTAACAATTTTTTTGTGTGTGTCTTTAGGATTTTCTACATATAAGATCATATTATTTATGAACAGAGGTCATTTTACTTCTTCCTTTGCAATCTGAATGCCTTTTATTTCTTTTTCTTGCCTAATTGCCCTGGCCAGAATTTCCAGTACTATGTTTAATAGAAGTCACAAAAGCGGGCATCCTTGCCTTATTACTGGTCATGGAAGAGAAGATTTCAGTCTTTCACCTTTGAGTATGTTGTTCACTGCAGGTTTTTAACATATGGGTTTTATTATATTGAGATAGTTTCCTTCTATTGCCAGTTTGTTGAGTGTTTTTATCATGAAAGCATGTTGAATTTTGTCAAATGCTTTTTCTGCATCAACTGAGATGGTCCTGTGGATTTTTTCCTTCATTCTGTTAATGTGCTGTATTACACTGATTGATTTTCATACATTGTAACATTCTTGCATTCCAGGAGTAAATCCCACATTGTCAGTGTATAATCCTTTTAATATGCCACTGAATTCAGTTTGTAAGTATTTTGTTGGGGATTTTTTTTGCATTAGTGTTCATAAGGAATATTGATCTATAGGTTTTTTTTCTTGTCCGGCTTTGGTAACAGGGTAATTCTGGCCTTAGAGAATAAGTTAGGGACTAGTATTTCATCAATTTTTTTTGGAAAAGTTTGAGAAGGATTGGTGTTCTTACATAAATATTTGGAAGAGTTCATCAGTGAAACCATGAAATCTGTTGCTGGGAGATCTCGAGATTTTAGATTACTGATTCAATCTCCTTACTAGTTTTAGATTGACTCAGATTTTCTATTTCTTCATGATTCAGCCTTTTGTAGGTTTTGTGTTTCTAGGTATTAGTTCATTTTATCTAGGCAATCCCATTTGTTGGTGTACAACTGTTCATAGTTCTCCCTCATAATCCTTTTTATTTCTGTAGAATCAATAGTTATGTCCCCACTTTCATTTTTGATTTTAGTAATTTGAGTCTTCCCTCTTTTTTCTTAGTCCACCTGGCTACAGACTTGTCAGTTTTGTTGATCTTTTCAAAGATACAACTTTGGATTTCATTGATTTTTCTCTATTGTTTTCTATTCTTACTTTTTTATCTCTCCTTTGGATCATTTCCTTCCTTCTGCTAGATTCATTTGTTTGAGTTTCATTGGCTCTTTTTTTTCTAGTTCCTTCAGCTGTAAAGTTTTATCACTGATTGAGATCTTTCTTTTTCTTTCTTTTTTTTCCATTTTAGTACTTGGAATGTATCAGCCTATGCCTTCTGGCCTCCAAAATTTATGATGTGAAAATGTTGATAATCTCACTGAAGATCTCTCAGATGTGATAAGTCACCAGGCTCTCTGTGCTTAGTCTTGCCTTTCAAAAGTCTAATTATAATGTGTCTTGGTGTAGGTCTCTTTGAGTTCATCTTATTGGAGTTTTTTGTTTTTGTTTTAGCTTCTTGGGTGTTTATTTCTATGTCTTTAAGCAAATTTTGGAAGTTTTCAGCCATTATTTTTACAAACATTCTCTCTACCCCTTTCTCTCCCTCTTTTCTTTTGGGATTTAAACAATACATATCTTGATCTACTTGATTGTGTCCCACAGGTCCCTTAGTCACTGCTCACTTCCCTTCAATCTTGTAGTTTCTGTTCCTCAGACTCAATAGTTTCTATTGTTCTATCTTCAAGTATACTGATTCTTTCTTCTGCCAGCTCAAATCTGCCTTTGAATCCCTGTAGTGAATTTTCATTTTGGTTATTGTACCTTGCAGCTCCAGAACTTCTTTTTGATTTCCTTTTAGGTTTTTCTATCTCTTTATTGATATTACCATTTTGTTCATATACTGTTTTCTCGATTTTTCTCCACATCTTCCTTTAGTTCTTTGATCATCTTTAAGACAGTTGTTTTAATGTCTTTGTCCAATAGAACCACTCTCAGGTCTTTTTCAGGGACAGTTTCTGTTGCTTTATTTTTTTCCTTTGAATAGGTCATATTCTCATGTTTGTTTGTATCCCTCTGCATTTTTGTTGTTGAAAACTAGACATTTGACTCTAATAATGTGGTAATTTCGGTAATCAGATTCTTTATATGCAGTTGCTTTTGAAAGTCCTAATCTTTAATGTCTGGCTCCCAAAAAGGAAATAAGAAAGATGAAGGGAAGTCAAAAGGGTAACCAGCCTTTTAAATCCCCTGGAAGTCACTTCAGCTAAAGGGATGGCACTTGCAAAAATTGGGGGAGGTGCAACAGAAACAGCTACCTGCCTCTCTGTCTGCACCTCTGAGGTTAGAGCCAGTAATCAACAATCAGAGCACAGATCCCTGATATTTTGCAGACAGGGTCTTTTTTGCTACCTTGGCTCCTGCAAGGTAACTTGCAAGGCTCCTGCTCCTAGAACTTGGGCACAGCTTCTTTCCACCAGGTTGAGAGGTGGGGAATGGTAGCTGCTACTTTGCTAAGAGATGATATTGATCAAAATTAACCACAGCTTACCATCTAAACTTTCCCCTGGAAGTTGCAAACCTTCAGTAGACTCCAGAGTTTCAAAACAGTTACAACAAACTGATTCTACAGGTACAATTGTCTAGATGGGGAGACAGATTCCTTGTGCTTCTTAACCCACCAAGACACATTATTTCAGAATTCTCCTCAGGAGCACCTTTATGTAACTGATTTACTTTGAATAAACCAAGACAGGGAATTATAGACAATTCATGTATGAATATGATTTATACAAAAATGGAGGCTGATTCCAATAAACAGATTCTAGTAACAGATCATACTCAAAGAAAGATTTAGGCCCTATATCAAGGACTGGCAAATAAATGTGCAGTTATGTTTAGGTTAAAGTAACATGTTAAAGAATGTAAATTAGGCTTGTGATCCCTCCATTTAATCACTTTTTCAATGAACTAACCATTGATTAACTCCTAGGTCCCACTCACCATACATTAAATAAAGGGGTTTCTACAGTACTCTGGATCATCTATAACATATTCTCTAAATCCTAGATTCTTTTCAATTCCAACCTTATTTGACTTCTTGGCAAGATTTGACACTATTGACATCTGTCTTTTTAAATGCTCTCTTTCTTTGGTTTCCATGCCATCACACTGCCCTGATCTTCCTTCCTCTGTGGCTTACTCCTCAGTTTCCTTTGTGGGCATCTCCTCTTCTGCCCACTGATCCTTAAATATTGGTGTGTCTCAGGGATCTTTGCTAGCCTTGTGCTCTTTTCACTCTATAATCTCTATACGCTCACCTTAAATAATCTAAATTATTCCTGTTGCTGATGACTCATAAATCTATAATTCCAAGTCCAATCTTTGTCCTAAGACACATACTTGTATATCCAACTGCCTACTTAACATCTTTACTTGGCTATCCCTCTGTCACCTCAAACAAAGCATATCCAAAAGTAAACTAATCACCTGTCTCCCACTGAATGACTAGAATTCCTTCTCCATTGTTCCCAGCTCAATGAGTGGTACCATCACATCCCTTATTTCCAAACCAACAACCCTACAATGATCCTTAACCATTCTCCATCCTTATCTCTGATATTACAATAAATCTTCAAGTCCTGTTGTCTTTACTTCCTGAACATCTCTCAAATCCATGTACTTCTCTCCATCTCTGTTTGTCTCCTTATTTTTGTAATAACCTCTATACCTTCAATCTCTCTTCTTACCAATCCATTCTACAACCAGCGTTGCATACCCATTCTTCAGTGTATGTACTCTTTGTTAGCCTACTAGGCCTGCCATTGTCTGACTTCTGCCAGTCTTTTCTTGCTAATATCCCAAAAATGTCAGCCATACTGAATTTCTTTAAGTTCCTGCCCCATCATACTTTCTCACCCCCAAACTTTTACATGCTACTCCTTCTACCCAGAACACTATCACTTATCCTCTAAACTTCGGCTTTAAAGTTTTTTAAACTTTCCTCGGGAACCTTAGCCTGGATCCATAGACTAGCTTAGATCTGCCACGAATATGTTACCATTACATCTCTCTTTACAGGAATTACTTGTTTAATATTTGTTTTCCTGACTAGATGAAAAGTAGTGACCATATCTGTCCTACTCACTGCTGGACCTACAGCCCAATGACTATCACATAGCAGGTACTCAGTAAATACTTTCTGAGCAAATGAATGAATAAACAAGTTGACAAGTTAATGCTCAATAACTGTTTGTTGAATAAAACAATCTTTTAAAAACATTCAGAGGAGAGTTGTCCTCAACAAGCTCATTGCCGTGGGAGATATTAAGCATCTGGAATTTTGGAATTCTTCTTGGGATGGCCTTCAGAACATGTGATTATATTCTCCTAAACACCCTAGATAGCAACAAATACTCACCCTTTGAAGCTGGATTTTATTTTGGAAGCAGCAAAATCACTCAGAGCCAAGATGGGTAATCAAGCCAGGTAATACTATTAGAGGTGAAAAGTCATGTGTGATTATAAATTAATGAGTCTGACTTTTCTGTATGGCTCAAAAACTGGGTCATAAGGCAATTCTAGAAGAGAAGTTCCAAAAATGTTTTCAGCAATGGCAGAATTGTTAGAGTATTTGCATAGCTTCCCAAAGTAACTCCTTTGCAGGGGGCCCTGCTCATTTAAGATGTATACAGTCAGGAAAGTTTTCTTTTGTTTAATAATTCTTGTTTCCTTTAGATACAATTTCCATATACATGAGGTTTACTTAAAGCTTCAAGGAGACCATGACATAGTAGATAGAACCCAGAAATATTAAATATAATATTAAAAATTTTTTAATTAAATATAACATAAATGTTTAAAAAATTAAATATATTAAATGTTACTTATCATTATTATTGTGAACACTTAATAGTGTGCAAAACATTTAGCAAATTAATAATCACCCTAATTTGACCACATATCACCACAAAATAAAGCTACTTTAGCCCACCTACCTTAAACACCTCCTGTAGCCAAAGTGTTATGAAATATAGAATAATCCTTTGCCATCTAAAATAGCTCTCAAGGGTACCAACCACTGTGAGATTGGGTTGGCTCAGTTTATTGAAGTTCAGGAGTGGGTCCAACTGCCACAAATGGTGCCTTCAGACTCTAGTCAGACATCTCAAAAATAGGGATTATTGGTCAGTAGGGAAATCACAAGCAGGAACAGAACTACAGAAATAAATCTATCTTTGCTACTAACAGCAACAATAATAAATCTCATTTAGGTCCCTCACAGTGATATGCCAAAAATTATGCTAAGCTCAGCACTTAATATGCAAGTGTTGTTTTTTTTCATTTCAGAAGCCAAAGCTAAGGGAGGTTAATTAATTTTCCCATTATCATACATCTAGCAATTTGAAGAGCTAGACTAATAGCATGTGGTTCCAAAACCCAAGTTCTTTCCACTTTACTCAAAGTACATAATGAATTAAAACCAAGCCACCATCACATGCAAAGTATATCACATGTACATTTTAAATACCCCTGCTTTCACTCCTAATTCTTTTTGTAGCCCACCTTCTCACCAGTGTCTTCTGGAAACTTCACTTTCTTTAAAATGACCATCAAGAGTTTTTTGTTGAATATCTTATTTTCAAATGTGTATTATAATGTTGAACATTTTCTGTCTGTGTTCTCAACTGTCCTGAAGAATTGTGCCTAATTTCTAATTTTCATTGCAAAAAGTTGTTACTGAGGCTCAGACCCTGCTGCTGATGACTTGCACTACGGAAACTAACTCTCCATGATCTTTGTCTCCTATAGAATTGCAGCGCACCAATCCTTCTCTATGGGGAATTTTTCTTACCACTTGATATTGAGTCTGATGGGAGTGGGAGGGCTGTTGATGGAACATTTCCAGTTACTAAATCTGATACCTATACCTTGCCCAAGCACAGACTCCAATTTGTGTGTGGACTTTGCTACTAGACTCTTTCAGACTCCCAGGAATACATTGACTGTCAAAACATTTTTGTTTTATTTCCACCCTGACTGTGCCATTATGCAGATGGAACCAAACTGAATTACTGTTTTTAACTTGTTGCTCTTGATGAGGACTCTTGGAGGGAAGAATGATTTGTGTTGGGTAGGTAGGTTGACACATTATCTCTGTCTTCTGGCTTAATACTAGCAAAAAGACTATGACACAACAACCTTTAGTGCCCAATGACAGGGAAACATCCAACTCAAGAAAATTAGAAAGGAATTAGTAAAGCTTTGTGTCATGAAAATCAGCAATTCATTCAAATATATACCATGTTATAAATCAATATTTTTCTAGCTAGCACACTTTAACCCCACCTCTTTATGTTTCTCCTCTTATCTATACTTCTGATTGACTCCATTGTGTTTATTTTAAGATCTGTAGCATCTGTTTCTAGATCCTCATAAATTATAACTCTTCACCGTCTTTCCCTTCATCATGACTTAATTATTTATTATAAGCATCTCTTAAGTCACATATGTTCATAGAGCTCTTTTCTAAGCCTTAGAATGATACTAAACCTTCTAAGTCATGCTCTATATTCTCAAAAAGCTTCTTAGATTATAATGGGAGGATTAAACACACAAAAAAAGAGATATTACCTAAGAGAAACAATTTTAAGGTTATAAGGAACAATCAGAAGGAAAATATGCAATCAAGAGAATTAACAGGGATCTTAAAATTGCTGTTCTAGCAAGTCTCTCCATCCATGTGTTTATCTTACATCTTACTCAGAGCAGCCTACGGTATTATTAGTCTGCTAACACTAACTTTCCAAGGGTTCTGGACAGTGATTTAGCAGCAGGAATTATTCTCACCAAATATACTAGGGAACTAAGTCACAGTAGGACTTGTACAAGGTCTCATGACAATTATAGAAATAATATTTAGATGTTCTGCCTTCTAGTTAGTTATTTACTAAAAATAAATTGATTTCTTGGGGGGTTTAGCTATATGTTTCTTCACTATCTGTTAGTATACATGATTGGTATACATTAGAATGCTAATATATATGTTAATATACACTATCTCTTACTATACATATTTCTTCCTTTTGCAAAGCTTTAGATGTGGGAAATAAATTCCAGGATATGATCATTAATGACAAAAGAGTGAAGAGTTACCAAGAAGGAAACCAAAGAAGAGAAATATGCACAATATTTTGAAGAAAATTAATAATGATTTCATAATCATTTTACACTAAATCAGTGTCTTTAAATCTTTTTTAAACCATGATTCACAGTAAGAAATACATTTTATCTTAAGACTCACAGTTGTTATCCTTACTATACATAATGTACCTTTGATGCAATTTCTATTTTATTTTTTTAAATTCTGGTCAGGACCCAATAAATGGGTCAAAATCCATAATTTGAAAGTCAATACTTTCAACTGTCCACAGCTACCAAAAATAAGTAGAAGGAGGAGGAGAGGGTGAAGGAGGACATATGATGATATAGGCTAGTCCAAATCAATTTAGTAGAGATATTTAACATGATCCTTTTCCCCTGGCTGACAATATGTACACTTTCTTCCAAGGACACCTAGTGTACTTGAGTTCATATTTTATTGTAAGACTCATGTGGTAATATAGATGATTTTGTTTTACCAGCTATGAATCACATAAAAAAACACGTTTTCTGCATTTTATACCCATTTTTTTAAACAAAGGAAATGGTACAAATGGTATTCTAATTCCATTTTTTTTAAACTTCCAAAGAAGGAAGTTATATATATGCTCAATGCTGCGTATTTGTAGGGTGCTAAAGGATTTTTAGGTAGGTCGCTTCTTCTTATTTCAAAGTAACAGTCCAAAAGCAAACATATTCTTTAAAATCAACTAGTATGAATTTTAAATAGCAAATTTCCACTTTTTGCAAATAAATCATTTGCATCAAATTCATCTGTTCCTTTTCATATGGTATGTCACAAGTAAGTTGCAGCTGGCTGCTGTACAAACTGGAATTGGGATTCTATTAACAGCTCTAGTGAAAGATTCTGCTCCAGTATCTGGGCTTCTTCATTGCTGCACACACTAAACACGGCTTTAGCAAATTACTTAAAGCTCTTTCAATTAAAAATTGCAAGATAGCTGTCATCAAACTTATGTAATGTGGATCAGCCAAGCATCTGGTAGAATTCATATGTGCAACAATTAAATACCTACAATGTTTTCTCATCTTGAAGCAAATACATTGCTTTTAAAGCTAATGGAAAAATCAGAAGTGTTTCCATTATCCTGGTTTTAAAAATACACATAAACCAAAGCAAATTTCAAAGCAAAATGCATGTTTTTAAAAATTATAATTAAGAAGTACAAAAAAATAGCTTTACTTTCATCAGAGTGAAATTACTCTGCATTAGCATTACTTTTAAGACATAAAATACAAAAATCACAAGAGATAAATAGCTTTTGAATAAGTATCATGGTGCTAAGCATAATGAATTTTACCATCTGGAAATCCCATTTAAAATTCACTCTACTTCTTAGCAATACTGTGTCATATAGTAGAAAATGCACAAAAGAGTATAAAAAGCCTGGGATTTGGTCTTAGCTCAGTCATTAACTGAGAGTGTAAGTTTGGGTGTATTGTTCAACCTTTCTAGGCTTCAATTTCCTAATTTAAAAAATGAAAATATTTAACTACATGCTTTCTAAATTCCATAATATCTTGGGAAGAGTGAAGACTGATATAGTTATTTAGTATATAAATGTTAACAAACAGGAATTACCTCCTTTCTTTCCACATTATTTGGTGGGTATCTCTCACCATATAGGCGGAGATAAAGCAGTATCTTTGCTTCAAAGCAGGAGAGTTTAATAAACCTTAAAAAAATATCTCTATCTCAGTTAGGAACTAACAGAAAAGAGGTTTCTAGAAGTCTCTTCTGGTTATCTAGACAAACCTTGTGATCACTATACTATAAGGATAAATTATATAGAAAAACACATTAGCAAAGACTGAAGAGGGTAATAAGATAAAGCAGTGTGCTCATAACCCCTTATCAGTGAGAAAATGCAATGTGTTTTTACACAATTGAATTGAACAAAAATTATACTATACCTTGTGACTGCTAAGGCTACCAGAGAGAATGGTGACCGTCTGGAGCTAAGAAGTTTCTTCTTCATGTAATCACGGTGATGACATCATTCACAAGAGGCAGAACTTAGTAAAGCATTTATCTTTCATTCCATAAGGTGGTGTGTCTTATGTGTAAATTATTTGGGGTGCTGTTTTTATTATGAGTCTAATGATGTGTTTTCAAAATGGTTTTGTTATTTTTGCCTTGTTAGTACACCACTTAGAATCTTGCCTCTGGGTCTAACAAATTACTGATGCCAATGTAGATACATGTACTTGTTCCAAATTGATAACACATGCCAACGTTTTCTATATTGCCCTCCATAAACACACTTCTCAGGGTGCTCTTGACCTTGATTCCAATGAGAACTTCAACACTATTCCTTCTCAGCAAGAAGATCAGCTTTCCGGTGCTTTTCCCGCTGTGATTATGGCTTTAAAAATTCGATGTACTGACTTCTGGGAAGATGGCGGTGTGAGCAGGGTGGCAGAAATCTCCTCCCAACACTATATTTATCTACAAAAACACAGAAAATACATCTATTCCTAAAAGAGAGATGAGAATACACAGGAAAGCGCACAGCGTGCAGCTACACCCGAGAGGACTCGGCACCCCAAGAGGCGGGTAAGATACGGAGCCGCGACCCGGCGGGACCCGAGCCCTCCCCCACCCCAGCGCACCGGCGGGAGGAGAGGATTCAGAGCCGGGAGGGAGTGGAAGTGCACCCCGCGAAGTAGCCAGCCCCGGTGATCTGCGCGGGGAGCGCTGACCCACATTGCGCAGTGCAGCGGAGATTGGAGAGACAGAGGGGCAGGATCTGAGCGGGGAACGCGCCAGGGTGCTTGCAGCCGGCTCCCGGGAAGGAAAAAAAAAAGTGCGCGCTTTCTTCAGCGGTCTTAAAGAGACAGGAGCCCAGCGGAGGAGCCGGATCGCCCCAGCACACTCAGCCCAGCAGGCTGGGAGTCCTGGGGAGTTTCAGATGCCTTAGCTGGCGACTGAGGAAGCGTAGCCATACTTACACTTCTCACTGAGATCAACAGCCTCCGATTCGTTCCCACCCATGCCAGGGCGATAAAGGGCCCTGCAGAGCGGCGCAGCCACAGCTGTGGAATAGTGGGGCAATAGCGCCACCTACAGCATTCCCACAGAATCTACATCCGGTGGGCGTTTTTTTTGTTGTTTGGTTTTGTTTTTTATTTTGTTTTGTTTTTCCTTTTCTTTCTTTTTTCTTTTTTCTTTCTTTCTCTCTTTCTTTTTTTTTTCTCTTTTTTTTTCTTCTCTTTTTAAAGTCTTAAAAGAGCCCAGCTGACATACGTGGCAACTGTCAGTGACCAATTATATAGCCATGAAAAGACAGAGGAATATGGCTCAGACCAAAATCAACCAGACAACCCCAGAGATGGAGTCTGAAGGGATGGAAATGCACAGCCTCCCTGAAAAAGAATTCAGAATAAAAGTCATAACCATGCTGATGGACCTACAGAGAAATGTGCAAGAGCTGAGGGAGGAGGTGAGGGAACTGAGGAAAGACAATGCAGAAATCAGACAGCGATCGACGGGCTTAACAGCAGAATGGATGAGATGCAAGAGACTGTTAATGGATTGAAAACAGAGAACAGGAGTACAGAGCAGCTGAGGCAGAGAGAGATAAAAGGATTTCTAGGAATGAAAGAATATTAAGAGAATTGTGTGACCAATCCAAACGGAACAATATTCGCATTATAGGAGTACCAGGGAAGAAAGAGAGAGAAAAGGGATGAAAGTGTCTTTGAAAGAAATAGTGCTGAAAACTTTCCCTCGCTGGGAGGAGTAGTCTACGCAGTCCATGGCTCCATAGATCTCCCAACACAAGGGGACCCAAGGAAGTAACACCAAGACACATAATTAAGATGGCAAAGATCAAAGATAAAGACAGGGTATTAAAGGCAGCTAGAGAGAGAAAAAAGATCACCTACAAGGAAAAGAGCCCATCAGACTATCATCAGACTTCTCAACAGAAACCTTACAGGCCAGAGAATGGAAGCTGATATATTGCGTTATGAAACAGAAGGGCCTCGAACCAAGAATATTGTATCCAGCATGATTATCATTTAAATATGATGGAGGGAGTTAAACAATTTCCAGATAAATGAAAGTTGAAGAGAGTTTGCCTCTCATAAACCACCACTACAGGATATCTTAAATGGACTGCTCTAGAATGAAAGCACACCTAAGGCTAAAAAGATGTCACCAGAAGAAAAAAAAAATCATAACAAAGAAAGCAGACCATCCAAATACCAACTAAAGGCAAAGAATAAAACACCTATTATAGAAAGAATGGAGGAGGAGGAATAAGAAGGGAGAGAAAGAAAGAAACGTCAGACTGTGTTTACAATAACTTAACAAGAAAGTTAAGTTAGATTGTTAGATAGTAAAGAAGCAACCCTTGAACCTTTGGTAACCACGAATCTAAAGCCGGCAATGGCAATAAGTACATACCTATCAATAATCACCCTAAATGTAAATGGACTGAATGCACCAATCAAAAGACACAGAGTAACAGAATGGATAAAAAAGCAAGACCCATCTATATGCTGCCTACAAAACTCACCTCAAATCCAAAGATATACACAGACTAAAAGTGAAGGGATGGAAAAAGATATTTCATGCAAACAACAAAGAGAAAAAAGCAGGTGTTGCAGTACTTGTATCAGACAAAATAGACTTCAAAACAGAAGAAAGTAGCAAAAAGATAAAGAGGACATTACATAATGATAAAAGTTAGTCCAACAAGAAGATTCATAACCATTATAAATATGTCATCCAACACAGGAGCGCCAGCATATGTGAGACAAATACTAACAGAATTAAAGGAGGAGAGCAGAGCAATGCATTCATCTTAGGAGACTTCCAACACGCCCCTCACTCCAGAGGACCAGATCAACCAGACAGAAAATAAGTAAAGACACAGAGGCACTGAACAGCACACTAGAACAGATGGACTAACAGACATCTACAGAACTCTACCCAAAAGCAACAGAATACACATTCTTCTCAAGTGCACATGGAACATTTTCCACAATAGACCACATACTAATTACAAAAAGAACCTCAGTAATTTCAAAATATTGAAATCCCTGCAAACAACTTCTCAGATCACCAAGGTATAAAAACTAGAAATAAATTTTAGAAAGAAATCAAAAGGCTCACAAATACATGGAGACTTAACAACACTCTCTAATTAATCAATGGGTTAACGACCAAAAATCAAAACAGAAATCAAAAGAATATATATGGAGACTAATGACAACAACAACACAAAGCCACAACTTCTGTGGGACGCAGCAAAGGCAGTTCTAAGAGGAAAGTATATTGCAATCCAGGCCTATTCAAAGAAGGAAGAACATTCCCAAATGAATAGTCTAAAGACACAATTACTGAAATTGGAAAAAGAAGAACAAATGAGGCCCAAAGTCACCAGAAGGAGGGACATAATAAAGATTAGAAGAAATAAATAAAACTGAGAAGAATAAAACAATAGAAAAAATCAATAAAACCAAGAGCTGGTTCTTTGAAAAAATAAACAAAATAGATAAACCCCTAGCCAGACTCATTAAGAGAAAAAGAGAATCTACACACATAAACACAATCAAATGAGAAAGGAAAAATAACGACAGACCCCACAGAAATACAAAGAATCATAAGAGAATATTATGAGAATCTATATGCTAACAAGCTGGAAAACATAGAAGAAATGGACAACTTC